>OY856415.1:73508834-73966334 GCA_963693085.1 Alisma plantago-aquatica
CTCACTTTCTCAATGTTACATATATTTCATGAATTCAATCATTCAATCTCTCCCTAGGTAGGAAATATTGTCCTTTTAGGTGTGGGGAGGCTTATAACAATATCTCTATGCATAACATGGTGCCTTACTTCTCAATCCACACAACATCCTTGTGATCTAGGTTTGTGAGAGTTCTTTAACATGTTTTGGTTCTCTCTCACGAAAACACTTTGGTGACTCCAATATTTGGATCTAATCTTCTCTTTTCATGGATCTACAACAAGATGCACTCCATGTTTCTGAGAAAGTTTCACATATATAAAATCTAGTATAAAAACATTGATCTTATTTTTCTATTGTTATATATATTGAGCACTCACATCAAAGTTTGCATTCTGACTCCAACACAGACTATGAATACTTTCCTTCAGTGGAAATTAAGAGGTGTGCTTCTTCATTGGAAGATATTAGAGCTAAATGGCTTGATAAAAACAAAAAAGTGAATGGACTTATGTTTCTATCTTTTATAATGATGTTGTTAAGGTTATGCAAAAACACAATATGTATTCATCAAATATTTTGAGAAAGTTTGTTTTTATGACAATGATATAAATAACATGTGTTTATAGATATCTACATCTGGGTACAATTTTCAATGTACTTCTCTAACAAAGAAAATATACAAAAATGATAAGAAGCAAGAAAAACTTCTTTCAATTTATATATGTTTTGTTGCACTTAAATATATGAAACCATTCAAAAAGTATGATCTCTATGAAAATATTAAGTTAAGTAAGACACATATAATGCTTAATATAGTCTTTGAGTACATCTAATAAATTTGACAAAACTATTATGGCAATGGGTTAGAATTCTATTGTTCAAATAATAGTCCATTTAGTGTGTGGATATGACCATGACTTGTAGGCATCACGAAATCTCGCGTTCCCTTGAATTTGATATCACCAATTAACCATTTTTTATTTCTTTTGCAAACTTGTGCATCATGTATGTGTTTCTAAAATTGTAGAGACTCTTGTGTGATGAAATTTGGGAGACCAAGAATGTATCTCATAATCAATCACCTTAATATTCAATAGACCTAACAACTAATTGTCTCGTAGGAGGTAGGAACATATAAATCCAAAATTCCTATGTAGACTACACAAAAATTTACTATTATCAAACCTCGGGTTTTTCTACCTTAAAAGTTAGTATTATATATTTGTGGAAGAACTATGGTGTGTATCATTATAGATAAGTTGTGGCTTACTATTAAGATAAAAATAACATATCTTTTAAAAAATTCTGCAGTTAGTTGCACAGAAAATCAAAAGCATAATGCTTATTACCATTGTTGTAGCTCAATTTATTCAAAAACTTTTAACATTATAACATTGATCATATATGAGACAATGAAACTGAAAGGTATATAATTTGTTTGCTGACAACATGCACTAGTTTTTTGCGAAATTTCACAATTCAATGACGGTGAGCAGCGCCAAATCCAGAACCTTATCTAGATCCCCAACATGCACCTCCACGGCTTGAACTACCACCACCCCCTTTATCACCGCCACCACCAGCAGCAAAAAAGCCATTACGCCCATTGGCAAACCCTCTTCCAGAACCAGACCCTGAACCAGACCCAAATCCTCCATTAACACCTCAGCCGCCGCCGCCACCACCACCTCCACCACCACCGGCTGCTATAGCTCCCTTAGATCCACGGGCAACCACACCACATGAACCAAACCCGCTGTCGGATCTGAAGCCACCGTTAGCACCTCCTCCACCGCCCCCACCACCGCCACCACCAGTGGCTGCACTGGTTCCCTTAGACCCCGTGGCTACTGCACTCCCTGAGCCGAACCCACTACCAGATCCAGAGCCTCCAATAACACCTCCACCACCACCTCCACCACTGCCACCACCAGCTGCAACGACTCTCTTAGACCCTGTGGCTACCGCACCTCCTGAACCATACCCACTACCAGATCCAAAGCCTCCATAAGCACCTCCTCCTCCACCACCACCACCACCACCACCTACACCAGCTGCAAAAGCCCCACGACCAGCTACATGTCCAACACCTGAGCCAGATCCACTTCCATAGCCAAATCCACCATTTGTGCCTCCACCTCCACCTCCTCCTCCACCACTGCCCCCTCTTGCAGCATCAACTTGGGTCGAGGTCCTCGATGACGATGCAATGCTAAGGGCCATGAGCACAAGGAGGGAAATTTCCATACTCATTTCCATGTTGAGGTCTAACTTAAACGACGTAATGTGAGAGAGGAGGTGATTGATATGTGGAAGTCTTTTCGCCCGACCTAAGTATATATAGGCCCAAGGACATCGGCACGACCTCCTGTCTTGATTGGCCAATCAAGTAAGTGGATAGAAACAAGTTTGTTTTGGTATAACATAGTATTCTGAAGTGATTTTTATTTGAAACGTGCCTACATGAATCCTTTCTATTTCTTATAAAATTATTTTGTATTGTTTCCAATTTTTTTGTGCAGCAACATGATTATTTATGATCTACACCAATGTGATATTGTCGAAGGCCAGAACGTAACGTGGTATTGTTGTATACCAACGACATGATATATGATTTACTCACCCCTTAGCGCCATTGTTATGGTGCACTATCGCCACAAAACCAAACAAATACATTACATTGTATTTAACACGGATGAAACCACGACATATGTGAAACACCAATTTCTGATTAAAGATGCAACTATGTAGAGAATGAGGTGTATCACTTGTGGATAAAACCTCTCTCGCTTGTCCCCTAACCGCTCTGGCGATTAGGGTTTATGACGCTGGGATACTCCATCACCCTGGTGGCTACTTTCTCTCTTTCGTGGTTACCTTTTCTTGCAGGTCAAGGCTGGTAGTCTCTCGTGGACTAGGTACGACCAAGGATGGTAGAAGACTTAGCAGAGAGATATGCAAAACTAGGTTTGGAGGATGAGGAGGAGGAAATTCTCAATCTACCTGGCGGAGGAAAAGATGATGAGGGTGATCACATTTCCTTAGTCCTTGTGGCTCGTCTGCTTATGGATCAGCCATATAATTTTTGGGCTATGAAGAGGACACTAACCCTAGCATGGTCGCTGAAAGAAAGTGTGGTTTTCAAACAAGTGGATAAGGAGGCCTTCGCTATTCAATTCCTCCCCTGGAAGGACAAAAAGAAGGTCCTTGACAATGGTCTATGGAACTTTGACAATCACTTGCTTCTCACGAAGGAGGTCGAGGACAAGGATGTTCCAGGGTAGATCGATTTTAAGGAGTGCATCTTCTGGGTGAGGTTGTATGGACTTCCACTGGGTCAAAGATCAACAATCGTGATCACCTCTATTGCTGAAAGGATCGGGAGGCTAGTGGAGATCGATAAAGATGACTTAGGGTGGGACTCATCCGTCAGAATCCGAATAGGTTTAGACGTGTCCAAACCGCTGCGGCGAATCCAGAAGTTCAAAGACAGAAGAGGAGTCTTGACAGACATAGAGATTAAATATGAATGATTGCCTAACAACTGCTACATCTGTGGGAAACTGGACCATGTAGATTGCAATTTCCCTAAGGAGGATGACGGCGATGCGGTTCAATGAGGGTGGGGGGCTGGCTTAGGGCGTCACCAAGAAATCTAAAAGGTTCAATAGTAGAAGAAATCTATGGAGATAAAAGTACAAAAAAAGCTCTCCAGTCCCATGTCAAGCCCAAGTGAGCCGGGGAGTGGGTTGACAACAGTGTGACAGGGGGGATGACGTTGGTGGAGGACGGAGGCCAGTGGGATCAAAGGGTGATGGAGGGATCAGGCAATAGAGAGACCTATGGTAGTCTTGGGAGCAATGATTCAGTCGCGACTAAAGGGTACTACAATTCAACTACTGCAGAATCACATGCCCAATCGATTAACAATGAGACTCTGCCAGTTCTAGGGGAAAGGGTTGAGAGTGACTTTCTCAGTCCAAAAGCAAGAATGAGAGACAATGCAACAACATCCAATAGTGATGAAGAACAAAGGGACTGTACCAGGAATCACAATCGGGGAGGAAAGTCACAAGGCAGGGAGGCAAATGTCAACAATATCTTGACCACTTTAATCACTGACCTGAGGCAAAACACAGCGATAGGTGAAGGGCAGGCACAAGAGAAGATAGTTGTTCTTCTAAGGTATAACAATGGCAGTGGTGAAAGAACGAGAATGACCAGGGGCAAAAGTCGAGGATGAGAAACAAAACTCACACAGGTATTAAATCACCAGCAAATCTGCACAATAGAAGAAGAAGAATTCATATCAAGTGCAGGCCAGAGGTGAGAGAGGTTGTAGAGTAGGAGATATGGAATACAATCTCTCTACAGATGGGTAAAAGAGTTAGGACAGATGATACTATGATAGATACATACACATATTTGGAGACTATTTTTGTACATAAAAAAATTTAACGCTCAACAGGGGCAGGTTGGTGAGGCAACATTTCTTTTCTCCTCAGCAATAGCAGGTGCTGGCTCAGACCAGACCCGTGAACAACAATGAAAATCTTTAGCTGGAACTATCGGGACATGGGCAAACGCGGCAGTAGGAGAGCTCTCTGTACTTGGGTAGGGAGAGAGAGTCCCAACTTGGTGTTTCTTTGAGAACCATGGTTACTGACACAAAGTTAGAGGAAGTAAAGCAGTTTTGTGGTTTTACTGATGGACTTTGTCTTTATAGTAATGGGAGATCAGGAGGCTTGGTTCTTTGGTGGAAAGACATTATAGTGGATGTTATTAATTATTCTGATCATCACATTGAATGTTGGGTTACTGAATGGACAAATCAAGTGAAATGGAAATCAGTTGCTATCTATGGTTGGGCTGACCAGCAAAACAATTTTTGTACGTGGATTCTCATGAGGAAGGTCATGGAAAATTTGAAGTCTCCTACTATCATGTTCGGTGATTTCAATCAAATTATATCAATGATGAAAAATGGGGGAGCTCCAAGGCCAGACAACTGGATGTAGGATTTCCGCGACGCTATGGATGACTATGCTCTCTTTGACCTGGGTTTTTCGGGAAGGCCATACACATGGGAAAGAGGAAAGAAAATTGATAATCTAGTGAGGGAAAGATTGGACTGTGCTCTGGTGAACTATGACTGGAGAAGGATGTTTTCTTCTTGCAAAGTTATTCATCTTCCTTTCTATCTATCTGACCATTCTTCCATCATTATCTCTACTGATCGCTCAACAGTTAAAAAGAAAAGGAGGCAACACTACTTCCAGTTTTAACCGATGTGGATACACGAGGCAGGCTGTCTGGACATGATTCAAAGTGCCTGGGGAGACCATTACCGAGGTGGGCAGATTGACAAGATTGAGGGGTGTGGTGAGAAGCTTAATATTTGGGCTACTCTAAACCTAGGCAATATTAGGAAAAAGATCAGGGAGATGGAGAAATTGCTGGCAGAAAGTAAGAAAAACCACCAGATAGTCAAATGCTAAAAAATTGTGATGACTTGGCAAAAGAGTTGCAAAAATGGCACAAAAGGGATGAAGAGTATTGGTGCGTGAGGGAACGTGTGAATGAAATGAAGTCGGGTGACCGAAACACAACATATTTTCATCATAAGGCTTCTCACAGAAGGAAGAGAAATCAAATTGACCAGTTGCTTGATAAAAATAATGTCTTACGCACAGAGGAGGAGGAGATTGAATCAGTGGTGGTAGACTTTTTTGACGAGCTCTTTACAACTAGTGCTCCGCAGAACATGGAAGGGGCGGTTAAAGGACTCAATATAAAGGTGAATACATCCATGATTTTTTCCTTATAAAAAGACATTACAGACAAGAAAATTGAAGATGCGCTAGCTGACATGCATCTAAATAAAGCCCTTGGGCCCGATGGTTTGAAGCCTCTTTTCTTTCAACACTACTGGAAAGTTGTGGGAAAGGATGTTGCAAATTATATCAAAGGTTGGTGGAAGGGTGAGGAGGACATTGGGAAAGTAAAATCCACAGTGGTGATCTTAATTCTGAAAGTATAAACTCCACGGTGGTGATCTTAATTCCAAAAGTAGAGAAGCCAAAAAGTCTCACAGAATATAGACCTATTAGCCTTTGTAATGTCATCCACAAAATTGCCTCCAAAGTCATGTCTAATAGACTCAAGACGTTAATGGATAATCTGATTTCTGAGAATCAAAGTGCCTTTATACCAGGAAGAATGATTACTGATAATGCTCTGGTAGCTTCTAAAGTGCTCCATAAAATGAAGACTGAAGGAAAAAATAAGAAAGGCAGTTTTTCCCTTAAGCTTGATATGTCTAAAGCTTATGATAAGGTGGAATGGAATTTCTTAGATATGATAAAAAAAACTGGGGTTCAGAAGGATTTGGAGAAGCAAAGTTAAAGAATGTGTCTCGTATGTGAATTTGTCTTTTTCCATCAACGGTAACTGGTCCAGGAAGATACTACCATCCTGTGGCCTCAGGCAAGGTGACCCTCTCTCCCCCTATTTATTTATTTCATGCACTGAAGCTTTTTCAAAATCTATTTCTTTAGCTTTAGCAAATAAATCCATCAGGGGGGTCAAGGTCAGCAGAAATGGACCCCCTATCACTCATATTTTCTTTGTAGACGATAGTATTCTCTTTGCAAAAGTAAACAAGGAGGAATGTATGACATTAGCTAATATTATTAGCAAGTACGAACAAGCATCGGGACAAAGAATCAACCTAAGTAAGACTGAAGTTGTTTTTAGCAAAGGAGTACCTTGTCACAAAAAAGAAGAGGTTCTAGTTATCCTAAAGGTGAGAGAGGTGCAGGGACATACAAAATATTTGGGACTAATGACGTCTATAAGAAGATAAAAAAGTAGTTTTTCAACTATATCAAAGAGCGAGTATGGAAAAAGCTTCAGGTTGGAAAGAAAAATTTCTGTCTAAATCGGGAAAAGAGGTGCTTATAAAAGCGGTAGTCCAGACCATTCCAATGTATGTTATGAATGTCTTTCAATTACCTATGGGCCTCATTGATGAGACACAAAGTTGCATTGCAAGGTTCTGTTGGGGTGCAAAAAATAATGAAAGAAAAATATCATGGTCGAGTTGGACCACTTTATGTAAGCCCAAGAGAGCGGGCTGTTTGGGTTTTAGAGACCTTCACGCTTTCAACCAGGCCATGCTAGTAAAACAACTTTGGAAGCTGCTCATGAAAGAAGACTCTCTTGCTTATAAAATTCTAAAAGCAAGTTACTTTTTGAGGACTAATATATTGGAGGCTAGGTGAGGTTACAATCCTAGTTTTACATGGAGAAGCATCTGGGGGGCCCAACTAGTTCTGTTGGAAGGAGTTAATTGGCGTGTGGGAAATGATAGAAATATCACTATATGGAAAGACAGATGGACTTTAGGATAACGGGAGAGTTTCTAGGTTACTCATCTGATACTTGCTCAAGACCTGGATGTGGTGCAAGACCTCATCATCACTGATGTGGGGGACTAGGATAGACAACTCATCACAACAACATTTCTATAGGATATCAGCTCACGTATATTAAGTACCCCAATTAGTAGCTGCCAATAGGTAGACTCCCCTTACTAGTGGTCAGAGGAAAAAGGAGGATTTACAGTGGTCGGTGTATTGGTTGAGCCTATTGGGAAAGGCAGAATACACCTCAACTCGGGTAGCAAACCGGAACGAGCTTTGGCATCTGGTCTGTCATTCCCAGTTGCCGCCAAAGATCTCACACTTCCTTTGGCGGGTGTGTACGGGAGGGTTGGCGATGAGGGGAATGTTGTGGGACAAACACTGTATTGACGATGGCACCTGTACTAGATGCAATGCCCCAAAAGCTCCCATGTTCTCTTTGACTGTACAATGACTAGAAGGGTGTGTACACAGTTAACGGGTCATCTCCAGCCTGAGGAGCTTGCCCAGATGAGCCTGGCCGAAGCCGTGTGGGAGGTTCATGCCAAGCTGAGTCACTCGGAGTGGCTGCGAGCACTAGGGATAATGTGGGATCTCTGGACCCATAGAAACAAATACATCTTTGGTAGTAGTACAACACCTCCAGAACGGTTCGTTAGACAAGCCATCACTTATACAGATGATTTCAGACGGATTAATGAGAAGCCACGACCCGGAGCAGAAAGGAGTGAAGATGCCGCGGTGGTCGGGTGGAAAAAGCTGCCACATGGGAGGTATAAGTTAAACTGTGATGCAACTATGGAGCAAGGGGGTATGATCGGCATGGGAGGTGTTATCCGCGATGTAGAAGGCAGTATTAAAGCTCTGGTGGTGGAGGAAGTGAACATCAATGGAGATGTTCATATCGCTGAAGCTATGGCAATGTTGACAACAATGAGACAAGTAAGAGACTAGGGTTTCACGGTAGTGGAGGTGGAAACAGAATCAAAGTCTGTTGTGGATGCAGTCCAGAAACCGAACACGAGGAGAGACTATCTAGGTTTGCTCATTGACGATATTAAGACAGAAGGAAGCTCTTTTTCTTTCTTTTTTGTTGCTTTTATTAGATGTGCATGTAATAGGATCGCCCATGAAGTCGTGAAATGTGCTCTCCAGGGCATCATTAGCTCTTCTAGGGACCCTAATGCCGTCCCAGATTTTCTACATGATGTATCTCGTACTGATCTTTAATTATATATAGGATGTTTTCCTTCAAAAAAAATGTAGAGAATGAGGTGGTCAATTTTCCTTTGGTTTGTTTAGGGTGTGACATTTCAAAATGCAATATTTGGAAGCAACAACTTTATTGTTAAAGCAATTCCTAATTACCTAAGAAGTCAGAAGCAATTTGGGAATTCATGCCCAAATTTTTACCCTTTTACGTGGGGTTTCTCTATGGTAGTTTCAACAACAACCTTCCATTGTACTTGCACTTTCCTAATTAAGTAATTATATAGTTTTGGGATTTGGGATTCATCCAAACATATAACTCTTTTTCCTAATGTTTCCTTATTGTGTATACTCATGCTATGGTAAGAAATAACACGATCCCTGGTAATTAACACTACAAACAAGGCACATCATGAGATCCAACAATCTCATCCATTATTTTGGAACTAAATTACGAAGCCCTTTTTGTGGATGGAAAAGGCACATTTACACCTTGTTGTGGTAGAAGACACTATTCTGATCCCATTGTAAAAATCGGCATCCAAAATTGTTACATTCATGAGTGAAGTTATACTAAGCCTTTAGCATCATATTCTTAAAATTGGTTTGTTCAAATATTAATAGTTTATGCATGTTTTATTTCTCTAGAGAAATTTCACTAAAATGTTTATTCCATTACTTATATTCCTTTTGAATGATTTTGTTTCCTTATCTCACAATTAAGATAACTATGCAATGATAGTAGATTAGAAATAAAATATGTTGCTTAAATATGTCACCGTTCTCATATGAGGCATGTAGAATTTTCAGTGATTTATCAAAGGTTAGACTATTCTAGGCCAATCAGAGATGAGTTAAAACCATTTAAATCGTTGTAGACAATCCATGTCAAAAGGCCAGTCTTCCTTCAAATTATCACACTCAATTTTAAGTATTGATACAAAGATGAGTCAAAATACTACAAAATAAATCACGCGGATGTATCAAGATTGAACTATTGAAATCTATAAATGCCCATGATGTCATGACAAGTAAATCAAGATTGTGAGGACATGAGTATTAAAATGTTCTTTAAATTCTTACTCATAAACCACAACATGTCGAGCACATCTCCTAGAGCCTCAACCTCTAAGAACAACTTGAAACTAGAGCTTCATCTTTCAAAAGTGAATTGATAAGGGGACTCTTCAGTCTATTACTGACTCATCCATTGCTTGATAAGATTCCCTAGAACCTAAGAGATCCATTACAAAACTACTAATATGATTGGGGGAAACAAGGATACACAAGTTTTTATTCCAAACACAAAGGCATGATGTAAGGCTTGAAATGAGTCTGCCACACTAACCAAAGCCAAAGAGGGATTTTGAGATGAGGAAGGGCGTCGGAAACCAAAAAATCAATACTTTAATTGTTTAGAAACATGGACATTAATCTCTAGTATAATACCAAATAGATGTTGGTAGATAGATCAAATGAAGCATTAAATGGATTTGCACTAGTCTACTACGACCAACAATATCATTTTTGTGGGAAGAACATTGTTAAGGGGGGATGGAAGGGCTAGACATAGTTGAGTTCTAGAGGCATGAAGCCATGGCATGCGGGTACATAATATAGGTAAAAGGAACTGGAAAAGGGAATATGGGAAATCATAAATGGATTCTAAAGAAGCTTACTTGAGTCCTAATTGAATTGAAGTAATCAGAGAATCACAGTTGAGCCTGCCATCTCCAGGGAAGATGACTTGATCAATGAATGCTCCTCAACTGGATTAGTCCCAAATGGGCAATGGATAAGGATATAGGGATGATTGACATTTCTTTTTGGGCCACAAGTACTCTGTTTCATGAAGCATTATGACATGGGGATGATGGTCACATCTATTGGAGGAGGACATGATTTGTGCATCTTGTCAATGAGGGGAGTTAGAGATTGAATAGATTTCGTTGGGGTTGGATACAATCCCAAATTCTACTGGTGGCATGAAAATAGGGGATCGTGAAGCATATAGGGAGAGAGGAGTTGAGAAGATTTCATTACATATTCTTACATGTCCACACACTCTTTGCACATGGAAGGAGACAAAATCTCCTCCCCAAGATCTTCATCTGAAGGTTCATTGTGGACATTTTTTTATGTCTAGCAATGACACGCTAAAAAAGACAAAGCATAGGTCAATAGATGATGTAAATCGAATGTATCTTAGTTATCTGGTTCAAAATTTAGATAATGTTCATTATTTCATCCTAACACCAAAAAGGTATAACTAGGCTTATCCAATTTTATTGTAATTTGGCATGTTGTCTAAATAGAGCTCAGATATTCCAAAGTCAACTCAAATCTTTCCATTTGAGCTAAGGAAATATGTGTTTTACATGGCTAGGCATTTGAGGTAGCTAATGCATTAATGATAATTCATAGGGAGTTAAACTAACAAAAATTGAGGTATCATCCAATATATCATGGACTCCTTAGTTACTAGAAAATCGAACTTAATATTGATAAATGATGGGTAATTTTCTATTTGAATCCTCATCAATCAGTTGTTCATATCTGGGGCTAAGTTGTGTACATAACAAAATTAAGAAGTAATATGGGGTTAAATAATCATGTGTATGAGTCACATTAGAGTTTCACAACAATAATGTATATTTTATTTACAACTTATCGTCAGTCATGTTTATTTTAGACTAAAATCTAGGGATGTTGTAGTCCTACACACATTAAATACATTTCGTCCTCCAAATTTGCATACACTAACATGGTACTATCCACCTTAGGGTTTCACATATATGTACAGTAACACCTTAATCTTGTCATAAAGACCTATAATTATATACTAAGATATTCATGAAATGGCATTAACATGGATAATATATCCAGTATAACATGGTTAACAATACTAACAAAGCTATATAGTACTACTAGAAACTAAACCTTAACTTTACCATCTACCACGAGAAGATAAAAAAAAGCCCACATACATGCATCATTAGCAAAATCTTATTACTCACTGAGTCCATTTGGGTGTGTTATCCACATAATCTTGCACCAAAGTGATAATTGATCCAAAGAGCTCATTGCACCCAAGTGCTTACTAGGCGTAAGATCTCAATGCACCAAAGTGCTCACCGTATCAAAATGCTCATTTACCATGGAAAATTACTTAATGAACGCTACTTTCTTACAATTACTCTTGCTAAGTTTCTTGATCTTGATTACTTAATCAGAAATCTTCTTAATACATAACCTTGGCATATACAATGCCTTTTTACTAACTAATGTACTAGGATTAGGTGACTAGCTAATTTAGGTCTCTTGTATTACCCATATTTATGACATCCCTAGATATGTGTTTATGAAGAACATACCCACTAACAAAATAACACACATGTCCCATACCATATGCACTAGTATGCTAAGAAGACATAAACAATGAGTCTTAATTCTAATGGCATGTCCTCTTTCACCCTAAATTGGTGTGCATTGGCCATTGAGAATAAGAGATTACATATCACATTTTAGGTTAATTCATAATATCTAGACTAGATGGACTTCTATCCCTTATACATACATCCTAGCATACATAAACCTATAGACCTATAATCCTTTCATGGTTTTCTACTTTTAACCATTCCTTATATAATAAGGATGTCTGCCCAAACCTACTAGCTTCCTTTTTGAAATGTGTGATTCACAAGAAGATTTGTATCCAGTGTATATAAAAGAACATCTAATGAATCAAGGATCACAAGAGTGCCTGGTGCCGATTATCCTTTTTCTCTAATGACAAGTTGCAACATCTTAAATTTTACACACATTTACATGAGAGAAACCATCAATTCCTGACTCATAATATTATTGGGGTATACATGTCTTACAAATCACATGTAAGAAATAATTGAATGTAACCAACTCAAGATAATATTATATTTCTTATTCTCAAGAATTTTTACATTAAAAGGAAATTAATACAAACTTATTACATTGTTCAAAATCATTCTATACATAAACCAACTTGAATGAGTGCATACAAGAAAACAAAGGTGGATAATTCCACCCGACTGACCACCGTAGATCTTGTTCCTAAAATAGAGGTGGATCTTGAAAAACCACTAGAGGGGGGGGGTGAAATGGTTTTATGGAGATTTTAAAAATAATTCAACCAAAACAAGAAACCACAAAGATATTGGACAAGGGGACAAGGATTTAGAGTGGTTCCAACCTTAGCAATTACTAAGGCAGTCAATCCACGACCCGGTTTCTTACCCAACCGGGATTTTGAAAGTATTCAAATTTTATTACCTCGCAAGGATGTTACATAAAATTACAAATACTTTCACCAAACCCCTTGGACAGACTTCACCTAGATGTAGTCTCACCAACCTCGAAGCAACCTTCCTTTAAGTAACCTCAAGCTCCCCCTTGAAGTAGCCTTCCTCTTGCAGTAGCTTCCCGTTGAGATATCCTTCTTGAAGTAGTCCAAAGTCCACCTTCTCCACCGAGAAGACCCTTCTCCACCTGAGAAGATAACCATCTCCAATCTGCAGCCTCCAACCCTAGGAGTAGCAAGGAGAGTACAAGAAGTATAAAGGAACAAGAAGGAAATATGGAAATTACAATTACCGTTGTAGCACAAGGCTTGATTTCCTATATCAAGCATTTTGATCTGCTAACCAATGTATATGGAAGTGCAAGTGCAGTGGGTAGGAGATGCTAGACTATAGGACACGAATTTGGAGAAAAGGAAATGAGTAGCAAGTGCTAGAGTTGCTCAATTGCTCAAGAACAGATTGCCAATTGCAAGTGTGTAAGCTCAAGTATTGCACAAGTATATGTTGGGTGTCCTAAGGCATGTCCTATTTATAGGAATGGCCTATGTGTGCTTAAGGACATTCTAGACACTTTCTAGGGGGTTCTTAGTGCTTAACTAGCCGTTAGCTATCCACTAATTGCTTTAGCAACGACTAGTTAATTAATTCTGAAAAGTGCACACAGAGACGGTCTCGGTCGAGGAATTGTCGACCGAGATCCCAGTCGGTCAAAGTTTTTGTCGACCGAGGGACTGTCTGGAACAAGTGTGTATAATGTTTGATTCCAACTCCCAACTACCTTGTTTGTTGTTTATAATGTCTACTTGGGTCATTCTCGGTCGAGGAGATTGTCGACAGAGAGTGTCTCGGTCGAGAAGTTTGTCGACCGAGAATGACTCTGTTTCAATGTTTTAAACTATGTACTACGTGTGTGTATCAGTGTGTAGTTGTGATGCTATTTTAGGGGATGACCTATTTAAGTGTTGTGATTGGCTAGGGAAGATCTAAATGCTTGATTTATATGATATCTAAGTACTTGTACATTATATACTTGTACAAGTTTTTACATTTGATTACAATAATGAATTAAAGCATTTTGAGCATATAGATCTTCCAAGGTTGTGGCATCCACCTAGTTCCTGCAACACTCAAGTAGCACATTAGATCCACAAGAATGAAATGTTTGTCATCATCAAAACAAAGGGATTATAATAATGTCCAATTTAGCCAACAATCTCCCCCTTTTTGAACATGACAAACATTTCCAAAATATAAAATAAGGAAATGTAAATCATATGAGTTTCATACCTGAAGTTTACCTTTGCTAGCCATTCTCTTGTTTGCAAGTGTGTGCTGGACGAATGTTTATGAAACTCAATAATATTTTTTATTTTATATTATTTCTCCCCCTTTGTCATTTCAAAAAGATAACCATGATAATCATTAAGTATGACTTTTATTACTCCCCCTTAATTTGATGATTAGATGCTCCCCCATTCATAAGATATTCAGTTTTAAAAGCAAGGGATGCAAACCACTTATTGTAAAATTTAGCCACAATTTATTTCTCAATCATTTGCAAAGGATGTTAAGCCTTGAAATGATATGAGATTCTTTTAGATTCATGGCATATGTGTTTTGATTTCTCATCCATTTTACAAGGGATGTTAAGCCCTAAAAATGATATGAGAATCCTTTAAGCTTATAGTAGAGTACATGAATGTATCTCTAACCAAATACATGGGATGTTAGGCCCTGATTTGTTTAGAGAATACCATTATATTCATACATATTGTAGGCTCCAAAATTACTTTAAAGATATTAAGGCCATAACTAGCCTCAAATTTTCTTTATGATGTTTACAAAGTTTTTGTAGGTTCCTTCTTATAGTCAAGATAGTTTTTGTGAGCTCCCCCTTAATCAATATAATTTAAGTATTCTAAGGTCACAATAAGTATAATAAGTTAACCTTTTATGAGAGCTATGCACTAAAATCTTGTTTTCAATATACTAAGATTAAGTACAAGAAAATGATTTACAAGTAAGCATTTTAGTCAAGCTTATTTTAGGTCGACCTTGACTTCGATCTTGGTGCCCCTTGGTCAAACTTGATTTCAACCAAGAGGCAATTTCTGCAGATCTACAGTTCAAGCACTCTCATTGAGTTACACATTAATATGTAATATTATCAAATGTATATCAATTTGAAACACTTTGAATGATACCTATTTTGAAGAGATTTTATCAACTGAAAACTTAATATAGGCATCACAATGAAGTCAATGTTCTTAACCAGATTTTTAGAATGTATGTGCTTCATGAAATAGGAAATTTTGATTTCCACAGTGATTGTTTTTCTTGCAAAAAGGCAATTGAGCTACATCTACAACATGTTCAATCATAGCAAGAATGCAACTTACAATCATTTATTTATAAGCAACATAAGAATTAAGTATCTTTCTCTTGATTTTGATTATAATAGATTTTAAACGTAGCATTGAAATAGCTCTTTATCTTAAACATATCTCTTATTTCAAGATTAACTCTTTAGAATAAGTCATTATTGAAAATTAAGAACAAGTTTTATATCTCAAGTCCTAAAAATCAATATTTTGCTTTTGATTACTTAGAACAAACATCTAGATAAGACATCGATATTCTTGTTGTAAGAAACAAACTATTTAGCTCGTCATGGTGTCATCTAGTAAAAATCATTCATTTATTTCATGATATGACACAAGCCGTGCACACGATAATCATTATATATTATGTTAAGATGCATTTGTGCCATAGAGTTTTACTGTTATGCAACATGGCATTATTATCATCTTTATATGTAATGAGTTGAACAATATCCATGCATGGTTTGTATATATAGAGCAAAGATTATTTAGGCAACCCAAGTAAAGAATGGAAAATAGTAAAAGCATATCCATAATTTTATGAAATAAAATGATGATGATCTTTTAAGAGCATATTCCAAGACACATGGTTTTTATATAGATAGACCAAATAATACTTAGGACAAACCATGTGGATTGTGATAAAATAGTAAATTCCTTGATTAAACCAATCATAGTTCATTTTTTCAATTTTAAGCCAAACCATGTAGGAGATTATAGCAATTAAAAATGAACTTGCAATCTATACTATTTCTATATTGATTCATTTTGCAAGAAGGGATGTTCAATTTTGGATTGCAAAAAAATATATACAAGTTTGATAAAAGTATATTTAATAAGTCACAATGCAAGCTTAAGGAATTTGTCTCCAAGATTCATTCTTGATTTGCAAATTAAATCAATCATTAATAGCAAATTGATAGCAACCTGGATCAATTCAATAGGTTCAACAGAACTTGATTCGATCGAACTATTCTTTGATCGAATTTATCTCGGTCGACGTTTTTCTCGACCGAGAATGTTGCTGTTTGTATAGGTTTTATCAGATTGTTGCAAGCTTAAAAATAGTAACCTATTCGGTCGACAAATTCTCAACCGACAGTGTTCTCGATCGAACATTTTCTCGACCGAGAATGTTTCTGTATTGTTTTTTAGTAATTATTTGCAAGAAAGGTATAATAATATGAAAATTTAAAGCTCAATTTTGTTGAGATATGACATTTGTATATCAAAGTAACGTTTTAGGTCAAATCTCAACTAATTAAATTCAAATATCTAAGTTTTAGGAACCAAACTAGATCATCATTCCTTTTATTGTATGGGCATGAAAAAGAGTAGTGTCCAAGACGCAAGCAATAATGACAACTAATAGAATCAATCTCATTTCTAGGATTGATTCATTCTTGGGTACATACATAGTCTTGGTCTTGGGTGCTTGTGTTCTTCTAGGTTTAGGCTGATAGGATTTCCCTTTTGAAACATATCCTAAACCTCTCCTTCCATTATAACTAGAAGAATTATTCAGAATTTTATCAAGAACATCATTGTTTCTCAAGCTATTAATCTCTCTTTGTAACTTGGTAATCTCATCCATTTTCTTTTTGATATCTAGCTTTGCTTGATCTAGATTGGATGATAAAGCATCTTTTTATTTAACAATAGCATCATAATCTAGATGATTGCATAGGATAGGTTGAGTCTGAAAATTATGCAGTTTTGCAAGTAAATCAACCTTTTCTTGAGAAAGAAGAACATGATTTGTTTCTAAAGTAAGCAACTTCATATTGCAATCATTTAAAGATGATTTCAAGGTAAGATTTTCAGAAGCAATACTATCCTTTTCAAAAGAAAGATTATTTAATCTAACATACAAATCTTCATTAGTTTAGTAGCTTTCTTTAGTTTCTTTTTGCAATCAATATATTTCTCATGTGTATCTTGAAGACTAGCAATTAGATCATCTTTTGGTAGATCAAAAAGACTTATCTCTTCTTCTTCTTCATTTTTTGTAGCAATAAGACATTCTACTTCTTCTTTTCCATCTTCACTATCATCACTTGAATCATCCCATGTAGCTTTATATGCTCTTTCTTTCTTTTTGTGAGATGATTTCTTCCCATTCTTGAGTTTTGTACAATCACCTTTCATGTGTCCCTTTTTGCCACATTCAAAGCACCTGGAAGAAGAAACACTAGAAGTTTTGTTAGTTTTAAAGCTTTTATACTGCTTACCGTTTACAATGAGAGTTTCTTCTTCACTATCATCTTCACTTGTGTCATGACTAATCCTGGTTGATGCTTTGAATGCAATGTCCTTCTTTCTCCCTTGTTGAAGTTCACGCTCTCATTTTTCTTCTTCCTCTAAGGTTGCCTCATGTGCTTCTAAGTTGCCAATGAGTTGTTCCATCCTTATCCGGGTGAGATCATTTGCTTCTTCAATAGAAGTCACCTTGGGCTTGTATTTGGGAGGAAGAGACCTAAGTATTTTTGATACTTGATCTTCTTCGCTGATTACTTTACCTAAAGAATTTTAACCATTCACAATAGAAGAAAATTTTGCATACATTTCACTAATAGACTCATTTTGATCCGTACAAAATTGTTCAAATTTTTGCTTAAGCATTTCGATTTTAGAATTCTTAACTAGAACAGTTCCTTCATAGGTTATGGAGAGTCTATGCCATATTTCATATGATGTTTCACAATTTGATATTCTATTAAATTCACTAATTGAAATTGAACAATAGAGTATACTTACAACTTTTTCATTCATCTGGGATGATCTTACCGTATTCGCATCCCACTTTGCATACTCTATTTGAGGAAATTCATATGGATTTGATACCATCCTCCATAAATCCCAGCTGATTCCTTGGAAGTAGAATTGCATCCTTCTTTTACAGTAGGTGTAGTTGGTGCCATCAAAAGGTGGAGGTCTAGCCACGAGTGTTCCTTCCAAGTTGAGGTTGTTGAGCACCCCTTCATCTGTTCTTCAAGACTTTGTTAGAGCTCCTTAAAGCCTGCTCTGATAGAAAAAGAAAAACCACTAGAGGGGGGTGAATAGGGTTTTATGGAGATTTTAAAAATAATTCAACCAAAACAAGAAACCACAAAGATATTGGACAAGGGGACAAGGATTTAGAGTGGTTCCAACCTTAGCAAATACTAAGGCAGTCAATCCACTACCTGGTTGCTTACCCAACTGGGATTTTGAAAGTATTCAAATTTTATTACCTGGCAAGGATGTTACATAAAACTACAAATACTTTCACCAAACCCCTTGGACAGCCCTCACCTAGAAGTAGTCTCACCAAACTCAAAGCAGCCTTCCTTGAAGTAACCTCAAGCTCCCCCTTGAAGTAGCCTTCCTCTTGAAGTAGCTTCCCGTTGAGACAGCCTACTTGAAGTAGTCCAAAATCCACCTTCTCCACCGAGAAGACCCTTCTCCACCTGAGAAGATAAACCCACTCCAATCCACAGCCTCCAACCCTAGGAGTAGCAAGGAGAGTACAAGAAATATAAAGGAATAAGAAGGAAATATGGAAATTACAATTACTATTGTAGCACAAGGATTGATTTCCTATATCAAGCGTTTTAATCTCCTAACCAGTGTATATGGAAGTGTAAGTGTAGTGGGTAGGAGATGCTAGACTATAGGACACGAATTTGGAACAAAGGAAATGAGTAGCAAGTGCTAGAGTTGCACAATTTCTCAAGAACAGATTGCCAATTGCAAGTGTGTAAAGCTCAAGTATTGCACAAGTATATGTTGGGTGTCCTAAGGCATGTCCTATTTATAGGAATGGCCTATGTGTGCTTAAGGACGTTCAAGACACTTTCTAGGGGGTTCTTAGTGCTTAACTAGCCGTTAGGTATCCACTAATTTCTTTAGCAATGACTAGTTAATTAATCCTGAAAAGTGCAGACAGAGATAGTCTCGATTGAGGAATTGTCGATCGAGATCCCAGTCGGTCGAAGTTTTTGTCGACCGAGGGACTGTCTGGAGCAAGTGTGTATAACGTTTGATTCCAAATCCCAACTACCTTGTCTTCTGTGTGTAACGGCTACTTGGGTCATTCTCGGTCAAGGAGATTGTCGACCGAGAGTGTCTTTGTCGAGAAGTTTGTCGATCGAGAATGACTCTATTTCAATGGTTTAAACTATGTACTAAGTGTGTGTATCAGTGTGCAGTTGTGACACTATTTTAGGGGATGACCTATTTAAGTGTTGTTATTGGCTAGGGAAGATCTAAATGCTTGATTTACATGATATCTAAGTACTTGTACATTATATACTTGTACAAGTTTTTACATTTGATTACAATCATGAATTAAAGCATTTTGAGCATATAGATCTTCCAAGGTTGTGTCATCCACCTAGTTCCTGCAACACTCAAGTAGCACGTTAGATCCACAAGAATGAAATGTTTGTCATCATCAAAACAAAGGGATTATAATAATGTCCAATTTAGCCAACAAATCTAGAGTAATCATAATTTAAATTCTTAGCACGATAATTAGACGCCTGCAACGATGTTATTGGGTCCTATGTAGTAAATGTGGTTGAACATAAGGACAAGGGGTGACAAGTGTATATGACTTAAGGTCATATCTTAGTTATGTCTAACCAAGAGGAGATATAAGTTTTCCTCATAGGATGATGGTAACCAACGAAGAAATGAGGTAACAAAACTAAAGTAAATCTATATTAACAACTCAAGAATGAACTTAGATATTTAGGTGTGTTTTGAATATGTGGATAAAATGTGGATTGGGTTTCACTGTTTAAGGTTTCTCACCAACATGTAATACTGACACCTATGATATACCCTTATCATACTATACATACAATAAACATTAGTGTCTATTACCTCCTCTCTCAAGACCGACTTAGATCTAGATCATAAACATCTCTGTGTTGAGATGGTAGACATATAATTGAAAACATGACCATATGATCATTATCTTTTCTTCTCCAACATTTTGATGATTTCATACTACTCCATGGATCTATATATAGGCTAGTACTACTATTTCAAGGCATTAGAAATCAAACAACATGGTAGAAAATCATGTAAGGGAAGTGTCAAAGACCAAGAGTATGGAAATAAACATTGCTAAGAGTATATCATCAATGGATATAAGTATTTACATGTTCGTAGAGCCTTATGGCTACTCCCAACCCAAGAAAATGGTCCAACCACTCATAGTAGTGAGAGACAATATAGATTTACCAATGAACAAATCCATGACAAGATGTATGGATGGAGGGAGATGAACAAGATGGTTAAGGAGGAGGAAAAACAACAAATTGTTACCACATAAGGTACTGGTGATGATGGTAACAAAGTTGGAGGCACTTGGTAGTCCTTCTCCTCTCAAAGATGGTTTTCCAGGTGTTGAGATGTGAGGGTCGATGATGGAGAACCTTAGACTCTCATTCTTGGACTCCAATTGTAAAGTGAAGGGGCTCATTGGGCACCAACATTCCATAACATTTTCATGAGATATGGCATTATAATTGTCTCTTATTATGATCTTAACTTATCTTATCTGACTTTTGATTTTCACCCATATTTGCATTACTGATCTTAAACATGTAGATGTATAATTCTTAACTGATATGATCTTTACATATTGGCATGCATGCATGCAATAAATCTTAACAAGATTTGCATATAATAGATACATATTAAATCATTAAAGTGTTCATATGATTCATTTATAACATAAATTAAACATTATTATGTGAATAGAATTGATTAATGTAACATGATGAAACCCGAGACATGGACCATATACCTTCATACCAAAAGTTTCCTTAAGGTATTTGGATTCCTTGTCCATAGACTATTGCCGTATATATCATTAGAAAAATTGTAGTCATGTATATTCCCTTTTCAATTTCCTAAATCTTAAAACCCTTCACCCTAACCACCTAAATTGAATTAGGATTTGTATTTAGACTAAAAATAAGTATGATCTAAAAGCAAAAAAAAATATTCACATTACATGTAAATCAAAACTCATATTATATAATCATTATAACCTTCATAATGAAATAAGCCATGAAAATTGCATGACGTACTATATGCAAACATATTGATCCATGATCAAGGAAAACTTTCAAATATAATCATATGTATTTAGTTAATGTGATTTGGTTGGAATCGGGGATAAATATCCGAAAAACTCTATTTCATAGTGATTAAGCATAAATATAATGTAATATCCTGTCAATATCCATAAAACACATCATATAGTATCTTCATAGGTCTATAAACCAAATACTAATTTTAGAAGGAAGGAGACCTCACAAATAATTTGAAAACAATAATGTATGTAATAAGGTCTACATAAAAACATTGGATGATTTCATCGTCATAATTCTCTTATAAAGGTTTACATAAAAACCCAGGTAAAAAAATCAAATCAAAATGTTAAACATATCAATATACACTTCCTATAAATCTTCATTAATTTACAAAGTGATTTTCTATGTTAAAATCACATGACATGAAATTATGTAGTTCTTTATACATAATATATATGTTATTCAACATATAAATAATCTTCATAGGCCGAGGGGTTGTATCTCGATGGAGAAGGACCGGGCTCCCCAGAGTAGGGTCTCGGGTTCGAATCCCCGATTGGGAAGCTTCAACAATCTTTGGTCTCGTCATGCACCTCGGCCTTTGTGTGAGTTTACCATGCTGATCCCGATGTTTGGGTAGTTGGGGAAAGCCGAGGGTTTACGCCGCCAGGGGGTCACAATCATGGCACTTCCTTGGGGGTGGTTCCCACATCATCCAAAAAAAACATATAAATAATCTACTGAAGGTATTTTCATGTTATTATACATGAAAACCTTTTCACTCGACCTTGTATGTCTTGATTGCATCTCTAGATTCTAAGATGTGACTGTTAGAAATTTACTTATCCTGGACAAATCCTGGCCATCAAGATCTGATCCAATGGTTGTGGGGGTGGTTGGACCTAGGACCAAAAAGAGCCCACACTCATGAATCCACTCCCAGAACTCCTTCCACTTTGGTCTGGTAGACTAGCGCCCCCCTTCTCAATTTCTAGTGACAAGAATGCTCTGCTCCCGTGCATCTACACCTAATGCTCCCGGTGTGCCTTCGACAACTAGTGTCACCATTGGAAGCCTCTATCCTCCACTTAGTGCGACCAAGTGTCCTAAACCATCTTGCGACATCTATCATGTATGTCCTGCTTTAGATGCATCATTTCGTGATCCAACAAGCCCCTTTTTCTCTGCTTGGCAGCTCTATTGCAGGCCGATCGACTAGGTATTTTCTCAAATGGGTGGAAGCTTGGCTCCTTGGCCTCACAATCATGAGAGAAGTACTGACCCCACTTTGGCCAAATGTCCCAGACATGGATGGAATCCCTCTCAGGACTTGGATCTTTAGAATCAAAGGGCCCAAGTCATCCTTCTCTTGGTTACCGCCAACCATCTTCCCATATTTTTATCTCCTTCCTCTCAAAATGATATATTTTTTAATTAAGCCAAAGGGTTCTCTATTCATCCCACCCCTCTCTTGTGGGCGAAACCATCAACATAACACACCGCCTACTTATGTGTCTGCAGGTTTGTTCCCCCCAGAATACCAGATAAAAAAACCTCACAACCCAGACAAAGAAATAGCTAAAAAAACATCCATGATTCATCAAGCGTCGATCCTCTGCAGGTGCACGTAGGGAATGCACCTTTTCTCCAAAGTTGCCATGCCTCAAATTCTATTCGATATCATCCTTCTATCTGTAATAATTGTCATCTTTGAAGATCTTTTCCCCCATGTCCCAATCTCTCTGGGTATAGAGTTAGCAACTTTGTGAACCATTGACCCAGTAATACTAGATCTAACTAACTCGGACCTCAGCTCTCTAACAAACGGCTTGGTCCTCCACGGTTCTATAGCATCCTTCCACATAATATCATAGACTTCCTGGTCATCAATCTCAATACATGAAACTCGTAGCATATGATCATCTTCCAGTTTCAGTCCAACAATGCCTGTCTGTACATATCCCAGGACGAAGTCTGGTGCCTTGAGCCAGGCATGGAACACCATGCATATATCTGCATTTTGATTTCGTATGAGGCATGTCGCCCACCTCCTATATACCCCATCTTCTCCCCTATTTCTTCCTATAGTCAACTTCATTTTCAAGTTATGTAAGTCAGGCTTCATCCACCTTTTCAGTTGAATCTCTCTCATTCTCGTCTTAGGCTCAGTAATCCCGCCATCGCTCATCCTATTGTAAATGCTCGATCCATGTTCAACGGAGAAGGATCTACGCTGAATCGTGTTGTTCACAGAAGAGATGATTTGATTCCATTCAAACTCCCAACATCGTAGTTTGTCCCCAAATCTAGATGCACAATGTATCCTCCCAATGTTGTGGGGTATGTTAACTGCTAACCTTCCTACAATCCAATCTGAGATCCTCCTAGAGTAAACTTTCTCACAAGTATCAAGAAGTGATTGTATATCATGAGGTGCCTGCATCTGCGTCAAATGGGAGAATATGTTCCCGAAGAACATGGCAACGTGTCCATGGAAGAAAAGGTGGTCAACATCTTCTACTCTCGGATCATCACAACAGTTCCACCTCGATACAAGGGGGACGCAACATCTATGTTGAACATTATCATCCATAGGAATAGCTTTTTTAGTCAGCTTCCATATGATAGCACTCGCCTTAGGGGCGTCCATGCCCCACATTTTTCCTAGAGCATCTGGTCCTCCCACTCTTGGTTGCATTAGAATCTTTTTCACTAATTTCATAGTGAAGTGACCCTTCTGGTCAACACCCCACACCAATTCATCATCTGCATTCATTATCCAAGCACCTGCCTTTTTTATCAGCTCCACACCCTGGTCATCAACCACCTGTTGGATCGTCCCCCAATCCTATCCATCTTCTTCATTCCAGAAATCTCTAACCAAGAACGGCTGCCTTCTATCACTAGCAAAGATGGCATGGTTAGTGAGTCTCTTATCACACCACCATGAGTCCCAGAAAGGGATATTACCTCTCCCAATCGACCATCTCCAAAAAGGAAACATTCTAGGGAACATGTCCCATATCTTCTTCCAGAAAGGGGATGGACAACTACTAATCTTTAAGTGATTAGGATAGTTTCCGGACCTACCTATTGCAAGGTTAGCATACTTATCTCTGCAAAAAGATGCCCACAAAGTCTCAGTATTGAGAATTTCCTAGCACACCTTAGCAACAAAGGCATCATTAATCATCTTCAAGGAAGTGAGACCAAGACCCCCATCTATCAGCGGCGTAGCAACTCTTTCCCATCCGATCCATGCTTTTCTCTGGTGATTCTCCCTGTCTGCCCATAGAAAACTTGAAAATTTTCTCTCTATACGCTAGATGATACCTGTTGGAATTCCCACTGCCACTACCGTGTTGACAGTATTGGATGAAAGCACATGAGCAACCAGTAGTATTCGTCCTGCAAAGGATAGAAATCTAGATTTCCATGCAGCCACTTTAAAGTTCACTTTTCTAACAAGAAACTCGTAGTCAATTAATTTTGTCCTTCCTTTAGAAATCGGTATGCCCAGGTAAATAAAAGATCGAGTCACCTTCTCCACTCCAAAGTCGTTTGCTATGTCATCTACCTTTGCTTGATCATACCCCCCAATCACACAAACAAATTTATGTCTATTGATTCTCTGACCAGTTGCCTTCTCATATAACTCGAATGTGCTTCTTACTGTATTGATTGTTCGTTGGTCCGCATTGAAGAACATCAGAAGATCATCAGCATAGAGAAGCATTGGAGCCGCCACCCCATATCCTCTTGTACAGAAATTGGCAATGGACCGATCACTCGCCAATCTACTAATCCTTTTGCAAATAAGTTCCTCAAAGATAATGAACATGAATGGTGATATAGCATTACCTTGCTTTAAGCCTCTTCCAATCTGAAAAAAAACCAGTTGTATCCCCACAATAGTAATCGTAGCCCAGGTGTGTTTAAAGAAACTCATACATAGATCGATCACCTCAGGTAGAAATCTAAAAGCAGCAAGACATTTACACATCACCTGCCAATCCACTCGGTCATATGCTCTTGACATATCGAACTTAACCACAACATTAGGAAATTCCCGACCTTGATCGATATCATGCATCAACTCTCTATCCATCTTGACATGATGAGTAATATCTTTCCCTTTCAAGAAAGCTCCCTGTGGACGAGATATCATCTGGGTCATCAATGGAGCCAACCTGTTACTAAAGATTCTCGCAAAGATTCTTAGGGTCAGATTCTCAATCGAGATAGGTCTGAAATCAGCGGATAACTTCTTGGGAGAGTAAACCTTCAGAATAAGGAGGATTCTACAGCAGGACAAACCTATATGACACATCTGTCCTCTAAAGAAACCATCTGCCAGAGCGAGGAAGTCGTCACTAATAATATGCCACGTAGCTGAAAAGAAGGTAGGGTAAATCCATCCGGCCCAGGGGTTGTATGTGGGTCCATTTCCTTCAATGTCTTCAGAATCTCGTCCTCATGAGGGGTGTCTATCAGAGAGCAGCTATCATATGTCGAGATAGTCTCTGGGATGTCCTGTAGAAACTATTCTAAGGCAATGCTATCTATCTCAACTTCCTCATTGTATTGTTTCTGGTAATGTGTCGCTGCCTTCTCCGCCATCTCAGTAGGGTTCGTTATCACAATACCATCAGGAGGTGTCAATGCATTTAGCCTTCCATGTCTTCGCCTAGTTTTGACCACCGAATGATAAAACCGAGTGTTGCGCTCACCATCTTTTAGCCAACTAATTCTGGCCTTCTTCCTCCAAATAGCCTCTTCCACATCTAGCAGCTGCTCAAGCTCATTCTCTGCAGTCTTTAAGTTTGACTCATTGAGTGGAGTGGGATTTTCATCAAATGCATCCTGTTTAGTGAACACCACATCCTCTAAATCTTTGATACATTGATTATTGGCTCCAAACTTTATCTTACTCCAGGCTCTGAGAGCACCTCTTACTTTCTTCAATTTATGATAGAAAATGAACGATGAATTTCCCACAACTCTCTCTTCCCAGACCTGCTCAACAATCTTCATACATTCAGCCTCCCTTAGCCATGTCGACATGAATGAGAAGTGAGCTTTCCTATCAATAGTAGCCTGTGCACCCGATATAGTTATAATAGGGCAGTGATCTGACACCCGAGATCTAGTAAGGTGTATAGAATGAGTCGTGGGTTTCTCCGCAAACCATGCTCCATTCATAAGAACCCTATCTAACCTCTCCCAAATAGTAGGCGTGAGTATCTGTTTGTTAACCCAAGTAAACCGACTTCCTTCAAAAGGCACCTCCTTCAAGAGAGCATCAGCAATAAGAGCATTGAAATCAAACATTTCCTGATAAGTTGGAGCATTTCCCCCACGTTTCTCCTGGGCCTCTCGCACAACATTAAAATCCCATGCTATTATCCATTTCATATCACCTATTTCAATAGACATGATGATAATCTCTTCCCAGAGATCTCTCCTGTGGCCACAATCACAACATGCATACACAGCAGTAACAAAGAAGAATGAACCATATGAGGCCTCACATCTAACAACAATGTGTTGTCTATGTCTTCTAAAAATCATTGGCTTTAGGTTTAGGTCTGCATATACCCATATCTTACCTTCCTCTGTATGGTTTTCAGCCACTCAATCTAGGCGTACCACATCTAATAGCTCAGCATCTTGTTCAGCATGTAAGAAAGGTTCAAAGAGGCAAACAATCCCCGGTTTGAATCATCTACAAAGTCTCCTCAGCACCCTTCTTGTTGGGTTGTTTGCAGCCCCTCTAATATTCCAGAAAATTGACTTACGGTCCATATGAAAAGAAAAACTACTCTTCTAATCTCAATCACTGTCAAGTCAGTGACTAAACCTCCACTCATCCTCATCGCTATAATCAACGTAGGCGGCATGTCTCTCATCCTCTGAGTGTGTCCTCCTAGAGCTTTCACACCTGGTATAAGCACATTCTTGGATAGTGTTGCATCCCCGATCAGTAAACTCAACTCTCCTTGAGCTAGATCTGTATATTCTTCTATCTGTTCTTCTACGTTCTCTGTCACGGGCATCCTCAAAGTGTATAAAGTCCAACCTTCTATTCGAAAGGAATTGTCTGCTGCCTTCTCGATCAACTATAACTCTTCTCGGAGATCTATCCTCTCAAAATGATATGAAACCATAACATCCAATTCATGCAAAGTCTATCCTTCCAGAATTCAAGGTTTTAATATCCTATTGCTCTTGATACCAAATCAAGATTCATCCCATGTTCTGTCTCTACCATGGTTGTTCAGTCCACAATTGGCAGAAAGTCTGGCACCCCCTTTATTTTTTTTTGATACAAGACTGTATTTTACAAATAAGTATATAGGCAACACAATGACCCTTCTAAATCCCATATTTTGGGATTTAGTTTATATTGTCACTATCTTTTCTTGAGAATGAGATTAGATAATACTAATTAGATAATCACTCATAACTTTCCTTTTAAGTAGATACTAGAAAATGACTTAATTAATACCTAGCCCACTAGCCAATTTAAAATTGTCTAAAATTTCTTCCATAACTTATATTTCAATTATCGTTCCACTAAAAATATCTTGAGTATTTATCATGAGCAAGAAATATTCCATTCCCAAATTTGTACACCAATGACCCATGTGTAAAATAGAATTGACCCAATTAGTCTTGAATTGGGTTCTAGGGCCAATGGACCATTCCTTGGTCTTCCAAACAGTCCAGAATATTAACCATACTATCTGTTATGAATCTAAATCTTGAACCAATATAATTTATCAATTGAAGCTCCTTATGATACATATGATCAATATTAGTTTACTTATTTAATGTGAAGACATAAACTAGGTATAGGGCTCAAATCCACTAACAGAGTCACCATATTCCCTCAATATTCTACTTTTCTTACCACCTCATATCATTGACTAAATACGCAATTAGGGATTTTACAATTCTACCCACCTTTTAAGCAAATTTTGTCCTCTAAACATTCACAATCTATCCACCTTAGGGTTTCACATATTCCATGCATACTATATCTTTAATATTTTCTTGAAATCTCATTCGTATACTCAAGATGTGTATGACCGTGGTCATGAATACACATATAGAACATATAAACCTGACATACATGTACATATATGAGATCTATCTAACATTATCATCATCTAACATATCAAGAAAGTATCTTACTTCTTGTTAGAGGGGGTTGTGAAAGGATCTTAGTTCCACTTTAAAACCAACTCACTTATCTATGTCTAGATATCTATTATTTGTGATCATTCTTCCTATTAATATGGATCTAATTAGTTTGGGGGACTATATGCCTCAAACTTTTATTTTATGTCAACTCCTTTTGTTTATGTCGCCTTTGGATACATGCTGGTTGTTATTATATCTAAAGGTACCATGCCTTACTACATTTATTTTAATACTTCACTAGTGTACATGTACCCTACCACATGCACTCAAAAAGGCAACAAAAGCATAATAAGTATGTATATAATCACTTATCATCCCCCTTTACACTAAGCTAGTACTTTAAGACTATTGGGAAACATTCTTCCTTGTAGAGTTGAAATATCACATTAAATGTTATCTCATGATTCATTGTCATTAGCATGACCTTATTAATGCAATTTGTGATTCAACAAAGTGATTTTTATAAATGAACATGCACCAAAATGCCAATTGCAACCAAAATCGCCTTGCACCCAAGTGCTCATTGCACCATGTGCTCATTAATTTTAGACGACCACCAAGTGAAAGTTACTTTATTAATATTACTATGAATAACTTCGTCCATGTTACCATGGTGATCTTGTATAGATAAGCCCAAGGTATTTTAGTCACCATCTCACCATTAAATCATTCTTATTCTTAAGAATACTAGATAAAAATATTAATCACTCATCTTTTCTAAGTTCTATTTCATATTAGCATGAGGTCAAAAATCATATTGTTGTGATTAGACCACTAATCCTCAATACCTCATAACTTATAACACCACATGCATAAAGCATAATTATTCATAAACCTAACAATTATTTGGATACCTCTAGGCATCATTGTACTACTAACTTACCGTATTAAATTTGGTTCATAGAATGATTAATATATTGTTCCACTATTTACCTTCATAAACATCGTTATGCAACATATGAGAAGATACTTCCCTAACTAAGATTTGAAATCATCAAGAATTTCTTGATATTCATCATACTATCACATTACAAACCTAAATTGGTATCAAAACATTATCTCCCTACTACTTTCTAAACACAAATTTAGATCACAACTTGATTCAAACAAACCCCCAAAAAATTCTGTACAATGCTTTGAACGAGTCAACACAATTATAGAGAAATAAAGGAATTTTTGAAATTGTTTTAAAATTAATAAAATAAAAAATAAAAAAACATGTGGCCTAGAATGGCCGCTCTTAGCACTCAAAGTGCTAATAATTCGCCGTATCCCCGGCAACGGCGCCAAAAACTTGACGTGTATTTTACTACGCGCTTAAACGCAAGTATACGCGTCGAGTAATATAGGCCTTTGTGAGGCCCGAGTCGAACTCAGGGATACGTGAATTATTGGAGACTTCTACTAACTAATCGCAATCAGCTAGACCGATTAACAAAGTAAGGTTTTGTTGTTCAAATTAAAAGAAAATAAAAATCAAACAAAGAAAACAATCGATTAAAGGTTAATTTAATCAATTAAAAGGACATCTTTAGGATGGCGGTTTCACCGCGGGTCAACATTGTATTAGATTTCATATAATTACTCACACTTCTCTCTCTATCCGGGTAGTGGCCTGAAATGAGAATTACCCACTGTCGTGGTGTAATTCACTACTTAGATTTAGGTTGATTCCACCGTCGTAGTAATCATTCCCCTAAACTAAGTGCATTATAAACGGTCTCTCAGTTCCCACCATTAATTTTACAACTCCTTTGTCAAGGGTTTTATTAATTAATGTAGAATTCGTCTCTTTTCAACCGTTAATCCTTCTGTCGAAGTGATTAAGGGCATTAAGTTATTATTATGGTGATCAAGCATAACAATAGAAATGGAGAAAACGAATCTATACCACGGATATGAGAGAAAAATATGAATTATCGATATAAAATCATCATACAATGTATCCCCGGGCTACTCCCGGTCCTAAAGATTGAGGGTTTTAGCCTCTCATGTTCATCTTACACGAATACATGGTAGAAATTGGGGAATTCATAAGAAAAACGTGAAATAAATGGGAAAACCCCTGAACGGAGAAGAATCGGTGGATCCTTGGCGTAGAACACAAGCTTTCCCCGCCTGTCGGTGGTGGAAATCGTCTTCGGCAGCTTCCGAATCACCCGGGATGAGCTTCTCGGCCTCCGTTCTCCTTTCTCTCCTCCTCGGCACTCGTGCAATCCAAAATGAGATGATGATCACGTCTGGGCGGCCGTCATTAGGTATAAGTCCCTAATTAGGTCGTCAAATAATGACAGCCGTCCGATTGATATCAAAACAGATCCAACGCATATCTGCCGGCGTCGATACCATCGACGCGAGTCGATGGTATCGACACAGCGGATTAGCGACAGCTTTCCTTTCTTTTATTCTGAGCGCCTGTCATGATCTCGATACCATCGACTTGGGTGTCGATGGTATCGACTCCTTTAGCGTCGGTTGTTGTCGTTTAGCGACGCTGTAGCTCTCCTTGAGTCGATGGCATCGACTTGCGTCGATGGTATCGACTTCATCCTCGCCAGCAGCCTGGAGACATCTCGATGCCATCGACATGGGTGTCGATGGTATCGACTCTGTATTGCTCTTCTCGGCTGACAACCTGTGGCTTGGTCGATGGTATCGACATCCGTCGATGGTATCGACGGAAGCAGATACTTGTTCTTCCTGAAATTGCACAACAAGACCAAGTAAATCCACACGATTTATGATAAGATGATCAATAATGCTTAAAATAGTGAAACAAAGGGGATTTGATATAAAATGATGGCAAAGACCAAAAAAAAGTGAATTATGCAATAATATCCATGAAAATAAGTAATTAAGGCACAAAACACATATGAAATCGGTCTATAAATGTGACTCAAAATCATCGCATCAAACTCCCCTAAGCTTAAACATTGCTCGCCCTCGAGCAACTAATCCTTAGAATAGAATTGCGAATGTCAACTAACAATAAAAATACCAACCCACATCACAAATGACTCCCACTGGACGTTCTCAAACCGGCCTACCCTAATCACAGAATAGTAATTACCCTATAGGTGACAATAATCATCAATAAAAGAAATTATCCTTCAAACCGATGAACACTATCACATAAGGCAGTTAACATAATAAAGTTCGCCGATTCAGCCATGGTGCATCTTGTGATCGCCTACTACGTTGCTCGCCCTAACTACCATCTACATGGAAGCAGTCCTCCTTATAATCATGAGTGAGGAGAAAATCACGGTGACCTACCAATTCGAGCAACGGGTGGATGGAATGGGTGGTTCATGGGAGAATATGGAAGTATTACACAGTTTCAGTATGCATATAACAAAATGCCCTAAATGATGCAAATGCACATTAAGAATGCCCTAATGCCTAAAAGTGGGTGGAATGATGCATGCACTAACCTTCTACCTCAAAATGAGATAGAAATCTACTCAAGCCACATCATGTACTCAATTCCCCTGTTATACAAGTGATATCATTCCTTTCTCCCTCTTATTCCATTTCCTTCTAAATTCTCTTTTTTTTTCTTTTTTTTTCAAAAAAATTTTTTTTTCTTTCAGATTTTTTCTTTTCCTCTTAGCCCACATATCCATAATTGCTTAGAGATACATGTGTTAGGCTATTTTCTTCATGATTGGAAATCTTTGTACTAATGCGAGGGTATGGAACAATTTAGATCACTTTTCAGGTCAATTGAGATACATGGTGTACTTATGCATGAAAATCATGAAAGTATGAGTGCAACTACATGACATGCACCTAAAGGTAATGTGCATGAATCACTATACATTTTTTTTTCTCGTTCTATGCAAAAGTATGAAAATAACAATGCAAATTCTATCTACATGCTATGCACACAAAAGAAATTGAAACTGCACTTTACTTCCAATTCTTGGGTGGATTATAGAAAATGGGGTGGAATGATCACAAGATTAAGTGACTGAACCTTAGAAGAAAATTATGTGTCCCTCCTTACTGACATGTGTAGTAGTTTAAAGGGTTCTTTCTCTTACATCTGATTAAGGTCTCATTACCATTTGATTAGGTTAGGCTCAAACAACCGTTACTATCCACTTTTCATGAGTCAATGGGGGTGTGAGTATGACATATTGCTTCAAAGTTGACATAATCAATCATTTTCATAGAACAAGTTCCCCAAGGACAACCAAGTAATGCTATCCAAAAGACACAGAAAAAATTTTAAATTCCCTTAATTTCCCCATGAAAACAGCACGATGACAATTTTTAAGACATCCACGATTACACTAGATAGATGTGGATCCTAAATAAAAATTTAAAATTGCAAAAACAAATAACAAAGCAGAAACTAAAAACAACTAAAGAAAAGATAAAAGATAGAGCTGTTCCAGCCACCCCCCTAAGCTTGAATCCGACTATGGCCTCATAGTCAAAAACCAACTTAAGGGTGGAACAGTGATACCCTGATCAATCTTGCGGAGGCGGTGGTGGGTATTGTGGTGCCGTAGGATCCCAAGACGGGTACTCCCCCTGGAAGCTTGGATCATATTGGGTCCTCGGCGGAGGCTGTGGATAACCTCCAAAGTAGTCTCGACTCCAGTAGTGGTCGAAGAAGGGCTCCTGCTGTGTCTCTATCCGCTGCAACCGGGTGTGCATTTGCTCTTGGTTTGCAAGGATGAGCCACTCGTTCTCGAACATAGCCCGTTGGTTGTCAAGTACCCGGCTCGTAGTCTCATGAATGCCGGTATACATACCCATGTGCTGCAGCTGAGTCTGCTGTATGTCCTGCAGCATGGCATACATCCCTTGCATGGAGTAGGGATCCGCAGCTGGCTGCTCTTGCTGTGGTGATGGCGGCGGGGGCTGAGATGATGAAGATGCACCCGGGTGCATCCTAGGACGCTTCCGTGGTGCCACGCGTGCTCGAAGAGGTGTGAAAGCCTCGTCGTCCTCCTCGGCCTCGCCTTCTTGGTCTTCACCTCCGCCTTCTTCTTCAGAGGACTCGATGGCTATGATGGGCCATCGGAAATGCTGCTTGCCCTCGATGTGGAAGACGTCGTCCGGCAGGGATGCCTCCTGGTAAGCTTGGTTGACGTGGCAATGAGCGTACGCCAACCCGTCTCGGATAAGAATGAGGTTTGAACGGTGCAAGTGTTGCACGTTCACCTTACTCCGCGCAGAAATCGGAGTCATGGACTGAAAGTTCAGCCCCAAGTACAGCGCCAACTTGGTGACAAGACCACCAAAGTGTATTGGAGCCTTCCTTGTGCTCTGCTTCACCGCCATGACGCGCTGTAACCAGAATGCTCCCCAGTTGCACTCTTGACGTTTCAGGAGTGCATAGAGAAAGAATAGGTCACTCTCCTGAAACTTGCTCAAAGCAAGATCGCTCCGAGCGAAGAAGGTCAAGCTCAGCATCCTATGCAAGACCCGGACGAACGGGTGCTCAAAATCCGCTACCGCGGCATTGTGGTAGCTCACGGTCTTCCCTGTCGGCACTATAACTAGCTCGGCGAAGATTTTGTCGTAGTCGGTGCGGGCGTCGGGGCGTCGGTGATCGTGGCGGCTGTGGTTCCAGTTGAAGATGTCGTTGAACTGCTTCAACGTGATGTTGTAATTGTTGTTGAAGAGTCGGAAGGACACCCTTCCCTGGATCCACGTCTGGTCCGATGGTACCACGTCATTTGGTACGACGCAGATATCAAGAGACGCCATGAACTCGGCCACCAGTTCCTTGTATGTGGGCCATTCGCCGAAAAACGGCTGCCCATCCGCATGACAGTCCATCTCATAGAAGCGATTGGTGTGCCGCGCTTGCCCGGCCAACACATAGGCCAAGTTGGCCTCGAATCCCAGCTCCCTGATCATTCCCCGGTCCACATACCGGGTTGCCTCGAACTTCCGCTTCATGATCTCCTCGTATACCTTCCTTACATCCATGTTGGCATGAATGAGGCGTGGACGAGAGATGGAAGCGGTTGGAGGAGGAACAAACTCCTCGATCTCCCTGGGGTGCGCGCTTGATGAAGATGCTCCACCCGTATGCACCATGATTGCGAGAAGAATGAGATTGGGAGAAAAGAGCTCGGTGAAGATGGAGAGAAATTCTCCGCTCGATGAAGATCTTCGCTCGATGACGCTTCTCCGCAGTTGTAGAGGGCTCGGGGGAGTGCTCTGCGCAATGGGAGATACTTGCTCTGAGGGTGTGATGTCATATGACGTTGCAAGTCCCCTTAAATAGACTTGATCGGCGCCCCTGTTGACCCGTCGATACCATCGACGCGGGTCGATGGTATCGACACGTCTCGCGAGTAGCCGCATCTGTCGCTGGTATCGACGGTTGACGTTTGCTGGATCGAGAAACCCGGATCGCTGACGGGTCGATACCATCGACAGAAGTCGATGGTATCGACGTAGCACCCGGATCGCTGACGTGGCTGTTGCGATCGTCGTCGATGTCTTCATGCGGATCGGTGACATGTCCGTCGATACCTTCGACGGGTGTCGATGGTATCGACTTGCTTTTATTGCGACACCTCCGTTTATTGCATTCAACCTGTGATGATGTCGATACCATCGACGAGGCCGTCGATGGTATCGAGTTGACTGAGCAAAATTCGTCTGAATATCTCCAGAGATCTCGATGGTATCGACTGGGGTGTCGATACCATCGACACTTTTATTGCGACCTGCCTATGACCATGTCAATGCCATCGACGGGGCCGTCGATGGTATCGACACAGTGCGATTTCTGCTGGTGTCAACCTGAACCCATGTCGATACCATCGACTGATGTGTCGATGGTATCGACCCTGCCTGTTCCTGCACATTTAACAAACGGATCAAGGTATCATTTTTAAATTAAAAAGTAAACAAAATAAAAGCAAACTACACCTAACATTAAACTATCCTAATATACCAATGATTGGGTTGCCTCCCAACAAGCGCCCTTCTTTAGCGTCTTAGGCTAGACGTCGGTCCTTCTTCTCATTCATGTACAAGTGAAATGAGTTTAACCTCATTCACTTTCCTGTTATAGTTCTCACCAAAGTACAGCTTCAAGCGTTGCCCGTTCACCAAGAACGTGGCCTTTCCATCTCGCACGAGAATCGCTCCGTGCGGTCTCACTTCTTCCACCTCGAAGGGTCCACTCCATCAGGATTTCAGTTTCCCGGGATGCAATTTGAGACGAGAGTTGAACAATAGGACACTGTCTCCTTTCTTGAACGTGCGCATCTCAATGTGGCGATCGTGGATCAGCTTTGTGCGCTCCTTATAAATACGGGCATTCTCATATGCCGTCATGCGTAGCTCATCCAATTCATTCAATTCAAACATTCTTTTCCTCCCGGCCTCGTCATAGCGCAAGTTCTGCCTTCTTAGCGCCCAATGGGCCTTGTGCTCCAATTCTACCGGAAGATGGCACGCCCGGCCATACGCCAACCTAAAAGGTGTAGTGCCTATAGGTGTTTTGTACGCCGTTCGATAAGCCCAAAGTGCATCCGGTAGCAATGCACTCCAATTCTTCCATGTAGATGCTACAGTCCTTTCTAAAATCTTCTTGATTTCCCTGTTTGATACCTCCATCTGTCCTTGCGTTTGTGGATGATATGGGGTGCCAATGTTGTGCTTGACCCCATATTTCTTCAAAAGTGAAGCAAATTTCTGATTTCGGAAGTGTGTGCCTCCGTCACTAATGATCATTCGAGGAATCCCGAACCTGCAGAAAATATTCTCTTTGACGAACCTGCACACTACATTCGAATCATTAGTCCTTGTGGGGATTGCCTCTACCCACTTCGACACATAATCCACAACAAGCAAAATATAAAGATTTGAATTTGAGGACACAAAGGATCCCATGAAGTCAATGCCCCATAAATCAAATACCTCGACTTCCTGAAACACATTCAGGGGCATTTCTTGTCTCCTTGAGATATTACCTGCACGCTGGCACGGGTCACACTGCCTAACAAAATCATAGGCACCCCGGAACAAAGTGGGCCAATAAAGGCCGCTCTCCAACACCTTAGCTGCTGTCCGTGAGCTAGCATGATGTCCTCCCGTAGGCGACGCATGACAATGATGTAGAACACTTTCGTACTCTACCTCCGGCACGCACCTGCGAAGAATACCATCCCTGCATTGCTTCAACAATATTGGGTCATCCCAAAAATAGTATCTCAATGAATGGAAGAATTTCTTCTTCTCTTGATACGACCAATCTTCCGGGATGATCCCACAAGCCAGATAATTCACAATTTCCGCAAACCATGGTTCTTTAGAATCAATTTTTAAAAGTTGTTCGTCGGGAAAAGTCTCGGTAATGGGTATATGCAAACCTTGTTCATCCACCCTCTCTAACCTAGACAAGTGGTCAGCCACCACATTTTCAATTCCCGACTTGTCCTTGATTTCAATATCGAATTCTTGTAGGAGCAAAATCCACCTAATTAGTCTAGGCTTCGCATCCTTCTTCTCCATCAAATATTTTATTGCGGCGTGATCCGTCCACACAACCACCTTAGAACCCACTAAGTATTGCCGAAATTTCTCAAAAGCAAAAACAACAGCAAGTAACTCTTTTTCCGTGGTTGTGTAATTTAATTGAGCATCATTAAGTGTTTTTGAGGCATAGAAAATCACAGCAGGCTTGTTATCTACCCTTTGCCCCAAAACAGCCCCCACAGCATAGTCAGACGCATCACACATCAACTCGAAAGGCTTTGTCCAATCCGGCGTTTGAACAACCGGAGCCGAAATCAGCTTTTCCTTCAAAACCTCGAATGCGTGAAGACATTTCTCATTGAAATAAAAAACTGCGTCTTTTTCCAACAATTCCGATAATGGCTTTGCGATTTTTGAAAAATCCTTGATAAAGCGCCGATAAAACCCAGCGTGTCCTAAAAAGCTTCTCACCCCTTTTATAGAATTTGGTGGGGGTAGCTTAGAAATCACTTCAATTTTTACGGGGTCTACTTCTAGACCCTTGCTAGACACCTTGTGTCCTAGCACAATTCCTTCTGTCACCATCATGTGACATTTCTCCCAATTGAGGACCAAGTGTGTGTCCTCGCACCGCTGCAAAACCTTATCTAAATTATAAAGGCATTCATCAAAAGACGCTCCATAAACCGAGAAGTCGTCCATGAAGACTTCGAGACACCGCTCCACCATGTCAGAGAAAATGGCGAGCATGCAGCGTTGAAAAGTCGCCGGCGCATTGCATAAACCAAACGGCATACGGCGGTAGGCGAAAGTCCCATAGGGACATGTAAACGTAGACTTCTCTTGATCCAAAGGATCAATAGAAATCTGGTTGTACCTCGAGTAACCATCTAGGAAACAAAAATGTGACCGACCGGCTAAGCGTTCCAAAATCTGATCAATGAATGGCAATGGAAAATGATCTTTCAGAGTTGCGGCGTTCAATCGGCGGTAATCAATGCATACACGCCACCCGATTACCAATCGGGTGGTGACAGGTTCATTTAGAAGATTTGTAGTGACTGTGATTCCCCCCTTTTTAGGGACTACCTGTGTGGGGCTCACCCACGTCGAATCAGATATGGCATAAATAATCCCTACAGCAAGAAACTTAATGACTTCCTTTTTGACAACCTCCATCATGCTTGGATTTAGACGTCTTTGAGGCTGTATGAATGACTTGGCTCCTTCCTCAAGCCGAATCTTATGTTGACAAAGTGTAGGGGAGATCCCCTTGATGTCCGCCACTGACCACCCAAAGGCTCCACGGTGGTTCTTGAGCACTATCAATAGCTGCTCCTCCTCATCCGCACTCAAGTATGCAGAAACAATCACTGGCAACTTGTCCTCCTCAGCTAGAAAGACGTACTTCAGGTGCGGGGGCAATGGCTTTAACTCCAGATCAGGTGGGCAGATAAGGGATGATTGTAGCGGTGGGGGTAGTGTACCCAAATCTTCATAGTGCCTCGTGTAGAAACATGGAAGCATTTTAAGCATTTTGGCGCACTCTTTGAGTGAAGTACTCCGCATCCAATCATAAGTGACATTAAGCAAGCACGCCTCTAGAGGAAATTCCGGATATGCATCACAGACAGAAGTAATTATCACATCATCCTCCCACGAAGGTGGAATGTCCTCATTCTCATCATTTGGAAACCCGACAGCCTTGCGTAAAGAGACAGCTTTCGTTTGCTCCATAAGGTCTACCGCCAAGGTCCCATTGTCTATCCTGCTCATCACATGGGCCATATCTAAAAATGGCTTCCCGAGACAAAGTGAGATATTACTTTCCACATGCTTCACCATGTTGCACTGTGCCTTTGCTTTAGTAGATGTATTGCTGTTGGGCATGACCATCTCAAAGCGATCATCCGCAATGCCTAAGGTCAAGCGACCTCTCCCCATCTCCAAGATCATGTCAGCTGTAGCTTGAAATGGGCGACCAAGAAGTAACTCATTGCCGTGTTCGTCCTGCATCTCCATCACAACAAAATCAGCGGGAAAAACAAAGTGGTCTACCTTTACCAAAACATCCTCACAGATTCCATATGGTTTCACCACCGAATTATCGGCCAATTAGATAGTCATATTGCTTGGCCTTGACTCCTTCAATCCAAGTTTCTTGAATGTAGAAAGGGGCATCAGATTGATGCTTGCCCCGGAATCACAAAGCGCTTCGCCAAATTTGAACTTCCCGATAAAGCATGAAATATTGAAACACCCGGGATCCTGTCGCTTTGGCGGCAAAGTGCCCATAATAAAAGCACTCACTTGCTCCTTCAATACCACAACCTCAGTGTCGGGTATCTTCCTCTTCTTGGTGATTACATCTTTAAGGAACTTTCCATAAGACGGGATTTGTTCAATTGCCTCTAACAAGGGAATATTCACAGATAACTTTCTAAAGCTGTCCAGAAATTTTTTAAACTGTGCATCCACCTTTCTTGCTTTTGCACTATTGGGATAGGGAACCGGAACGGTATGTGCCCTTTGATGAGGTGGCACATAGGGAGTTAATTTCTGTGGTTCCTCCTCAGTGGCTTGTCCTTCCTTACCATCTTCGGTTGTGTCATCAATTTGCTCTATGACTGGTGCGGGCTGCTCCTTAGCGGTTGCTTCTTCGACTGTGTCCTGCGGTGTGCTTGTGTCATCCGCCCTTGGATTAAGCACCTTCTTACCGCTCCTCAACAATATGGCCTTGGCCTGTTGGTTTCCCCCGGGAACATTGGTGTTTCCCGGAAAACCCGGATGTGTCGGCTTCTTCAAGCTTGCAATCTCCGCTGCCATCTGTGCCATGGAAGTCTCTATAGTCCGCATCTGAGCCCCGTGGCTCTGCAACGTCTACCCGAACTGGTTCATGAATTCACCCTGCTGCTTTATTTGCTGCCCAAAAGTGTTCATCAACTCTTGATTTTGCTTTATGACTTGATTGAGCAACTCCGTGCTCTTGTCCTCCGTGACCGGTGCAGGTTTGGCGTCCGGATCTTGCAGGAAGTTGTTCGGATCCTTCCATGAAAATTTCTTGTCCTTCCGCCATGAGTAATCGTTGTTCCTGTACCCTTGCTGTTGCCTCATATACTTGACCTGAGCCTCATCCTCGGACTCATTGTCTTCCTTCTGCAGCAACTTCTTTGCGAGAAGATCCATCTTCTCATTCAGCTCTCTCATTGCCTTTGACTCACTGGCAACTCTTGCTTGCTCAATTGGGCCTCTTTCTCTTTCTCCCCAAGATTGCTTTCGTTCCATATTCTTCAATATTTCCCAGCATCTTGTATCAGTGTTGTTTAGAAAGAATCCAGAACCGGCCGAGTCCAAGTTGCTTCTATCGTGCTCGGAGAGAGCAAAGTAGAAGATCTTCACTTGGGTTTCCTTGTCCAATCCATGATGTGGACATCTCCTCAACATGACTTGAAATCGCTCCCAAGTCTCAGAATAAGTTTCACCCGCCTGTTGGGTGAAATTGTGGATCTTCCGGATCATATCATTGGTCTTCTCAGGAGGGAAGAACCTCTCGAAGAAAACCTCAACCATGTGATCCCATGATTCAACAAACTCGTCGTCGAGGTTATGAAGCCACTCTCTTGCTACTCCAGCCAAGGAACTCGGGAATAACTTGAGATAGAGCACATCCTGCGGAAATCGATCTATCTTCACCATATCGCAGTTCTCCACAAACTGACTAATGTGTGCCACTGGATCTTCATTTTTCAGTCCGTGAAATGCATTGGATTTGACCAAATTAATCAGTGCTGGGTCGATCTTGTATGTAGGTATGTTCAGCCCCTGTTTCTTTATAGGCCCCTTTGATGCCGAGGAAGAAGACGCCTTGATCTTCTCCCATATTGTCTGTGCTTCAGCCATTACTTCTTCTTGTTCTGGCTCAGATTCAGAATGTATATCACTGTGGTGTTCCTCCTCGTAGTAGTCCTCGTCCTCTGGTCCCGCAGATGGAACCTCAGGTGTGCGATTCACGTAGTCTCGACTACGTGTGTGCACCATGCAAAGCACCTGAAATATGGAAATAGGGGTTCAGTACAATGCTTTGAACGAGTCAACACAATTATAGAGAAATAAAGGAATTTTTGAAATTGTTTTAAAATTAATAAAATAAAAAATAAAAAAAAATGTGGCCTAGAATGGCCGCTCTTAGCACTCAAAGTGCCAATAATTCGCCGTATCCCCGGCAACGGCGCCAAAAACTTGACGTGTATTTTACTACGCGCTTAAACGCAAGTATACGCGTCGAGTAATATAGGCCTTTGTGAGGCCCGAGTCGAACTCAGGGATACGTGAATTATTGGAGACTTCTACTAACTAATCGCAATCAGCTAGATCGATTAACAAAGTAAGGTTTTGTTGTTCAAATTAAAAGAAAATAAAAATCAAACAAAGAAAACAATCGATTAAAGGTTAATTTAATCAATTAAAAGGACATCTTTAGGATGGCGGTTTCACCGCGGGTCAACATTGTATTAGATTTCATATAATTACTCACACTTCTCTCTCTATCCGGGTAGTGGCCTGAAATGAGAATTACCCACTGTCGTGGTGTAATTCACTACTTAGATTTAGGTTGATTCCACCGTCGTAGTAATCATTCCCCTAAACTAAGTGCATTATAAACGGTCTCTCAGTTCCCACCATTAATTTTACAACTCCTTTGTCAAGGGTTTTATTAATTAATGTAGAATTCGTCTCTTTTCAACCGTTAATCCTTCTGTCGAAGTGATTAAGGGCATTAAGTTATTATTATGGTGATCAAGCATAACAATAGAAATGGAGAAAATGAATCTATACCACGGATATGAGAGAAAAATATGAATTATCGATATAAAATCATCATACAATGTATCCCCGGGCTACTCCCGGTCCTAAAGATTGAGGGTTTTAGCCTCTCATGTTCATCTTACACGAATACATGGTAGAAATTGGGGAATTCATAAGAAAAACGTGAAATAAATGGGAAAACCCCTGAACGGAGAAGAACCGGTGGATCCTTGGCGTAGAACACAAGCTTTCCCCGCCTGTCGGTGGTGGAAATCGTCTTCGGCAGCTTCCGAATCACCCGGGATGAGCTTCTCGGCCTCCGTTCTCCTTTCTCTCCTCCTCGGCACTCGTGCAATCCAAAATGAGATGATGATCACGTCTGGGCGGCCGTCATTAGGTATAAGTCCCTAATTAGGTCGTCAAATAATGACAGCCGTCCGATTGATATCAAAACAGATCCAACGCATATCTGCCGGCGTCGATACCATCGACGCGAGTCGATGGTATCGACACAGCGGATTAGCGGCAGCTTTCCTTTCTTTTATTCTGAGCGCCTGTCATGATCTCGATACCATCGACTTGGGTGTTGATGGTATCGACTCCTTTAGCGTCGGTTGTTGTCATTTAGCGACGCTGTAGCTCTCCTTGAGTCGTTGGCATCGACTTGCGTCGATGGTATCGACTTCATCCTCGCCAGCAGCCTGGAGACATCTCGATGCCATCGACATGGGTGTCGATGGTATCGACTCTGTATTGCTCTTCTCGGCTGACAACCTGTGGCTTGGTCGATGGTATCGACATCCGTCGATGGTATCGACGGAAGCAGATACTTGTTCTTCCTGAAATTTCACAACAAGACCAAGTAAATCCACACAATTTATGATAAGATGATCAATAATGCTTAAAATAGTGAAACAAAGGGGATTTGATATAAAATGATGGCAATGACCAAAAAAAAGTGAATTATGCAATAATATCCATGAAAATAAGTAATTAAGGCACAAAACACATATGAAATCGGTCTATAAATGCGACTCAAAATCATCGCATCAGATCTATAGTCTAAAAATTGGATGCCTTTTCTTGTGGTCCCCATTCCTTTTATAAGGGAAGGAGGGGTGGAATCCCCAAATACAATATTTTTCTAGAATATTCCTGGTTGGCAGATGAAAAATGATGAAATGGGTTGTTCACATATTGTGAACTGATCAGTTCACCTCTTGAGCCACCCAATTTAGATCTATGTGGACATGAGCTGGTCAAAACCCTAAGGAGGGGTGGCGGTGTCGTTTGACCGTGACTTGGTTTCCAAGAAATGTGGATTGGATGCTTAGAATGCTAGAATGTCTGGTTTGGGATTCTGAGCCAGTGGGTTTGAGGATTGAATTGTTTGGATTGCTTGTTGGAATGGTTGGTTCATTTGGTAGTGAAATGGTTGACCCGAGATATGAAACAAATGTTTGAAGCTCTAGAGTGCAAAGTTCTATATGAATGAAATGACATTTTCATTGTATGAACTGATTGTTTCAAGAGCTGAGATGGTTGAATTTTGTAATTGAAGTAAAATCTGTAAATTTGATGTGAAAATGGTGAGAATCACGATTAATAGTGAGAAGAAAGTATATTGCAATTATTTTCTAAAATAGATAAAAAGGAAGAAAAAGCCTAAACAAAAAGTCCTAAATGATGCTATAAAAATAGGATGAATATACATTATCAAAATATCCCAGGCTTGAATGTTTGCTTGTCCACAAGTAACAAAGAATCACAATATATTCTAATATGTAATAACAACATGTATTTCCTCTCCCTTATAGCATTACTTTGTTCATTACCTTCTTCCTTGACAAAGAAAACCAATATCCGAGAATCACGAAACACAAAATTCAACATTTTATATTAAAATATATTCCATAGCCTATTTCTATCTCAAGATTTTATAAGCAAATATGCTTTATCTCCCTTTTAGTTTGACATTCCCACATTTATTTTTAAGATTTTCATAGGAACATGGATGAATGAGGTATGGAAGAATATGATGATACCTCCTCTATTGCCTTGGATCTTTTTATTCATGTACTGTAGTTATATTGACTGCATTCTTTCAGTGTGTGCTTAGGCATCTATTAATGGTCACATGTAACATATTGAATCTTGGACATTTTGTCTTTTTCCCTCTTTCTCATCTTTTCCTTTCATTTCTATCCTCTATGGCCTTTCTTCTCAATTTGTGGAGAATATAATGGCCTAATGAGCATTTGTTCATTTTTTCTCTCAATATTTGGGTTTATGCACATATAACTCAGTGGAAGCTTAGTAATGGATCTAATATGCAAAATGTCCACTTGAGTAATAAAAAGAATAAAGAAATTCGTGTTAGAACTTTCTAGTATCTTTTAGAATATGTAAAAGGAGATAATTCTCAAAATATGCATAAAGTAAATGATAAATGTGGTAATTGGAAATAATATGGAATATAATGGATAAAAGGAGATAATGAGGAATATATTGTCCCAAAAATCATAAGTGGAAACCCATGAAGATAATTTGGATATCAATTTTGCTTCCTTGACTTAAAATAAAACTTAATGGCTAAGTATCATCTAATTTGGATAATAAATAAATATATAAAAGTCTTTATTACAGGATAATGGGAAATAAGCCAAGAAAGAGAAATAAAATATCTAATATTCTCAAATTGGAAAACTAACTCCAAATTCGTAATCTAAACATAAAAATAATCCTTTGGGCAAATTTGCAACTAATTTGGATAATGTTTGATTAATGAGTAAAATAGGAGAGAGAGTGTGTAGAATCTTCTATTTATTAAATAAATAAATAAATAATATCAACTTGTGAAATTAATGATAAAATCATATGCAAGTCACCTAGGGAGACTTATGGATGAATTTTTATAATTTGTATATAATCATAGAGTCATAAATGAAGGAGGAAAGAGAATATGTGTTTTGAATTATTTAACATACTAAAATTCACAAAAGGCAAAAATAATTCCATATTTGGATTCTACACATCAAAATCAGTCAGGATATACATTTTGGTTAATATTTTATATAGTTTGGGCCTCCAAATGAGGAGAGAGAAATTTTTTTAATGTAATATGTCTTTTTGGCCGAATGTTGGTTAGGAATAGGATTTCCTAGGTTTGTGCCTCTGATTGGATGGTCGGGATCCATCAGTGGACCCGGGTCCATGGATCATACGACTAGTGGTCGTCTTCTTCCTCGGATCGATTAGGAAATAGGTGGTTTGTTTTCCGAAAACTCAAATCCAAATATCTCAATATATACTCGATGAAATCGTGAGGTTTTGGGTTCGTTGGACTCCTCATAAGTTTCCACACATGTTTATCCCAAGATTTTTGTGTTTTGATGATAATTCGAAAAATCCCAAATTGTGTAGGATTGCTCTCTCACCCCACCTAGCTAAACCATAGACTAGACCTCGTTTTCTATAAATATCCCTACCCCTATGTCTGTCGTCACCATAGAAACTCAACCATGTCTTTGATTTCTCGTTTCGTCATTGTTCAGGCCCTCAACTAGCCGCTGAAGACATCTAGATTGTGGCACCTTTTCCTCCCTGCTTACTCTGTCATCGTCCCAATTCAAGGTATCATCAGATTTGTTTTTCTCTAAGCTTTAGTTTGCATGCTTAAACGTGGGATTTGGTTGTGAATTCCGTTTTTTCCCAAAATCACAAGCAAGCAGCAAGAAGCTGCTCGCCGCTCGCCGGTCGGGTGCTTTGTGGAAGAAGGTCCCACATATTATTACGTATTTACCCTCTGTTTTCTCTTTGTGCAGCTTTGTTCGCGAGTTGGTTACTTTGGTCTTTTGTGATTTTTTTGACCCGCGTTGGCCACGGGTTATCTGGGGTCCCTTGGCCGCTAGCAAGAGGACAACCGGGTGTGCAGGCCCCACCACTAAGCCCCACTCTGCTCCTCTATTTTAATATTCAAATTTTTTATTTTCTGATTAGCTGATATGAAATAAATCATAAAAAGTCAAATCAGTGGTAAAAAATGGAAAATAAATAGTGTTTTGAAATTAAGAGAACAAGATCTATCCATTAAAAATATTTTCAAGGTTTGATTCTTATGTTTGCCAAAAAGTGTTTTTAGAATGATTTAATTAACCAAAAATCACCAAAAATAACCCTAAAAGTCCATATCTTCAAAATACATAATATTATATGTTATTTTGATTAGAAAACCCTAACTAATACAATGTTGACATTTTTGAGACCTAAATCGGTGGTTTGTAGAAAAAGTTAGTAACTTTAGGGTTTTAAGGGTTTAATGAATGAATATAGTTCTAATACATAAATATGGTGTTGATATTAGGAAAAGTGGATCATGAAATCGATTAAGTGGTGCAAGTTGATAATTGAAATCAATATTAAAGGTATGTGCATCTTACACATAAGTTGGGAATATTTGTGCCTTGACCTAATTTCCTTTGATGAGGCTTTATTTCAGCCTTGCATCCAATGCTCTTGATTCTTTTGCTATTCTTGCCTCATAATAAGTTTTGGAATATTGTTCTTGGGTCTTGGTACCCCTTTTCCATGTTCAATTTAAATGATGCTATTACATGCCATTGTTTCTAGGATGTTGATTTTATTAGACTAACTAGATATAGTAGCGGTACTTATGTACAACCACCCATAGTTGGGGAATGTGTTATTTCTCCCCTAGGGAACATCTTATTCTCCCCCGCACATGAAATATGTGCAGGTGACTGGGAATGTATTATTCTCCCCTCACCCTTTTGGTTGAAGGTCCAGTAGGTGCCTCAACCCTACTTAGTTAAGATAGTCAATATAAATCATGCATGCAATCTTTTTGTTATATGTTGTTATGTCTAGCATCTATTGAAATATTCTTTTTCATATGGTCTCATTCTCTTGATTGTCTTCATCTTATGATGAACCCTATCCTATTTTACATGTTTTGCTCATCTTGTTACATTAGAATAGTTTTGTGACACACACTTTTTATTTTCCTTCCCTTTTGTTGGGTGCTTTCCCAACCACCCAGATGTGGAGTGAGGTGATGGATATGACATGAAGGCTTAGCTTTGGCTTGGACCTAGATGATGGATTTGTTGTTGTGGAGATGAAAGTGGAGTAGTCTAGACTTCCCTCTATCTAGATCCTAGTTTATGTATGTTGATGTAACCCTAAAAGGGAGATGGTTGATGTATTTTTCTACAATCTTTTCTGAAATTGATTTAGTCAAAAAATTTTATTCCGCTGCTTTCCATTGTGTTTTGTTTACCAAATATTTAGTAAGGATGTGATCTCTCACCTCTTTACAACATGGTATCAGAGCCCATGGTAGTCGGAATCTGGCTATTTCAGTTTTGTCTCCCAAATTAGAATCCATGTCTTACATAGTTCCTGTAGGTGACATGTTTGCCCTAAATTTGATCTATGCTGATGATAGGTTGATTTAGGACCCTATAGTTTCACCTTAGAGTCTTGATGAATAAACTCTAATACGCTCATAATTAAAATATGTATAACTTCATGTTGTTTAGGGTTGCCTCTAAGCAACTATTAGGACATGAAGTTGAAGTGAAGGTGTCTAGAAAGGATCAACGTTTTGGGGACTGGAAATATTTTCCTCCGTGCCACTAGCTTGGTTTACGAGGACTCCCGTGCCCATATGATATCGGCCTGGCCTGAGCTAATATGAATTGTCCAAAATAGTTTTCTTTTAGGTAATAGTAACCTTAGACTTCTATGTTTTATATCTTTGGGAACCCTAAGTTTCTGTGTATGATGACTTGTTTGCGGATGGATACCAAGATAGTTTCCTTATGTCCCTTAGGACCACATGCTTGGATAAGTTTATCCATAAAACCTAGACCTTAGAGTTTGGGTATTTGGGAAAATATCAGAGTGCATAGTGGAAGCATGATGGATTTTGAGAATGGTTTAGTTAGACTTATCCTTTAACCCTAGTATGGTGGTCGAACCCTTTAAGGGGTGGAGTATGTTTAGGTTGATGATGTTTGAGTGGTTAGATTTCGAGGATGAAATCCTCTTTAGGGGGATGGAACCCTATAACGTCTTGAAGTCTATCTAATCTATCTTTGGAGACCCTAACCCCATACTTAGGAGGTCATTGTGCTTGAATCCTTAATGTTGTCCAAACTAGTAATAGTGGTAACCATAACATGTTTGTTTATATATAATGAACATATAATGGTCATATATGTAATAATGCATGTGCTTGAACCCAAATGAATACATAATGCACATAATATGAATATCAATGCTACTTGTCAATATGTAAGATGTTGATCACGTCATGAACCTATAAACCTTAATGATATGATGAGAAAGATAATAGTAACCTAATATTTAACTTAATGCATGCTAAGGATGAATAAGTGAAATAAAATGGTCATGTTGACCTAAACCCTAAGTTGTAATAATATAACCCTAATCTATACATCTTTAATGCCTTTCATGATACATTAATGATGTTAAGTGCCATAATCAGTTAACCTACAATGATACACATAAATGATATATATATATATATATATATATATATATATATATATATATATATATATATATATAATCATATAATCACATATGAATCAAGTCATCAATATAAAATGCAAGTTACCTTGCTATCTAATACACATGTGATTAGTCACTTAATGTGAATCAATTCATTAACATGTAGGATGTCGCACCTTGATCATTTAAAATACATGTAAAGGCTTCAATGTGAATATGAAGTATTTGGATTCTCATAAATGTGCAAAATCAATAATATAAATGAATGCATATGAGAAATGATTACTGATGACATTAATGTGAGAAATAAATATAATGTGACAATGTGAAAATGTTTAATATGAGCATAAGTAACTAATGTGACATTAATTGGAATAATTGTATGCTTAACCACAAATTGAATAGAATGTCTTATTTCATTTAAATAATTTGTTATAATTAATAAAGTGGTAATATGAGGATAATGAAGTATAAATCCGAATTATTAAGGACAATGATCAATAATGAATGTTGAGATAATTGAGTAACCCCTAATTGTGATAAGATCCTTAATAAGATAAATGAGAAATACATATAAATAGTTTAATGGATGATAATGAAATATAACCCTTTTGAAAATAAAGTGAATATGACATGACATAATTAAAATAGTGAAGATAATGTGATATCATAATGAATATGATGTTAGTGAGACAAAAATGTAAAAAAGGTTAAATCTCCTTAAAAGAATATCTTATTAATGGACCCTAGGTGATCCATGAGAACCCGAGCTATGATTAGTTGATGTATGTGAAGTTTCTGAACCCTTAGGTGTAGTTGAAGTATCTGTTTTGGTGAAAGGCATATGGTTGGAGGAACAGCCTGAAGTTTTGTGATGTGAGGCTGCACACTCACCCTTCCCTAATTGCTAGTGATTTCGGGGAGAAAATCCTCTTTAAGGGGTGGAGTGTTGTAACATATCAAATCTTGGACATTTTGTCTTTTGGCCCTCTTTCTCATCTTTTCCTATCATTTCTATCCTCTTTGGCCTTTCTTCTCAATTTGTGGAGAATATAATGGCCTAATTAGCATTTGATCACTTTTTCTCTCAATATTTTGGTTTATGCACAAATACCTCAGTGGAAGCTTAGTAATGGGTCTAATACGCAAAATGTCCACTTGAGTGATAAAAAGAATAAATAAATTCGTTTTATAACTTTCTAGTATCTTTTAGAATATGTAAAAGGAGATAATTCTCAAAATATGCATAAAGGAAATGATAAATGTGGTAATTGGAAATAATATGAAATATAATGGATAAAAGGAGATAATGAGGAATATATTGTCCCAAAAATCATAAGTGGAAACCCATGAAGATAATTTGGATATCAATCTTGTTTTCTTGACTTAAAATAAACTTAATGGCCAAGTATTATCTAATTTGAATAATAAATAAATATATAAAAGCCTTTATTATAGGATAATGGGAAATAAGCCAAGAAAGAGAAATAAAATATGTAATTTCGTCAAATTGGAAAACTAACTCCAAATTCGTAATCTAAAAATAAAAATAATCCTTTGGGAAAATTTGCAACTAATTTGGACAATGTTTGATTAATGAGTAAAATAGGAGAGAGTGTGTAAAATCTTCTATTTATTAAATAAATAAATAAATAATCTCAACTTGTGAAATTAATGATAAAATTGTATTCAAGTCACTTAGGGAGACTTATGGATGAAGTTTTATAATTTTTGAATAATCATAGAGTCATAAATGAAGGAGGAAAGAGAAAATGTGTTTTGAACTATTTAACATACTAAAAATTCGCAAAAGGAAAAAAATCCATATTTGGATTCTACACTTCAAAATCAGTCAGGATTAAATTTTGGTTAATTTTGGATATAGTTTGGGCCTCCAAAAAAGAAGAGAGAAAACATTTAATGTAATATGTTTCTTTGGATGAATTTTGGTTAGGAATATGATTTCCTTGGTTTGGGCCTCAAATTGGACGGTCGTGATCCATCAGTAGACCCGAGTCCATGCATTGGATGGCTAGTGGTCGTCTTCTTCCTCAGATCGATTAGGAAATGGGTGGTTTGTCTTCCGAAAACTCAAATCCAAATATCTCAAGATATACTCAATGAAATCATTAGGTTTTGGGTTTGTTGGACTCCTCACAAGTTTCCACACAGGTTATCCCAAGGTTTTTGTGTTTTGATGATAATTTGAGAATACCCCAATTCAGGCGGGACTCCTCTCTCACCCCACCTAGCTAAACCCTAGACTAGACCTCCTTGTCTATAAATATCCCTAACCCTATGTCCGTTGTCACCTTAGCAACTCAACCCTTCCTTTGATTTCTCATTTTGTCATTGTTCGGGCCCTCAGCTAGCCGCTGAAGATACCTAGATTGCTGCGCCTTTTCCTCCCTGCTTGCTCGGTCATCATCCCAATTCAAGGTATCATCAGATTTGTTTTGCTCTAAGCTTTAGTTTGCATGCTTAAACGTGGGATTTGGTTCTGAATTCTAGTTTTTCCCAAAATTGCAAGCAAGCATCAAGAAGTTGCTCGCCGCTCACCGGTCGGGTGCTTTGGGGAAGAAGGTTCCATGCATTTTTATGTTTTTGCCCTCTGTTTTCTCTTCGTGCCGCTTTGTTTGCGAGTTGGATACTTTGGCCTTTTGTGATCTATTTGACCCGCTTTGACCATGGGTTATTTGGGGTCCCTCGACCGCTAGCGAGAGGACAACAGGGTGTGCGGGCCTCACCACTAGGCCCCACTTTGCTCCTCTATTTTAATATTCGAATTTTTTATTTTTTGATTAGTTGATACGAAATAAATCATAAAAAATTAAATCAATGGTCAAAAATGGAAAATAAATAGTGTTTTGAAATGAAGAGAATGAGATCTATCCATTAAAAATATTTTTGAGGTTTGATTCTGATGTTTGCGAAAAAGTGTTTTTAGAATGATTTAATTAACTAAAAATCACCAAAAATAACCCTAAAAGTCCATATCTTCAAAATACATAATATTATATGCTATTTTGATCAGAAAACCCTAACTAAGACAATGATGAAGTTTTCGAGACCTAAATTGGTGGTTTGTAGAAAAATTTAGTAACTTTAGGGTTTTAAATGTTTAATGAATGAATATAGTTCTAATACATAAATATGGTGTTGATGTTAGGAAAAGTGGATCATGGAATTGATTAAGTGGTGCAATTTGATAATTGAAATCAATACTAAAGGTATGTACATCTTACACCTAAGTTGGGAATATTTGTTCCTTGACCTAATTTCCTTTGATGAGGCTTTATTTGAACCTTGCATCCTATGCTCTTGATTCTTTTGCTATTCTTCCCTCATAATAAGTTTTGGAATATTGTTATTGGGTCTTGGTACCCCTTTTCCATGTTCTATTTAAATGTTGCTATTACCTTCCATTATTTCTAGCATGTTGATTTTATTAGACTAACTAGCTATAGTAGCGGTACTTATGTACAACCACCCATAGTTGGGGAATGTGTTATTTCTCCCCTGGGGAACTTCTTATTCTCCCCCACATGAAATATGTACAGGTGAATGGGAATGTATTATTCTCCCCTCATCCTTTTGGTTGAAGGTCTGGTAGGTGCCTCAACCCTACTTAGTTAAGATAGTCAATATAAATCATGCATGCAATCTTTTTGTTATATGTTGTTATGGCAAGCATCTATTGAAATGTTCTTGTGTATATGGCATCATTCTCTTGATTGTCTTCATCGTATGATGAACCCTAGCCTATTTTACATGTTTTTCTCATCTTTTTACATTAGTATAGTTTTGTGACACATACTTTTTATCTTCCTTCCCTTTTGTTGGGTGTTTTCTCAACCACCCAGATGTGGAGTGAGGTGATGGATATGAAATGAAGGCTTAGCTTTGGCTTGGACCTAGCCGATGGAGTTGTTGCTGTGGAGATGAAAGTGCAGTAGTCTAGACTTCCCTCTATCTAGATCCTAGTTTATGTATGTTGATGTAACCCTAAAAGGGAGATGGTTGATGTATTTTTGTACAATCTTTTATGAAATTGATTTAGTCAGATATTTTTATTCCGTTGCTTACCAATTTGTTTTGTTTACCAAATATTTAGTAAGTAGGTGATATGTCGCCTCTTTACATCACCCCTATTAAATTTACATGGGGTATGGAAGAATTTTGAGAGGGGGTGATTATTCCAACCCAGTCTTGGGGTTTAGTATATAGTGATTTTAGTTTTTTTCATGAGATGAAGGTGGAAGGGGGACTGGTTTTGTGCTTCTCACATTTTTTTTCTTCTGAGGAGTGTCATTGTATTAATTTGATTCTTCCTGTCACTACATTATACACAATATATGATAAGTTACCTAACAATTTAAATAGAAAAAATGTGTTTGATTCCCATAAATTCAATGAGGCTTGTCAAAATTTCCAAGGAGTAAAGCTAAGTTGAGATTATAGGTGGCATGGTGAGTTATAATCTTGGCAATTTGCAAGGAAGACTTACTACATTCAAGGAAAGGATATATTGGTACAAAATGTCTATTCATCTAGATGACTAGATAAATCCCAAAACTAAATGATTGTTTAAAAAAAATTAAAACTAAACTAAATAAAATAATGGAAATTGCAAACAGTTTGAGATAGAGTGGGTGGAATGAGTACATACAACACACCTCCACCCTGAACTTAAAATGGTGCTCATGTCTAACATAGCTTGAATCTAGAATGGAGGGAAGAGGAGCGAAACGATCACCATGGGAATATGATATCTCAAAGAACATCCAGCTGAATGGAATATGTATGAGGACTAAGACCTTGATCGCTCGATCTTCATAGTGTACCCAATTATTTGACGATCATGGAAGCTCAATGGGACGTTCATATTTCTTTTCACCTCACATTCCTCCAATGGGATCCAAAAATCTTCTTTCAACAGTGAAGGAAGTGTTGGGGATGAATGTGGATCATGGGAGATTGGTGGGTGCTCATACAGTAACACCTTTAATGCTGGATATGCAAATTTTGGAGGAGGATTTTGGTCTAGCTTCCCTTTGTCATATTGATTTGCATATAGGAGAACTGATGCTGATATGAAAGGAACAACATGATTTAAATAAACATCTGAAGTATTTTTTCTCTCCTAAAAAATCAACAAATCAACATTTGGATTGGTAGGTTTTATTTTTGATATAGCAGTAGCTCAAGTTCCTCTATGCAAGAAGTCCCCAGGGGTTTAGGAGGAATAATGTTGGGTATATCTTCCTTGCAAACAAAGAAAGGGAGCATGTGGAATTCTCTACGGGTGGTGTCCCCCCTTCTAGACCATCCATATGTTTTATAGGAATTGGATGTGACAAAGTGTGAGGAATTATTTCATCATTGTAGGGGGAGATATGTTATTATCTAGAATAGTTTCAACAAAAGGGGATAGGTCATTGATAACATCTAGATTCATGTCGATGATGGGAGGAGTTGTGGGAGTTTTAAGATAGATCCTTACAACATCCTTTTCTACATTCAATGGAGAAATATATTTAGCGTCTATTGTAGAATCTGCAACTATCTCTTTCCTGGAACTCTTCCAACTCACAACCCCATTGTTGAGGAAAAACACAAATCCTAATTGCGATCGATAATCATCAATGTCAGTTTGGAAGTTTGCATCGGTGTAAGCCTTTACCACCAACTCTCCTCTTCCTCATAGATAAGGAACTGATCCTTAGTTCTTCTCAAGTACATAAGGATGTTCTTTAAGGATGTCCAGTGAGCATCACCTAGATCTGAATGATATCTGCTAGTCATGCTCAAGGCATATGAGACATCGAGATGAGTACATAACATTACCAAATGCATGGATCCAATTGTAGATGCATATGGAGTCCTACGCATGCATTCTCTTTCTTTACAACAATTAGGGCACTAAGCTCTAGAGATGGAAACTCCATGAAACATGTTAAGGTTTCCTCTCTTTGAGTCTTTCATCTTCGACCTCTTCAACACTAATGCATATGTTCTGACTTAGTCCAAGAAGCCATCTAGATCAATCTCTATAGATATAGATTCCTAAGATGTAGGTTGCTTTGCCCAAGTTCTTGATTGACAGAGTATTTACAAGCCAGGTCTTTAATTTCTATAAAGTTGTGATGTTATTCCCCAACTATAGTATGTCATCTACATACAATATGAGGAATACAATCATGCTCCCACAAACCTTCTTTTATACACAAGGTTCATCTTCATTTTGACTTCACTAGGACTGTGTCTCACATCGTGGGTCACCACATCCTTTTAGGTAATCAGAAAAAGTGGCAACAGAACCATGGTAGTAAGGGAAACTGAGGTGATGAACCCTAGAAATGGTAGCTTAGTGTGTAGTGTGTTCTAGAGTTCTCCCTGTACTCCCAAGTCTAGGTGAAAAGTTTGTATATGATGCCTTGATTTAATCAAGATTTTGATAGCATGTATATGCTTGTATATGTGAAATATGTGGACAGTATTCCTCTGTAAAGTTTATGTTGCAGCGGAGGCTACATGGAAGTTGTAAAGGATATTGAGCATTACATAAATGTTCCTAAGCAATGGGGAAATATTGGAATCGGTTTTAATTTACTCAATTTTCTGGGTTTGTGTTTAATTAATGAGTAATCATATTTTGAGTTTTGAGTAATCTTGTTTAGTGTAACAGGTTCTCAAAATAAGGATTAATGTGGCATAATTTTCTATTTTAACGCTTATCATTCAATATTTCATATTTGGGACCAATTTGTTTACGTAACAAAATTAAGATGTAATTGGAGTTCAGTCATCATATGTAGGAATCACATTTGAGTTTCAAAACACTAATAAACATTCATTTTATAACATATCACCAATCCTATTTATTTTACACTAAAATTTAGGGATGTTACAATACTACCCACATTAAAGGAATTTCGTCCTCCAAATTTGCATGCACTAATGTGGTATTACCCACCTTAAGGTCTCACATATATGTACACTACCACCTTACTCTTGTCATAATGACTCATAATTGTATACTAACATGTCTATTAAATGTCATTAACATGGATAACTATATCCAGTCCAACATGGTTAACAATACTAATACATCTATATGTTACTAATAAAAAATGAAACTTAACTTCACCATCTACCATGAAAACATACAAATGCTCAAATACATATATTGTTAGCATAATGTTATTGCTCACTGAGTCCATTAAGGTGATCTATCCACATAACCTTGCACAAAAATGCTAATTGCCTGAAAGAGATCATCACACCCAATTACTTACTACTCCTAAGATAGCAATGTATCAAAGTGCTCATTGTATCAAAATTCTCATTTACCATAAAGAATCACATAATCCATGTCACTTTCATTAAATTATTATTGCTAACTTTTTTGATTCTTATTACTTAATTAGAAATATATTTAATAAATAAACATTGCCTAGACAATGTCTTTATAGTAACTAATGTATTAGGACTAGATGACTAGGTAATTTAGGTATTTTTATTACCCATCTTTATGACATCCCCAGATATGTGTTGATCAAGAACTTATCCAACGATGTGAGACCTCATTTTGAATCTAACGTCCCATGATTTGAGGCCTCAAATAAAATGATGTTATAAGGAAATATTAGACTACCCATATAACCAAAGTGCACCTTCTTTTCAGGTAGCCCATCACCAAATAACTTTGTGGTTAAGTGTGCTCATACTAAAGTAGTACTAGGATTCATGACCAGTCAGGAAGTTTACCTGAGGACAAAGCATACAATTAAGTCTAGTGGAGGTCTATGGGGCCAGTCATCATTCTTGAAACTCTAGTAGAGCCTTGGGTAGTGCCCCCATGTATTATAAATGATATTAGAGCCAAAACCCCTCCAGTAGGTGGGTCCCATATGGGGATGTGGCATGTAGTCCCGAGCTGCATCATCCAGGCAGGTTGCAAAGGGATGTCCATTGTAATGTAGCCACCCTTGCACTGGTAGTTGTAATTATGAGCTAGGTTTGGATGGGCCATTGTGGATCTGAACTGAAATGGGGAAATATAATGAGGCCATATCGTTGGGCCTTGATGAGTACATCAATATTCTAAGTTGGGGAGATGTAACGTCCTGGGATTTAAGGCCTCAAATAAGATGATTTTAAAACAAATGATTGGACTACACATATCACAAAGGTGCACCTTCTTTTTAGGGTGCTCGTCACTCAAGGACTATGTGGTTAAGCATGCTTAACCCAGATTAGTATTAGGATGGGTGACCAGTCGAGAAGTTTATACTGGATTATGCATGAGCGAGGAAAAAGCTTTTAGTTAAGGCTAGTGGTGGTCTTTGGGGCCAATCTTCATTCTTGAAACTCTACCAGAGCCTTGGGTAATGAGCCCATGTGTTACAATGAAACTCTTCACCGAAACATTAGCACACATGTCCCACACCACATACACAAGTATGATAGGAAGAGACAAACAATGAGTCATAATACTCATGAAATCTCCTCTACCACCCTCAAGTGGCATGCACTGACCACTGAGAACAAGATATTACATATCATGTGTGAGGTGAGTACATAACATGTAGACTACATGGACATCTATCCCTAATACATATGTCATAGACATGCATACATCTCTAGACTTATATTCCATGCATCGTTATACCATTAACCATTCCTTATGTAATAAGGATGTCTACTCAAACCTAATGAATTCCTTGTTGGAATCTATGATTCACAAGAAGACTTTTACCTAGGGTAACTAAAAGAATATCTAACTAATTGAGGATCACAAGATTGACTGGTGTCTGATTATCCTCTTGCTCTGATGCCAAGTTGTAACATCCCAAATTTAACACACATTCACTTGAAAGTAAGAATCAATTCCTCACTCATAATATTGTTGGGGGTATCACATATCTAACATATCATATGTAATAAATAAGTTGATGTAACCAACTCATGATAATGTTATATTTATTATTTTCAATAATTTTACATAAGAAGGAACTTAATACTAACTTATATCATTGTTCAAAACCATTATGTACATAAATGTACTAGAATTAGTGTTCAAAAGAAAACATAGGTGGTATAATGGAACCCTACTAATCACCTTAGACCTTGAACCTGAAATAGAGGTGGATCTATAGTAATCATACTTTAGATTTGCAAGTCAATACTTAGACACCCACATCCATAATACTGGGTCCTATATAGTAAAAGGGATTGAACACAGGGACAAGGGATGGTAAGTGTGTAGCACTTAAGGTAGTAGATTACTTATGTCTAACCAAGAGTATATATAAGTGTCCCTCACATGATGAAGGTAACCAAACAAGAAACAAGTCAACATAACTAAAGTAAATGTATATTACAACTCAAGCATGAACTTAGATCTTTGTGTGTTTTGAGTATGTGGAATAAACTTAGATTGGGTTTCATTGTTTAAGGTCTGTCACCAACATGCAAGACTCACAACCATTGTATACCCTTAGTACTGTACATAAAATCATCATTAGTGTCTATCACATCCTCTCTCGAGATCGGATTAGATCTAGGTCATAAAAATGTGTCTATCAAGATGGTAGAAATACAATTAAAAACACAACCACATGATCGTTATCTTTAGTACTCCAACATTCTCATGCATTCATACTACTATATAGATCTATATATAGGCCAACACTACTCTTTTGAGGCATTAGAAATAAAACAACAATAGACGGTAGCAAATCTACAAGTGAAGCATAAAAGACTAAGAGTATGGAGATAAACATTTCCAAGAGTATATTATAAATGATTACATGTTGGGAGAGCCTTATGGCTATTCCCGACCGAAGAAAATGGTCTAGCCACTCATGGTAATGAGAGAAAATAAATATTTACTAATTAACAAATAAATGGCAAGATGTATGGATGGAGGGAGATGAATAAGATGGGGAAGGACGATGAAAAGACAACAAAAAGTAACCACCAAAGGGTACTGGTGGTGATATTGACCTCATTCTTCATTGTGGTGGTGATGGCAAGAAAGTTGGAGTGCTCGGTAGTCCTTCTCCTATCAAAGATGGTTGTCCAGGTGTTGGGGAGTGAGGTTTGATGGTGAAGCACCTTAGACTCTCGTTCTTGGTCTCCAATGGTTACAGTGAGATTGGAAAATGGAAGCACGTGTTTTGTAATAATGAGTGTCATCTACATGGAGGATCTAGTCCTCTATTTATAGGTGACTCATGTGTGCTCAAAAAACCTACGTACATGGTACTTTACTTGCACCTCAAGTCTTCAAACACATGCCTCAGGGCATGCATTTAACTAACATCAACAAAAATGTGTTGTAAATGTACTTTGTTGGGATGTTGTGTAGATAATGTCTTCATCGGTGGATGACTTTCTGACTGGTCATTGGGCTTTGGTGCCGACAAGACATCACGATAGATCTATCATCAGTTGCACAAATTTGGTCAGTTTTTGGTCAGTGCAAGCCAACCATCGAGCTATGTAGGAGTCTATTGAGTCATGGAGTGGGGGCTTGATGGTTGGGTTGGGCATCAACCTGTATTGGGTGAGGATCAAATTACCATGGGAGTTAGGTGGATGGTTGTCTTGGGTGTTTATTCCTGACAGAACAAAGTTAGTTGGAGGATGTATCATTAGTTCATAGTCGACAACTCTCATATGTTATTCCATCAGTATACATTAGGTCAAAGAGGGGTCATCGGGCTATGGATGATGGTAACACTAGTTTTAGTCTTTTTCTTACAAAATAAAGGAAAGAAAATTAAAGAGGGAATTATTCATGATATTTTAGTAAAAATGAGATTTATGAACACAACTCCTAGAATGTTAATTGGGAATGAGGACAAAATGGGTGTGTAACATCCAAAAAAGTGGATGTTATCAATCCCCCAAACTTAGAATCTAGGTTGTCCTCTAGCTCAAAAATAGAATCAAAACATCAACAAAAATTAAGGGAATTCTAATGTTTTGTTTGGCTTTGGCATTGATCATGTTCTTATTCTATATTTAAGTCAAGACTTTTGCTCAACTTCTTTTCTTTCTTATTGTATCCCTTGTTTATTTCTCTAAGATTTTTAGTTTCTTGCCTCCTTCATCTATCAATACCTTCTGCCAAGGAAGGGTTTCTCCCTTGCGATTCAGCTCACAGCCTCCATTCTTGGACAATGACACCAGTTTTTCCCACTTGTGGCATACCAAAGCATGTAACAATGCCTTGTTTATAGATGACAAAAAAGATGACTTCATGCTCAACACATTATCCACTACATTTTCCTTCCCTGGGTGGTAGTCTATCGTGAAATCATAGTCCTTGATCAGCTCCATTCTTATCGAGATAACAAATAAATACAAAAATGTATCAAGAATGTCTTGACTTGATGACATATAGTTGGGTTGATGATTTAAACATGAGATCATATGTATACTTAAGAGTACACATTCTTGTAATATCCCTAGTCAGTTATTATTGTAGATGTTATGGGGCAACAATAATACATAACACTAGTATGTTTGTTGAGTGATGACTATGTCTCTTTAGTGATAATATTGGATATGAACTCAGATATATGTGTACTTGTTGGAGAACAAGTTGTATCCGACAAGCACAATTTGAGTATGACATATTGATGTCATGAATGGTTGTCCAAATCATATCTCTATGTGTGCAATCCTTAGACCTAAAGTCACTACAATGATCACATGGTGTTTGATGTGCTTTAACACTATGTAATGTGACCTTTAATAAGGATTGGCATACATGTAGTACTTGGGAGCACTGTGGCACATGTGCATTACTATAAGTGATGCAAGTAGAATTCGACCCTCCTATTGAAGTGATTTTGCAACCAACATTTGATGTTGGCTCATATGTATCTCAAACAGTCTACTATTGATAAAGAAACAAAGATTGAACCTTGATAGGATGTCATTTCCTTGCCTTGTATTTAATCTAGATATTAAAGACAAATGGACTATATGATCATTGTAACATTGGTCTCAATACTAGGTTACAATTGTTATTTAACTTCCCAATCACTTGGGTGTCAACAAAATCATGCTGATACCAATCATTGTCTATGGAATCATAAGATGATTATATATAACACTACCAACATAATTTGGAGTATATAGGGTCAGACACATATGATGCATAGGTAAGAGGATTATAATAATGGACACATGATTAATATTTTTCTAAAAGGTTTAGCAAATCAAATGATTTTTTTGATTGAGTGACTAGACAATCATGTCTATTTATTGGATGATGTAGTTCATTGATAAGACTGACATTTGCCCAATCAATTGACTAGCTAGCCCGATCAACCAATTGGACTACATCAACCGATAGATCGAATGGATGATTGGGTCTCCCAATTAGGATGGATCATCATATTGATCCAAAGGTGCTACCTAGTCTAGTCAATCAAATGGACTAGCCAGTTAGACAACTGGATGTCCTAGGCATGTCACTGTAAGCATCTCACCTAGGCCAGTTGATCGACTAGATTATGACGGATAATCTATTGAATTCCCATGAGTAGGATGCTAAAAGATGGTGGATGTCTTTTCAATACCTAGGGTTTATTAGAATCCTTGCTTCCCTACGTTCCCTAAAATAGAGACATGATGACATGGTTTGAGTTACGTACCTAATAAGAGGACTTTTACCAAGAGTCATTACCCATAAGGAGAGAGTGAGAGAGGGGAATGATTGTGCAATGCTAGAATTTTTCCAATGGAAAGGCTTCTCCTTCCACCAAGCTCTTGAAGCATGAAGTGGAGTTCTAGTTGCCTACATGGATTTTATAGAGATGTAGACACCTATATGATTACATTGAGAGAATGTAAATGACATCTTCCTTCAACATCATTCATATAATCTTTGTTATTGGATCTACATCATGGCAAAGGTATAATCTCACAAACCATCCTTCCTGATATATCATTTTTGACAAGATTTTCTCGTGGATATGTCGACATTTTTTTTCTTTCATACATCTATTTCTCTCGAAGGATATCCTATACTGGCATCAAAGCCACATCAATCTACAATATTTCAAGATTTACAATTGATAAGATAGGATTTGGTTTTATCTAGTTTGTGTCATCACATGTGGTGTGAATCATTAAATATTGACATGCATATCCTGATTAATTTCACATACATCTAAATCTAAATTTTAATATGGTAGATAAGGTCAAGTATGAAAATATATGATGTTTCCTAGTGAATGAAAGTAAAATTATGTATACCTTTCACGGGTACTACCCCTAAGACACTGCAAGGGGCATCATATCCTCAACTACTTCCTGCTAATGGGGCAACAAGATCCCTATATAGGAGTGCTTCCCTTGTGTACACCACCTGGTTTGTGTGAATGTCATTAATGTTTCACATAAATTATCCTATATGAAAAAGATGCAATTTTAATATATATGCATATGCCATGATATATCTACAATGCATACATAATGTTGTCAAAAGTGTGGTTATATTTGGTATGTGTGCATGCCTAGCCCAAAGACACCTTTTATGTGCAGGGATGGATGGTGCTTGGAGTTTGGTTGACAAGTATTAGGCTTCCATGTTGAGTGTCTGCCTTTTATTCCATACGTAATTGATTTTTGCTAATTCTTACACCCCTTGAATGTAACTAGAGGTTTCTACATATCATGTAATAGAAATAAATATAGGAGCAGAATTAGATTAGGACTTGGCGTGATGAAGAAATCATGAAGATTCAAGGACAATCCATGAAGTCATTGATGTGATGCAATATAAATGTAGGCTCATAAGTTGATGATGCATATGATGAAATAGACCTTAGGAGGAAAGTGGTCTTCTCTTGCTCTACAGGATACACTAGTGTGGGCATAACTATTGTTATATGATTGTGTATTGTGATTGTGATTGTGATTGTGATTGTGTATATGATGTGTATATGATACATCGTATAAGTATGTGGTGTTTTCATATGTATACATATATAAATTAAACTCCTCCTACTAATTATTAAGTCTTAGATGTTATCCAATGTGCAATACACATGAAAAGTTTGATTGAAAAAGTGTGTGCATGCTAAAGTGTGGTGCACTATCTATCTCATGGAAGTGTGAAAGTTGATATACGAGTCTACCAAAGTAGGGCACATATCCTATTCTGTTGGCCTTTGGGTTGGACATAACTAGGCAATAGAAATAATCACCTAAATATACAAAGATCGTTATGAAAAACAATTGTACATCCATCTATAAAGAGTTATATTAGATGAAATTGGCAAATGGTTCCTACCTAAATAGTCAAGTTATGGGCGATTAGCCAAATAACTTATGATTGGTGAAGTACAAATCTTGTCTCATTATAAGATTGTATGATGCGAATCTTTTGAAGTTTTACTGAGGGCTATAAATTTTAAATGAAATAGTGGGAGCTATATGTAGCTATATACCAAATTAATATTGATTAATTATTTTCATATCAAATAATACTCTTGCAAATAATTATGTAGAAGAAATGGAAACCAACACAAAAAACAACTTTTCACTATGATTGGTTCTTGATAAGGAAAAAGTAAATGGTAATAGCTTCAATGACTAGTTCAAGACACTAAGAATTGTTCTCACACATGAGCATTATCTCTATATCCTAGATACACCACTACCAAATAGACCAACTTCGAATGCACCTAGAGTAGAAAGGGATGCTTATAAGGAGCATTTCAATGACACTATGGACATCAAGTGCCTATGCTATGCTCATTAAATCATGAGATTCAAAACCAAAATGTGAATATGGAAGTCATTGAGATGATAACACATCTCAAGAACATGTACAAAAATGAACAAGGAAAGAAAAGGTATGATGTCTCCTAGGCATTATGTAAGTGCCAAATGATGGAAGGAGATCTATTTGGAACCCATGTAATCAAGTTAATTTGGTATGTGGAAAGTATATCTAGATTGACGTTTCCTTCAGGAAAAGAGTCAACAACATGTGTGATCCTATAATCATCACCAAATTCATATAATGTTTTTGCAATGAATTACAATATGAACAATTTTCTTAAACCAGTTATGAAAGACAAGCATGATTATGTGTTGATGGTCACTAGAGGAAAATAAAGTCCAAGGGAAAAGGAACATACAAAAAAGGATCTAAGGTTGGTCAAAAGTCTAAGCCTTTTTCCCCTAAGGCAAATGCATGAGTAAGTAAAGAAGGAAACTATTACCATGGTCATAAGGTTGGACATTGGAGGAGAAATTGTCATGTCTACCTTTGGAACTAGAAAACAAGAAGAAGGGGATAAAGATCTCTACTTTAGGTATATATGATATACTAATTAACTTATCTACTTCTTTAGTATGTAACTAGATATTGGATGTGGATCTCACATTTGTTCAAATATGTAGGATCTGAAAAGAAGTGGACCCTAGAATAAATAGGAGGTGAGTTCTATGTTGCATATGGAGCAAGAGTTGTTGTCAATGTTATAGGAATATATTGTTTATCTCTATATAATGGGCTAGTAATAAAGAGAAGTGCTACTATTTACCTACCATAAATAGAAAACTTATTTCTATATCTTGTATGGATAAGAATAGTTTTGAATTAAAAATTAAGAATGGTTGAATTTCCATTTCAAGAGATGATATGTTCTATGGAAATCTCCAATGTCTCATGGTCTCTATTAATTACTATTTGAGACACACACATATAATATAATTACCAAGAGATTAAAACTCAATGACTCAAATAAAACTTACCTATGAAACCATCATCTATGGTAAATAATGAGAAGAACACATCTAGACTAAGGTAGTTATCTCAGACACTTTTTATTTTGGATCTGTTACGACCCCACCTTCTGGTAACCCCCAATTAAGAGAGACCGAGAGGTCAAAGTTGTACCCATACTTTCCGGATCAAAGGTTCGGCAATTAACCAAGAACAATTATTAAATTTTAACATACTAAACTGAAAGTTGTAAGAAAATTAACTTTTTCATACCTTTTGAAAACTTGGATCTCTAAACTTCTATCCACTTATGGATTCTAGTCTAACTAATCCACCTTGTATTTTACTTCATGTATTTCACAATATGACGATTTAATATTTGTCCTTTTGGCTTGTACCTAAAACGCCGACAAACAAAACGTCAGTCAGTCGAAGCTGGTATGTGGGAAAACCAATAAACGTGAAACTATGTTACCAATGTAATCATTCAATTATTCATTTAACAATTAAGATTACGTTTTGAGCCATACTACTCAATCCTTACCTATCCCCTATCTCTGTGTTGTCCCTACAGTGGACTTGCATGCTACCTCTCTTTAGGTAGATCCTTACCCCCATGGTCCTACCTTACAGGTAGCCGATACCTAGGGTAATAGAGTCACATGGCACTACCCAAAAGTAGCCCAATATCTAAATCAAAGTGACTTGATGGACCTACCCCATTGGTAGCCATGTACTAAGTCACCCGATGACCTGATAGACCTACCCCATAGGTAGCCATGTACTAGGTCAACTAATAAGCCACATAGGGGACCAGGATCTGAGCTAGTAGGAACATATCTTAGGTGATAGTCATATCCACATTATAGTTTGCATGAATTAAAATCATCCAACAATTAATTCATGTCATCGATGAAAACATCGGTAAACCTCGAAAAACATAACTTGATATATTCATAAGTGTAACCACATACCTGATTTGATGATTTCACAAGCATTAAGTAAACCGAACCAAGAATGAAATCCAAGCAAGAAATTCAATCATCACATAATTCCTGAAAAAAAATATGCACTCTATTTATTACACACTTTATCAAGAATCTACTTTATTGACTTGGATTCACTTTCTAGGGTTTCTAATCCACATTAAGGTTTCATTAATATTCATTAGGGTTTCTGAGATTAATTTCTCAAATTTTATCCCTTTTAGGTCAACAAACCCTAAAATACTCTTTTCTACTTATATGAACCTTAATTGCTCAACTATCCATTTTAATAGTCTTTTATACCCAAATTGACTTAGGATCATCATATCCCTATTTATTCATGGATTTGAACAATTAAAACAATTAAAAGACATATTCATCTAAATTAGGGTTTTCAAGATCATTAATGCATAATCATGCACAAAACCCTAAATTAAGCCAATTATATAAAACGATCATCTTTTTAGATCCTATTTTCACTTTTATTAACAACATGTTAATATCAGCTTGAATTATCCAAATAACATCATTAAGTCCATCTATCATCAAATCTAAGGGTTTTTCCTTAATTAAATCATTAAAGATGATAACTTTATGTCCTTTTCAAATTTCAATCATATTTAAGCACATAAACTCTAAATTAGACTAATCATGTGCAAAGTTCTTCCTTTTTTAGCATAATGTACCTTTTTACATTTAACAAGTTAACATCAACTCTAATGATCCATTAAACCCTATTAAACACTTTATTCATTTCAAAATAGGGTTTCTTAATCTTTAATTCATTAAAGATGATAATTTACACTACCTTTCGAACTTTGATCAGATCCTGGCTATAAAACTATTTTTATTGGATTCCTTGTGTTCTTCTGATCAAAATACATATATTATTTGTATTCATCCGAGCTACGGTTTATGAAATATGATTTTTGCAAAGTTACTTACCTTGGGCCAATAGGAGAGTGCCATGTGTCCATTCCCATGCAACATTGTTTGCAAATTTGGAAACATTTCGAATTGACCGATTTGCCCCTCTTTAAGTCAGCAATTCTTTACCCCACGGAGGGGTATAACCATCCGACCATCTTTGGTCTTCCTCTACCTCCAGATGGTGCGATCCAGTGGCCCTAGGCACCATGAGCGCGCCTCTTGCACCTGCCCTGGACCTTGACGGCCACAGGGGACAGGTCCCTTGCCATCGCAGCTCCTCTGTGCTCCCATGGAACCCAAAATCTTTAGGATAGGACCCCCGACTAGAGCTGGTCGGGTCTGCTCATGTGGACGACCTCATAGCGGTGCTGTAGGTGCAGTGCGACGGTGGCGGCCAGGGAAAGGTGGAAAACCACCCTAGCAGCTTTGTGCCTCCACCTAGATCGTGTCACAGCCGCTAGAGCCCCCACAACTGACATAAACTCTCTTGGTTAGGGTAAGCACGGAAGGAAGAAAGAGAAGAGGTCTAGAGAAACATGGGGTTCTCCTTCCCTTCGAACCAGAGCTCTACCCCTTATATAGGGGTGGGAAACGAAGCCCTAGGTAGGCTTATACACGACTCAAAGAGTCCCTTTCCAAAAGGATTCATATTCCTTCTAAGAGAAGTATTCTTCTCTCTCCTCATAATTCTTTAGTTTTTCTCTATTATATGGATATTAGTAAATTCGAAATTCCCCTTCTCTTATTCACTTTATGTTTGCTTTTTAACTCTTTGGCACGAATTTCTATCTTCTTTTATTAGAAATCACTTCCTTTTTCATAATGCCACCAAAATCATTAATAAAGCTTCATATTATCTTTTATTTTGCAAATTTTGGTATTTTCTCTTTCTTTCCTCTTTATTGGGACTCCTTGGATCCCATGACACTCCATTATTTCTAAATTCTTTTTATTGGATACTTATTATCCTTCTAGATGCATCTTTCTGCATTATTTCACATTATCTTGTTTATCTTTCATTAAAATATCTCTTTTTGAGGATTTCTCTTTATTTCTCTTTTATTTCCTTATTGGCATTCCTTTTATCATTATAAATCCTTGGGATACGAAATTCCACCAAGGATAATTCAACTATACCTCTTTTCACTTATTTTCCACATTTTCTCATTGTTTTCAATTTCTTTCTTAATAAAGAAATACTCAATTAATCTTTTCTTTTCTTATTGCTTTATTTTTGCAACTTTGGACTCCTTAGAACCCAAGGAACCCAAAAGGCACGAAATCCTCTTTGGATTACATCTCTTTGCCTTCTAGAGGTTTCTACTTCTTTCTTTTCTCAAATATTCAATTATTCAATTACTAATTGAATTTTCATTGTTATTTGGGCCCAATAGCCAATAAAGCCCACAACACAAACATCAAGGCTATTGTAAACAAAATCCATGTATTCAAAACAAATTATACCATTCTTTGTTCAATTATCTTTAATATGAGAAATTACATTTCTCACCTGATGAACCCAAAAACTAGGGTTGTAACATCCTTCCCCTCTTATAGGAATTTTGTCCTCAAAATTCTATCAATCAAACAAACAATACATGATAAGACTTTTCCATGTCCATCATTGGCCCTTATTTGGCTTTACCATACTCATGGCGTCTCCAAAGAACCTTTATCATCACATATGCTTTTCTTTGAGTTCTTTCATCCTAGTGTCTATAAAGTGCACAGGTGACTCAGGCCATTTCAACGTCCCTCGGGGCTCACTAGGTTCATTGCTCATCACATGGTCGGGGTACCTCACATAGTTCCCTGAATTGGGCACATGGAACTCATCACACATTACTTTATCCTGAGGAGTAAGGTCAAACTTAACCTTCTCCACCAAACCATGTCAAAAGAACCCATGCATCGGGGACTCAACTCTCTTAGCTATAACTTAGAGGGGTCGGATTTTCATGTCACCTATTCTCCCACACTGAACTGCATGTCAGTCTACTTTGCATCTGCTCACGACTGTTATCATCTCTAGGATCCTTTCAGCCATTGCACGATCAAAGCGACTTCATCTACACACACTGTGGTCCTTTTCTAACCATCACGTGGTCCTTTCACCAACATCACCTTACTGAAGTGGTGACCGACACAACCTCTCTTATAGAGCTTCTTTGAATCCCGATACTGGCTATGGTGGTTAACCTCACATCTTTCATAGGACAAGAACTGTCTCTAGCTATCACCCTGAATGAGCACATATGCTCTCATCAGACCCTTTAGTCTGGATCATACTAACCATTAGTTATGGGTGATAAACTATACTAACACCGAGTCCTCCATGTACCTATTTCCACCCTTTCGAAGGGAACCTTTAGGTCAAACTCAAGAACTTTTATGCCCAACCTCATGGTGTAGTTGAGCCATCTCTCTCATATGTAGTTCAACCCAATCTTATCCCTTGATAGTACTCTTTATTTATCATGTCATCTAGGTAAGGCAAACTACCATAACCCATATTTCATCTTGACCTTCCTTGATCCAGGGGAGACTTACAACATCCATTGTGATGTACTCCCTTTCTCTTTTGGGGACTCTTTATCCTCTATATACATGCACGGGGTTACTGGTGTTCATCCTCCACCCTCAGCTTGCATGGACATATACCACAAATAACCTTATTTTAGGTATCTGAAGTGTCACTGTCACTCATTATCTTCATAGTACGGTGTATGGTGATCTTAAAATCATGATCTCCTGTATGTCATTATTCTTCAAGATCAATTCCTTAGAAACCCTAAACCACTCTAGTCAGGGTTTTCATCAACTTCATTTCCAAAGAAGTGCATCTGAGGTTCTACCACCATCCTTTCATTTCATCAAGGACTAGACTGGCTAACCAAACAACCATGAACGAATCTCATTACATCGGAGTATTAGCCAAGCATATCTCCTTTCCAAACTTAGGGTTAGCCTAACAACCTCTTCTAGCTTCTAGCCAAACTAGTGAGATATATCTCAACCAGAACATCCATTACCACCTCACATCCTTAGGTATTAGGTAACATTGAAGACATACACTTCCACGTATTTCACTTATCATCTCGAACTCTAAGTCGATCTTCACTGAAAACACCTTGATCTCATCTTTTGGTGATCCAACTCAACCTTGTATAACTCATATCTCTAGATGAAAACATCCTCATAAGGTGACTACCTCATTTCTCTTAGTGTTTGTAATCCATCCATGTATCATTCACTTTACCAGGGTATGTTATCTTCTCTATCCTCATACCTCATAGCAACGATCCAACTCACATCATCTTTTATCCTTAATGTATGCCATGCGTACTATCCTATCTCTCACTCCCATAACAAGAAGAAATAAGCATTTTGCGGCCGTCCAAATACAAAGTTCTACATGTTTGACAAGTATAGATGGTACATCCCACATTTCCAGTACACTTTCCAATTTAAGTTGAAACACACAACTTATGTCTCTACATCAGAATCATCTTGATATCAAAGTTACCTCCATGGAAAACTAGTCTTAAACCTACTGAGGTTTATATCCTTGGTCATCTCCTCTAAGTCTATAGGGTGCCGGCTCTTTTGGGTCAATAGAGTGCCCTACTCATCTTCCCTTTGGGTCCCATGAGTTCATGAAGGTGATCAATCTCCTAACCCATGGCCCTCAGACAATGATACTTGTTACCTCCTGACCCTATGGTCATGTGCAACTAGGGAATTAGGCAACTCCTACTTCCATCAGTCTTATCCCTACCTGACCCTAGGATGGACTTAGGATTCTCTTATAGTACATGTTCAACTTAGAACCTTGCCCAAGCCTTCATCATCTCTCTTTGTATACATGGGCTGACATCCATCCTTTCATAAGGGTCATGGTGACCTGCCTACCTTGGTCAGGCCCCTTACCTGTTACTTCCATGGTAACACATCAACATGCACTTAGAGATGGATATCTATGGGTATGTAGGTTCATTCTCATACCATGTACTTTTCACTTAGCTTCTCAAGATCCTATGAGGCCTTTTTAGGTTAACTCAAAAACTGGTGTACTCCCTTCAAAAGGGTCCCTCTCCCAGGATGGGAGGAAACTATCTCTTGACAACACGGTCACAATCGCGCTTAGGTCTAGGGTTTACATCCATATGTTTAACCCTAGTAAGCTATTAAGGCACAAGCAGACCACTAAATCAGGCTAGGTCATCTGGGTTCTCATTCCTCAACGTTAGATCAAGATCACACCTTCTCATGTCATCAACTTAGCTGGAAGGGGTTTACCAAACAAACCCTAAATGTAAGGGGTTTTTCCTTTCCTCTATATAAGAGGTGTACCATGCTCGAAACTATAGCAACTCGAATCTCATCATGAGCATTAGGTACACCACTTCCCCCTTAGTCCTAGGAACCCTGGTTCACTTGTAGGTGTCCAACTGCATGCTCTATCTCTTAACCACGAACCAAACATGTATCGGGTCATCCTTTTTCCTCGATCGACACTTTAACACTGATTCTTCCTTGAGGATAAACAACAAGGTACAAGGCCTCATAACCTGTTACTAAACCCCTCCAGGGTATACAAAACTTCTTCTTCCTTTCTCAGTAGGTAAACACTTATACCATAGGCCAAAAGCCTCATCCTCTCTCTAGGGTTTGGTTCTTCTAAAGGAAACCAAGATATCATCAGCCTCCAGGGGTCAAGAATAAGGCAACCGCTATCATCCACTTAGGTCACATCATCCTCAACTCCCTACTTCTCCTTGTATCTTGGAGTCTAGGATTCCAACCTTCTTTCTTGGTTCCTGCTCTCTCTTTCTAGAGTTAACCCTTCAACCTACCTCACCATTAGAGGTCCTTTCTTCATGAAGGGTCAACCTCAAAAGCATGCCCCTACCTAGATGAAGCCTATGTTCAACTCATGTTCGCTCAAGGTTATCCATAGCCCCTTAGGCTTATCACATGAGCTATCCATCAAACTCTCCCGGTCAGGATTTCAACCCTTTTCTCACACTACTAACGTACCTTGTATGCAATGCCCTACTGGCATAAGCCCATAGGTTTTCTAAGGTCCTTCACTAACATTATCATCTAAGGATCTATCCTTTACCCTAACATGCACGACCCTTCCCAGGTTTGGGTTGCCAAAGGTGCTAGGTCACCCATGGATCATATGGAATCCCAAAGGCATGTCCTTTCAAAAACCTGGTCTAACTCATCTCTATCTAACCTTCACTTAGGTTTAGGGTTAGCATCATCCTCAGATGATGTGCCAGGTCTCTACTTGCAATGGAGATCTCTATCTCCAAGACTAACTTATCCTCCTGACAAGAAGGTCTAGCCTCAGATCTCTTCTGAGGACATGACAACTTATGTCATACGACCTAAGCATGTATCTATTCTTTAATGTGCGCTTAATCTATTAAGCTTATGTCCATGACATTCTATTTACATTCTTTTCATTAATTTGGTGGAGGATTCCTTAAACCTTATTAACCTTACCCATACCTCAAGAGGGTGAGGAGAAGAAATAAAACCCTAATCCTTTAGGTCCTTATCAGAATTTTTGTGATCAGAAGGGATGAATAAGATGAGAAGTCCTAAAGGTATCTTATTTCGATTCTTATCCTAAGACTTTGGCCAGGCAGTCACACAGATCTGGGAGTCCTCATATTCCGACTAGAGGTGCGGAGGAAAATATTGCCAGCCCCCAGTCGTGATCCTTTTCTAGACACCTCCGCCTTTCGGATAATCCTCTAATAACTCCCTTGGGTTCTATGGAGTTTGTAAAATTTAATAATTATTAATGGCTAACTGAGGAACCTACACTCTTTCGGTAACCCCTAATTAAGGGAGACCAAGAGGTCGAAGCCGTACCCATACTTTCCGGATCAAAGGTTCGTCAATTAACCAACAACAATTATTAAATCTTAACATAATAAACTGAAAATTTATAAGAAAATAAACTTTTGCATACCTTTTGAAAACTTGGATCTCTAAACTTCTATCCACTTATGGATTCTAGTCTAACTAATCCTCCTTGTATTTTACTTCATGTATTTCACAATATGATGATTTACTGTTTGTCCTTTTGGCTTGTACCTAAAACGCTGATAAACAAAATGTTGGTCAGCTGAAGCTAGTATGTGGGAAAAACAATAAACGTGCAACTATGTTACAAATGTAATCATTCAATTATTCATTTAACAACTAAGATTATGTTTTAAGCCATACTACTCAATCCTTACCTATCCCCTATCTCAGTGTTGTCCCTGTAGTGGACTTGCATGCTACCTCTCTTTAGGTAGATCCTTACCCCCATCCTCCTACCTTACAGGTAGCCAATACCTAGGGTAATAGAGTCGCATGGCACTACCCAAAAGTAGCCCAATATCTAACTCAAAGTGACTTGATGGACCTACCCCATTGGTAGCCATGTACTAAGTCACCTGATGACCTAATGGACCTACCCCATAGGTAGCCATGTACTAGGTCAACTAATAAGCCACAGAGGGGACCAAGATCTGAGCTAGTAGGCACATATCTTAGGTGATAGTCACATCCACATTATAGTTTTCATGAATTATAATCATCCAACAATTAATTCATATCATCGATGAAAACTTTAGTAAACCTCAGAAAACATAACTCAATATATTCATAAGTGTAACCACATACCTGATTTGATGATTTCACAAGCATTAAGTAAACCCAATCAAGAATGAAATCCAAGCAAGCAATTCAATCATCACATAATTCCTGAAAAGAATATGCACTTTATTTATTACACACTTTATCAAGAATCTACTTTATTGACTTGGATTAACTTTCTAGGGTTTCTAATCCACATTAAGGTTTCATTAATATTCATTAGGGTTTCTGAGAATAATTTCTCAAACTTTATCCCTTTTAGGTCAACAAACCCTAAAATACTCTTTTCTACTTATATGAACCTTAATTGCTCAACTATCAATTTTAATAGTCTTTATACCCAAATTGACTTAGGATCATCATATCCCTATTTATTCATGGATTTGAACAATTAAAACAATTAAAAGACATATTCATATAAATTAGGGTTTTTAAGCTCATTAATGCATAATCATGCACAAAACCCTAAATTAAGCCAATTATATAAAAAGATCATATTTTTAGATCCTATTTTCACTTTTATTAACAACATGTTAATATCAACTTGAATTATCCAAATAACATCATTAAGTCCATCTATCATCAAATCTAAGGGTTTTTCCTAAATTAAATCATTAAAGATGATAATTTTATGACCTTTTCAAATTTTAAGCATATTTATGCACATGAACTCTAAATTAGACTAATCATGTGCAAAGTTCTTCCCTTTTGAACATAATGTACCTTTTTAGATTTAACAGGTTAACATCAACTCTAATGATCCATTAAACCCTATTAAACATTTTATTCATTTCAAAATAGTGTTTCTTAATCTTTAATTCATTAAAGATGATAATTTACACTACATTTCGAACTATGATCAGATTCAAGCAAAAAACTTATTTTATTGGATTCCTTGTGTTCTTATGATCAAAATACATATATTATTTGTATTTATCCGAGCTACAATTTATGAGATATGATTTTTGCAAAGTTACTTACATTGGGCCAATAGGAGAGCGCCATGTGTCCATTCCCATGCAACATTGTTTGCAAATTTGGAAACATTTCGAATTGACCGATTCGCCTCCCTTAAAGTCAGTGATCCTTCACCCCACGAAGGGGCATAACTGTACAACCGTCTTTGTTCTTCTTCTACCTCCAGATGCCGCGATCCAGCGGCCCTAGGTGCCATGGGCGCGACTCTTGCACCTGCCCTGGACCTCAACGGCCACAGGGGACAGGTCCCTTTCCACCAGAGCTCCTCTGTGCTCCCATGGAACCCAAAATCTTGAGGATAGGATCCCAGACTAAAGATGCTCAGGTCAGCTCATGTGGACGGCCTTGCAGTCGTGTTGCAGGTGTAGTGCGACGGTGGCGGCTAGGGAAAGGTGGAAAACCACCCTAGCAGCTTCGTGCCTCCACCTAGATCGCGTCACAGCTGCTAGAGCCCCCACAACCACCATAAACTATCTTGGTTAGGGTAAGCATGGAAGGAAGAAGGAGAAGAGGTCTAGAGAAACATGGGGTTCTCCTTCCCTTCGAACCAGAGCTCTACCCCTTATATAGGGGTGGGAAACAAAGCCCTAGGTAGGCTTATACACGGCTCAAAGAGTTCCTTTCCAAAAGGATTCATATTCCTTCTAAGAGAAGTATTCTTCTCTCTCCTCATAATCCTTTAGTTTTTCTCTAATATATGGATATTAGGAAATTCGAAATTCCCCTTCTCTTATTCACTTTATGTTTGATTTTTAATTCTTTGGCACGAATTTCTATCTTCTTTTAATAGAAATCACTTCCTTTTTCATTATTCCACCAAAATCATTAATAATGCATCATATTATCTTTGATTTTGCAAATTTTGGTATTTTCTCTTTCTTTCATCTGTATTGGGACTCCTTGGATCCCAAGACACTCCATTATTTCGAAATTCTTTTTATTGGATATTGATTATCCTTCTAGATGCATCTTTATGCATTATTTCACATTATCTTGTTTATTTTTTATTAAAATATCTCTTTTTGAGGATTTCTCTTTATTTCTCTTTTATTTTCCTCATTGGCATTCCTTTTATCATTAGAAATCCTTGGGATACGAAATTCCACCAAGGATAACTCAATTATACCTCTTTTCACTTATTTTCCACATTTTCTCATTGTTTTCAATTTCTTTCTTAATAAAGAAATACTTAATTAATATTTTCTTTTCTTATTGCTTTCTTTTTGCAACTTTGGACTCCTTGAAACCCAAGGATCCCAATAGGCCCGAAATCCTCTTTGGATTACATCTCTTTGCCTTTTAGAGGTTTCTACTTCTTTCTTTTCTCAAATATTCAATTATTCAATTACTAAATGAATTTTCTTTGTTATTTGTGCCCAATAGCCAATAAAGCCCACAAGAAAAACATCAAGGCTATGGTAAACAAAATCCATGTATTCAAAACAAATTATACCATTATTTGTTCAATTATCTTTAATATGAGAAATTACATGTCTCACCAGATGAACCCAAAAATTGGGGTTGTAACAGGATCAATTGAGCCATGTGAATCTTGTTTATCAAAAAGAAGGAATCACACATTGTTGAACATAATATAATCTACGATGAGTTATTTTGTTCTTCCAACTTCCTTATGGGGATATTCTATAGAAATCACAATGTTTACACTTAACCGCATACCTTTCAAATCGGTTCATAAGACACCATATGCGATTTGGAATGGGAAACATCCTAAAGTGTCTTTTATGAAGATTTGGGGATCTGAACCTTATGTCGGGAAAAAAATTTCTGAAAACCTTGAATCCAAGTCTAACAAATGCATTTTCTTGGACGTCCTAAGAAAACCACGGGATACGACATATATATTCCATATGACAGCAAATTATTTGTTGTTAGAATTGATCTGATCCTAGAAAAGGAAATTCATTTATAGTGCAACTCGAGGGAAGAAAATTGAACTCGAAGAAGTTTGAGACCAACCTCTTAACATTGAACATATGGAAGTTGATAAGGAACAACAAAAACCAAAAAACATTGCAACATCTCAGGTTCCTATATAACACAAGAACCTCAAAGGTCTAGTTGGGCACGTCTTGATCTAAAGAGATATGCATTTTTCCTAACTCAACAAGATGATATGTTGGTAATTGATGATGATGAACCATCAACCTACAATGAGGCTATGTGGGATAAAATTTTGAGAAATGACTTAAAGTCATGAGATCTAAGATGGACTCCATGTAAACCGAAAAGGTATGAACCTTGGTTGATCTACTTGAAGGGGTAAAATCTATAGGGTGTAAATGGGTTTTCGAGAAAAGACCGAAATGGATTGTAATGTGCAAACCTACAAAGGTCGATTGGTCCACAAAGTTTCAAATGAGTTGAGGGTGTTGACTATGATGATTTTTTTTAGTTGCAATGGTTAAATTCATCATGATCATGCTTGCCGTTACAACTTATTACTTCATGTAATATGAATTTGAAATAAAATTAGCATCTCTAGATAACTTCAGTTAGTCAATTCCAACTATGACTTTTACATGTGGGTCAAGGATGATTTCTCCTCTTCTTTCCTTCCTCTCCAATGGTAATCGAACATCAGTATTGAGATCGATCCATAAGATATCATGTTTTGGTCATAAGTAACCAATTTCTCTACTAAGATATCAATCCTCTAACGTAATTAACTTAATATTGGTCTGATATGCTATGTAGGATCGATTTTATCAACTCTGTTGTCGATGTAGTGGCCTTCTTGGTTGTATACAAATTTCTTCTCAATAATGTGTGAGTGATATTGGCCATTGGTCAATGTATTGATCCAAGGGAACTATGAGTTAGTCTTGGGGTGATACCACCAACCATAAATTTGATGCATCGACTTTTTATCAATACACCATAGCTTTTTTAGATTTAACATGCACTAGGACTACCATGAGTATACACCTGATTTCTTTAACTAGTTCCACAAATTTTTTTATTCATTCTTAAGAAAATTTTCTTTCTATTTTTTGGCATGCATGAAAGTATATGCAAATAAGATCAATTACCACCAGAATTTCAACAAAATGTAACAAAGAATAGTGTAATTGTGCATGCATCACATCTTTTCTAGACATGAGATTAATAATAACTTCACAAGTGGAATGAGAAATTTTGATTTCATCAAGTTCACATGAAAGATCCTGAATTTTCTAATTTTGGTTATCCAATAGTTTAACTAACTCGTTACAACTATTCTTATGGCCTAGAGCATTAGTATTAGTCATGGGAAGCATATCAATACGTTCATTTTTTTGACAAGTCAAGTAACTTGACCTCATTTTCAGTTTTCTTCACTTGTCATTTCTAGGTATCAAGATCGATTAATATCTACACAACCTTCATCTTCATCTTAGCATATTATTAAGTATTTGTTTTCATCTTTTTATGATGTATGAAACCTTTAGTTTTCCTTTTGAGTGATCCTTTATGATAAGGAAATGGAAAGACATGTTGCAATAATTGGATACCTAGATTGTTCTCAAAAGTTATACACAAGGATTTCTTTCCCATTCCATTATTTCATTGTATCATTGTCTTTTTTATGGATTTCAATTTTTCATGAGGAGCTAATATCCTTTTTCAGAATCCATGACTATCATGTCATTAAAATGTTGTAACATATTGACTTCATACATAAATTGTTGTTTCTTTTCAAGTTATAGACGAACATATTACATTTATCAAATATTATTATCTACCATATTAAATTATTATGATAGGGTTTGTTGTTGGAATTTTCTCCTTTTATCATGTTTCCTCTATAAACACACATCCATAAGTATTCGGAAATAGCCTTATATGTGTGAGATTCTTGTCATAGTAGACTCTAAATGAAAAAGTTTTGTAATGTTGAATGAAAGGAATGTATGTCATCATTACTAGATATAATGTTGCAATTTGAATGTTTAAATAGGCATACTTGTTTATGCTGAATTCAATCTAGTAAAAGTAGTGAATTTCTATGGAAAATCTAAAGTCTTGAACTTTGTAAACTTGAATGTGAATAACCATTAGTTATTTTTGTAGATCATTTTGTTAGTAAACTAATTACCCATATCTAACCATTTCACTAGCTTATCTGGCTAGTTTTACTTAGTGAAAATTTCGAAAACCTCCCTGAGGTTCTACAACACACGGCTAATACACCCTTATTCACATGCAAACTACACTATTGCATTAACACACATAGTTTTTTCATGTCAGGATTATATAGATATAGACAATGCTTGTTTGACTAGACTAAATACTTCTCTTGTAGATAAAAACTGATTATTAATATCAACTAATCATATGAAATTATTAATTTTTTGTCATATATATGATGTAGAGCACAACCTTTCTTATGGAATAGTACTTCTTGAAGCTACAATGTGATATACTGAGAGAGAAAATGAAACCCAAAAAAATAGTCTTCAAATTTTGATATGGCCAGAGAGGTTAGATAACCTACTCCTCTACTCATGTGAGGAAGTTGGTAGAAGTGGTCTTGACTAAAGACCCAAGAATCATCCACAAGAGATAATATTATAAAACCATTTACTTACAAGACACATTTATCTTCTCACTCACAATCTACTATGAGAATCATGTATATAATTTTCACTTTAATAAGGGGGACTTAAGTAACCTTGTTTGCATTTTAAAAGTTTGATCATTCCTAACCAAAATGTTTTGATCTAATCATAGTGATACATATGTGTTGGGACATCTTTTCTATTATTATGAATGCCAACTATAAGAAAACAAATTCTAAATCTAAACCCATATTAAGAAACAAAATAGTAGATTCTCGAAAAAACATGACTGAGTTAATAAAATAAACACCTATAAACTTTTTCCCTTTTTTATAAAACATAGTGAACCAATATCACTAATTTTGTCTGAGAAGGGAAGACACATGCGATAGTTTGGCTGAAGATTGCTCACCCTTATGAAGAAGGATACCTAAATGTGTCAAGCATATAGGATCTAGTTAACAAAACTAGTTGAAAATGTTGGATACGCTCCTCAAGGAAAAAGACAACATATGAGCTAATTGGATGAGGCACATGTATTGTAGAATCCCGCTTCTTCAACCTTCCTACTCATGGGATTGGAAGGCTACATGCCATTACTGGACTCGGGTGGGCTAACTAATGATGTGGATGTCAACGGTCTCTTCATCTTGGCGAACCAATAACAACAAAAGTGGATCCACATTCAACATCGACAGAGGTTTCTTGATTCATTCTACTGAGGGGCTCCTTCCATGTCTCAAAGTGGATCATGTCCTACTACACAACCATCATTTCGAAGCTCCCAAACAAGAATAGGCTGACAAGGTGGGACATTGATGTGGATCCGAGGAGTCTTTTAGGTGGGAATGGAGATGAAACACATGAGCACCTCTTCCATGAATTTTGGTCCATTAAGCACACTTGGGCCCTTGTCCGTCTAAAAAATGAAAGGGATTGATTCAGAATCAATTGCCTTAATTACACTATTGAGTGGATCAAGAATAAAAGTGGAGACAAAGTTGACCTGGCCCACAATCTCATATATGTGTGCTTTAACATTTGGACTGAACGAAATGATAGGGTGCATGATTCACAAGAAAATAATGAGTTCTTCCTAATATTAGTTAGAGATATCAAAAAAGTGATATTTGATATACAAAACATTTTCAGTCATCGATGATATCATTAGACTCTACGAAAACAACAATCATATCTGATTATGCATATATTGCTCAATATACATCAGGTTACACTTATATGAATGAAACATATCTGATATACAACCCATTTCAGAAAATGAGAATACAAGGACATTCCAGACTAAATTATTTTGTTTTACATCTTTTGTGTCACGACCTCTACAATAGATGTCCATATACCTAAAAACATTAGAAACAACTTCACGTGACCCATAAAGAGACCAAGTGAGTGGATGCATCCAACTAAAGCTAAGTATATGTATCACTATCAGATGAAGTATAAAGAAATTTAAAGAAACTTCAACAAATTACAAAGTCTAACAAATAATTCTAGCATTTAGAGAATTCTAGTCTATGACAGTAATCTAGTTATTTATAAGGAATTCATTTATTCATATTCATCCTTTTTAACCATCATTGGTAGAATATCTACGAACAAACTAGGAAATACTAATCATTTTGGAGTTACAAGCTATTATAGAGGTAACAAGTCAAAATGTAAGTATTTAGAATCAAGACATTACAATAACATCATCTTTGTGACATCTCAGTAGCCAGACTAGAAAAAAATATTTAACTTCTGAATCTAAAGTCCACATAAAACATTTTACCAAACAAACAATTCAAATGACAATTAAATCCAAATCATAATAAGAATGAATTTAAATCCTAGTGTAAAACAATTGTCAACATTTAAGATCATATTCTATACTAGATAGATAAGAATAAGGCATCATATTTTTTTTGGGAAGTCAGGAGAATAAGGCATCATATTATCTTTACAAAATGATAATTTATTTCCACAATAAAAAACATATTCAACAATATTATTTTTTTATAAACTAGAATTTTTTTCATCCACTAACAGTTATAGGAACGTAAACAAACATTCAACCCATATTCTATATGGCTAGTCATCTTTGTTTCATTTTCTCCAAAACTACATTGCTTGTACCTCACCAAGTGGAATTCACCACACCTAATTCTTGTATCAATGACTCGTCTTCATTATCGTATGGTTTATCTAGGCACCCTAAGTTAGCTACATCAGACACTGGTCCCCCATAGTTTTTCTGAAAGAGGCTCAGGTCCTTTCATAGAAAAACATAGGGAAAAACAACAAAGTTCCACATATTAGCACATTTGTCTCGCTTCAAAACATATATTTTAATTAGAGTTGACTTTTATTGGACATAGACATTCACAACTTGGTATTTCAAGTTAGAATCACAATATGTGGCTCACTTCTAAATTCTGGTGTTTCAAACTTCAAGGTCCCAATCAACACTCAAAAAGTCTTCTCATAACTCTAATTACTATAGGAGTTCCATTTTATTTCCTGTGTAAGAACCTTCAAGTAACTCATGATGTCCATGACACCTAACTAGACACATTTATTATTTTATTTGTTATTTAATCCTCTCATTCATGTTAGAGAGAAGATAATTCATTATTTAACATATGTGTATATTCTTCCTCAACTAAAATTGCATGAATTAAATCACGGTTAACATTAAAGACTATGATTTTATCAATAATCACAACAATGTGTGGTTTACAACATGCATGTTTAGCACCCATTTTCACATCATTTCATATGATCATCATCAATGGTCTATCATCCTCAGAAGTAATCTTGTACTCATCTATTTACCCTAAACATGGTTGCTCAAAAGTAGATCATTATAATCAAATTAAATCTATCACGTTTCCCATCATTTCATTCCATCTCATAGTTTTTCGTATATATATATAGTTGTGACGACATGATAACCTCAACAAGATCAATGTTTAAGCATAATTTAGTATTCATTATTCCTAATTTAATTTTATCATAGAAGACATGGTATATCTCATTTAAATACTCTCAAAAATAGTGCAACCTCAAATTATAACATTCATAATACATAGTTACATAATAACTTCCTACCAATACTAGATAAAACCATGACTTACTAAATGAATTAAATTTTTTTGAATTTTAGATCTGATTCAAGAAAATAACATGAGAATAAAATTGGACTAATGAAGGAAACAATAAGATTGTAATTGGAGAATTTGAGAATTTCATAAGGATCCCTTCAAATTGTTTGATTTCTATGAATTTTTTTTCTATTATAGCATTTGCATGCAAAATTTTCAAATTAAAGGAATTCATGTTTTATTTAATAACTAAATATCGGTTCCTTAATATGAGGAGAAAATAGAAAAAGTTAAAGAAGATTTCAAGTGCATAGATTTATTGATTAATTGGTTAATGTATTATATTTTATTACTTGCACATTAATTTTGAAGTAACCAACAAAAAAATAGCAGGATTCAACTTTTGGTCACAACATGTGGTCATTATGTACATAAATTAGAATTCAATAAATTATGCATATAAAAAATTCCAAAGATAGTATTGGATTATACACAAAAGAATAATGGAGTATGTAAACAAATATTTAGAAAAATCTAGAATTTCAACTTATCGAGACTTTTCTAGTTGTCTAGAGCACCAAGAAAGTTGCTTGGTCACTTTTTTAATAGAGAAGTTTAATATGTATCTGAAGTAGTGCGTACTACGCTTTGTCCCTATCCTATCCAACCACCAAGTTACATTTTGAATAGCTATTATATTGACATGGTAATGGAAAGAGTGAGATAAGGAAGGAAACAAGAGAATGGTGGAAAGTAGAGAATCATGAAGGAAATGAAGTGAGGGGTGGAGAAAAAAAGAGACCCACTCCCAATAGAATTTCCATTTTTGGCTAGGAATAGATGTATGTGACTTTTGGTCTCAAACCTACGGAATAGATATGATTGGGTGAAAGTCACCGACTGACCCGCTAAGACACAGAGGACAAATACATGAAGTCATTGTAGAGGTGGTTTCCAATTGGCGACAATATTGGAGAATTTGTTTGGATAGGTCTAATGGGCTAGATGAGGGGTAGGGACTCAACATGGTTGTCCCCATCATAAATGGGATATGGCTTGAGGAATCCACCTAATACTCCCAATGATAGAGGAACCTTTGGCAAATTCACAAACAATTAGAGAGGAAGGTCTTAAAAGCATTGATGTTTGGTAGCACAACTTGACTCATACGTGTAGAAGATCCACAAAGCTAGGTGGGGAGTCTGATGAATAAGATTTGTCCTCGGCTAAGGGATTCTCACTGAAGAGTAGGGAAATAGTGGCCCAAACACCCTAGAACTGACATCTCACTACAACATTGTATGATAGAGAGCATGGAGAGAGGAAGTTATTGAGATGAGCCTTGGGGCCAAATCGGATGGGGCACTATGATGGAAAAGTGTGAGGGGGGAAAACCATGTTGTCGATGCCTTTGACAACTACATAATGGTCGATAAAGTTGATGGTAACAACAACAATGGGTATTTACATCTACAACACTGGGCATTTACATGTGCATAGAGCCTCATTCAAGAATGAGGGCGAGGAGAAAATCTAAGAGTCGTCTTGGCCTTTGACCGATTAGCTCAAGCTCAGTTCAACATGTGGGATTCAACCACTCATCTAGTTGAAGAATGGGTACTTGGTGGAATGGTCCAATAAGAGTGTGCCACATCACTCATGTTGAAGGACTATTCCTCATAATTCCATTTTATAATGTACATCTTCCATATATTTTGGTAATATTTCTTACCCAACCATATCAAGTATATTCATAAATTTGATCATGAAAAGATGTGAAATCCAAATAAAATACTTTAATGTCATAATTATGATTGTAGTTCAAAAAATATGGTCAATGCATGAATATAAGGCAATAAATATATGAAAATCCTAGTTTTTATAAATAATGTGTTGGAAATGTTTAATGTGTTTCTTTTATGATGTAATTTGATATTAATGGAAAATAATGATGACTATAAATCTAGGGTTACATTAATCAATTGTTACAATTCCTACATCATAAACATGATAATTAAAGTTTTCAAACCTAAACCTAATGTTAATTCTAGTCTCAAACCTAATCTAAAGTATATGAATATAATGATAACCCTTGAGTATTATGCACTTTCAAATTATTTTTTTGGATCCACAATATGATATTTTTTGATCGAATGCAAAAAAAGTACATGGATTGATACTACCAGATTTGTCATGAAAAAGGTACATGGTTACTTATGCCTAACCACTCATATTGAATTATGAGGATTGCTCAAAGTTTCACAATGTTTGATATTATGATATATTTCTTGGATATTTATTCCATTCTAATTCAAGATAATGTACTATGTGTATAAAATATATTAAGAATAACTATTTGAACCCAAGACTCTCTCTTAAGGTAAATTTGATGGGATTAATACTCCCAAGAACTGTAGAGATCCAATGGTGGGATAAATCCAATGCTAGTAAAATTTCCACACCCCACAAGTCCAATGTTGGAACAAAGGGAACTTTGATATACATTACTAAATGGAAAATAATGCACCCAAAAAGATTGAAGTAAACTAGATTAAGAATTATACAAATAACTAAATGATTTTATATTGTTCATATTTTTTTAATATGTTTGATACATTGTTACATATATATCCTCAAATTTTATATGCAGACATGTACAAACCATATAAATATACTGAGTTGTGTTTTGTTTGTTGGAATATTAGGTAGATGTCATATATTAAAGATTAGAAATATTTGAATTATATGAATTCCTCAAAGTGAACAAAGTAAAAGTCATAAGGAGGATTAGAAAAATGTATATGAATAATATTTTAGGTCATGAAGTTCTTTCCATTGAAAATATATGTTACTCCATTGGGGAACATTAATCCTATTTTGAAATAAAAACAAAGTTATGTTCGCAGATGTATTGATTATTTCTTGTTATTTCTTATGTGTATGTTGTAGAAAATTGAGATGGCGGTCCATGTCTCTATGGTCTTCCTTAAATGGTAGATAACTATCAAGGGGGTCATCACAGTTGGTAACAAATCACAAACTTAATAAATTACTTCTAATAATTTATATTTCTAATATTCCATAGATACATAGTGATTTATTATGATAATTTGGCAGACAGGATGATGTCTAGAAATGATCGAAGCCTAGGGGCTGGATTTTTTTCTCCACACCACTAGATGGAAAAAGAGGACTCCCAGGCCCCCAAAAATCCCACTTGATGAAGTCCAAATTTTTTCTCGAAATAAAATACCTTTAGGTATTCTCATTTGTCATTACCTCATCTATTTTCTTTCCTAACCATCGAGTTCAATCTTCAACATTTTGAGTTTGGAATTCAAGAAGAAGAAAATTTAACACATCCTCCACTAACCAAAGTACATATATGTAAATTTAAAGAAAGTTTGGAATATGTATCATATAATTTATGTCCTTGTTGTAAGGGTAAAATTTAAATAAGATAAGAGAAAGATAAACCCAATGTTATACATGATAAATTCAACCATGATCAAAACCCCCATAATTGGGAGAATAATAACCGTACACAAGAAAATTCTGAGGGATAATAAAGAAGGAGGAATCTTAAATAAGTTGGGTAACCATCTTTGTTATCTAAAACTTTCTACCTATAGTCTTTGCGTGCATGCAATTACATATGATGCCAGGGTCCATGCATGCACATGGAGATACATATGGATGATTGAATGTATATAGAAGTATATAAGTGAATTTGTTACATAATAATAAATACAAGATCCTCAAACACTTGTAGGGTTTGGTTTTATGACTTGTTGATCATCGTAGGAGTAGGGAACAACCTATTCAGGAAGGATAATCCAAGATTTGTGGGGTCAATTTGTGGTTTGAGAGCCTATCCTCCAAACATGAAACCAAGGGTACATCCTAGGATGGCCTTCCTTAAATGGTGCATGAACAACCTTGAGTGATTGGTTTAAAAACATTAAGATATTAATGTCCAAAAAGGACCTAAACTTAAAAAATAAAATATGTTAATATAATATGAACTATGGCATGTAATACCTACTACCACAAAGTCTGAGTAAGAAAGGATTGTGGGTTTCTTAATGATATATATATATATATATATATATATATATATATCTGTGTGTGTGTGTGTGTCTGTGTGTATGAAAATGAGGCAAAATAAAATTAAAGAAACCCATGCAAACGGGGGGAATGAATTGCCAATAGAAAAAGAGATAATGATTGAACTTATAATCTTGTAAGTTTTCACTTGATGACATATGGTTTTGGTCAAGGACCTAGACATGAGATACTATGTATACTTATAATATACATTCTTCTTATGTTCTTGGTAGGTATCTATTGTGTATATTGTAGGAAAATAATAATACACAAGACAAGCATTTTTTATAAGTGATGAGTATCGGCATATAGACATAATATTGAATATAAATATAGATACATTGATAGTTGTTAGAAAACAAGTTGTATTGGACAGACCCACCTTTATAATGACACATGATAGTCATCTAGTGATAGGTCAGAGTCATATCTCAATGTTACTGTGGTGAATGTGATTCTTAGACCTAAAGTCACTATAGTAATCACAGGTTGTTTTGTGTACTTAGACACTAGCCCAAGGTGGCTCTGAATAATGGTTTCTAAGAAGGTGGTGATTGGATGCACTATAACGCTCATGGATTACTGTGAGTGATGGAGATGGAATTTCTCCCTCCTTTTGAGTAATATTCGACCATATGATAGTCAACACTATAGAAATGCATGACCATGATCATGTAAGTCAATATATGATACTGATATCATGATATCACAAATAGTTTGATATGGTTAAAGGAACATAGATTTAATAGTAGGAGGATGAAAATTCCATGTCTTCATTTCTATATGGGTATCTATGAGAACGGGTTTACACGGTCATGGTAACATTAATCACTTTATAGTTTAATTTGTTCTCCCACTCATTCCTATTATTTGAGTGGAAATGTTGTACTTGAGAGTTTATCCTTCTAATAAGAAACCAAGTATATATCCTAGGATGGCCTTCCCTAAAGGGTTCGTGAATGACCTTGTGTGATTGGTTTAAACACATTAAGACATATGTTAACATCCTAAAAGGGCCTCAACTTAAGAAATAAAATATTTTAATATAATATGAGCCTATGGCATGTAATCCCTACTACCACCAAGCCTAAATAAGAAAGGTTTTTAGGTTGCTCAATGGTATTTAAATATATATACATATATAAATATATATGTATATATGTCAAAATGAAGCAAAATACTAATAAATAATATAAAATCCTAGTTAGACCTATGACGAGAAGACTCTATGTCAACCCTAGGGTTAACTAGGATTTGATAATTATACATAAAGACCAAGGGGTTAGGAGGTTATCATGCCCTGAGTACAAAAGGCCCTTGGGGTCAAGATGAGGCACTCCATAAGTACATAAGACCCATGGTTCAAGTGGGGATCACTCCAAATTTACTTATACCCCTAGAGTCCTTAAGGAATTTATTGAGACAAATGACACATGAGATGTAAATTTATAGAATTCCAGAATTTTAACACTAATGGTTGACGTAAAATTTCAAGGAAGGTTGTGCACAAACTCAAAAGTTCTAAGAAAAGAACTTTTCCACTTACTTATATGAAATTTATGAAAATTCATGAAGTTAAGATGTGTGCATATTTTGATTTAGGCTTGAAGATGACTCAACAAAAAGTTTAATTATGAGGCAATATGTGGACGCATTGTCTCTATACATGAGATGGAGGTGAATTTTTTATATTGAAAACAATCAAATATTTATTTCACCTTACTATAAGTGTAAGATAATGGGATCCACCTCTTTTATAGACAAATTTTACATACGAGTGAATTTCATGAGTTATAATTTATGTTATGATATAAGTATGGACGTTGTGACGTCCCCGAATTTTCAAAACTTAATCTGATGTGCGGCATCCAAATTGAAACCCTCACCTAAGTTAGAATCCCAATTTGTATGTCGCACATCAGATTAAGTTTTGAAAATCTGGGGACGTCATAGGTGGTATCAGAGCATGAACAATAGCAAAGCCTGACATTTTCTCATTATGCAACTCAAAACCAAATAACCTTGAACTTAATAATCTTTTAGGGTTAGATTAGTTGTCTTTTAGAGACTAGATCTAACCTAGCCTCTAGGTTAGCACCTAGATGTCCGAGAACTAGGTCTAGAGTGGTGCTTGTTGAGTAGCAAGTCCTTAGATGTCGTTCTTTCCTTGTAGTGCAGCGGTATGGGACGTTGCACTATTTGGAAATGACGTGCATCAAGGGAAGAGAAACCCTAGACATATGGCGCTCGTTGTCTAGAGTAGCTACGCTAGTCTATGCCATGTTCTCACCCTTTTTACTAGTTTTCATGACACTGGACTCTCTACTATGTGTGGGACACTCGTTTTTGGATTTGGTTTTTATTCCAAACGGATCGAACCTCGATAGTTTTCTCTGACGCTTGTTTTATCGGAGAAAAACTATATAATATTTTATTATGTATATGTATTACAAAAATGTGTCCCCACACATGTACGAGTAGGAGGTGGTCATGTAACCAATGTGAAAGTGAATGACATCATTCTAGAAGAGAGAGTAGTTCTAGATTAGATGTCTAGAGCCTTGTTTGGAGTATATGGTAGATGGAACAGATGATACAAGTTTTGATGTATGATGTAAGTCTTACATAGATGACATAAGATAGTTTGTGATGATATATGTTTGTCTTTGAGGACTTAAGTTCGGTTTTGAGGATTTGAGATAAGCTTGGATGATGTAAGTAACTAGGCTTGTATGAAATAAGATAAGCTAAGCTAAGACAAGGTTGTGAGTCAGCATGAGCCTCAAGCTCTTTTACAAAGGAGGACCTCTAGTGTTAGGACCAGTTTCAGGGTTAACTCTAGTGAGAGTGAGACCCATAGGGAGAAGGTCAGAGAAACTAGACTCCATAATATGAGAAATACAAAAAATATGTGATATGATATGTCCTAAACTAGAATACTCCTGAGTGATTGAGTTGAGTTGCTTTATGTATGATTCCTATAGTCTTGCTGAACCCTAGATGTCCTTGGGAGGACCAAACCCTAGAGATAGAGAGAGGATGGTTATATATGTGCACCTATGTGAACATGAATAAGAGTGCATGCCATCTGGGTGAGGGAGAGATCCCAAGACCCTGGAGGAAGTAGCTATGTTGGTTTCTATGGAGCCTCATGCTCGGGTTGGTGGTTTCCCACATAGGAATCTAGTGGTGTATATAAGAGAGATTTGGCTAAGATGTTTCATGATTAGAGATCTACGAAGAGTATAGCATAGAATGTTTTGGTTTGTGCTTATGTGGCTAGAGCTTGTAAAGCTATCACGAGTGCCAATGAGGTAATCTGAGAACCCTAGACTAAGAAATAAAAGATAAAGTATATGCGTATGAGATACCTATAGAGAGGAGTTAGCTCAGAGAGACTGAGCATGACACTACCCTCAAGGTATGGGTTAGGAGAACCTCAATTGGACTTGATAAAGTTTTGATATATGTTTGATAAGCCACTCACATAAGTTTGTTTAGCACAACCATGATACAATATATGTGAGAGTATGATCTAATACGAGAGGTGATATTTAGATATGACATGATGAAACATCTAGAGATGGTTTAATTGATATCAATGAACAAACGGTTAACCATCTACATGAATAATGATGATAATGTGAAATTGTTGACTAATCTTGTGATGAAATCACTTGGTAATGTTACAGTTTATTATGAATAATGAAATACGATCATATAAATGAAACATGTTACATGAGGTAATCTTAGTGCTTAATAAAGATGAAATATATAGTTTGACAATTAGCTCAATAAAATGTTTATGACACCTTGATATAATGGGTTAACCTTAGTTAACTCGTTTAGAACATGGTAATATGATGTGAGAACCCTAACGTATGGGTAAAGATAAAGTTGCAACCTTAAAACATGAGATATGTAATGAAATAACCAAAGTGTTTGTGCACCCAAGATGGTTGTAAAACATCCTAATAGTGCTTTGGATACATGGTTCTAGGTAACTCTTGCGGATATGTTACACATAGAATAGTGTCTACATGAAGATGAATGCAAGATAAGGTTTTCCATGAAAGTATGAGTATGGTTTACTTTCGAGGACGAAAGTTCTTTTAAGATGTATATGATGTGACAAAGTGGGTTTTCTGGCTTAATTCCGAGGACAGAATTTCTTTTAAGGTGTGTAGGATGTGATGGAGTGGACTTTTAGAATCCTAAATTTCCAATGATACAAGTGAAGTCACACATGTTGAGTTGTTTTGAGAATCCCAAATGTTTTAATAAATTTGGAGTGTTGTTGAGGTTTATAGAATGTTTTGGATCCATAATTTTATGCCTTCTTGAGGAATTTAATTCAATGGTCTAGTAGATGAGTTTGGTCACCAAATTTGTGTACAAAGTAGCTTGAGTTGTGAGGAAGCTATGATTAAAATATGGTGGAAATGGGATGTTTCTAGAGGAAGTTATGTAGGTTTGAAAATGATGAAATAATATGCATTTTGAGGCATATTGGACCAAAGTATTTGATTTGTTTCCTAATTTTATAACAAGGATGCCATCCAATCCATTTATTAGCCTTTTGGATGGATTGTGTTGCCTTGGATTTCATATCCGGTGGACTTGGCCTTTGACAAGTTATCTATTACCCTAGTTCAAATCAACAATGGGGGAGGCAGTAAAGTTCTCGCAAGATCAGTCCACGATGATCATCAAACGTGGGTAGAAACGTGTAGCAGGTCGTGGCCTCGTGGGGGTGGTTTCTTTGCACTGAAAGGAGTAGGAATCCCCTCACTTTGGGGGTAGATAGACCTAAGGCAGGAGAGTTCCACCTCCCGATCTTATTGCTTCTACACCCACCATTAGAAGTTGGAAGACGAGATGTGTGCGAGGCTGGTGATCGCAATCAGATCACTAGGGGAGGCCGTAGTAGCAATCCATGACAGCAACACAGAGTAGGAAGAATGAGTCACCGTCGGGAGTTTGAGAGACGGGAGTCTAACAGAGGTTGACTCACGCGGAGGAGTAGGCAGGCGTCAGACCTATAGTGCGTCGACACCCAGGCAACACAGGGAAGGACGCGTCACGACGTCGGGCGAGAAGCTGCATCACGTTGAGTCGTAGTAGAAGAGAAAGGGAAGATGTGGACCAGTTCTGGAGCCAAGCAATCGGCCGACTCCAGCCAAACCTAGCAAACCTGTGCGACGGCGGCTTCACGAGGAGGACGGTCTGGAGATCGACCTCTCGTCGGCCTTTGAATATAGTAGTAGTGCTCTTCAAAATAGAGGACATGATACTTGGCAACTGGGGAAGGCGGGTGACCCCAGGTCATCGAGCGAGGAGGTAGGGCTGGAGCTATGCGGCGACACCCTAAGCAGGTCACAACACACCCGCTGTTCCAGCAAACGAAGGCAGGCTTCAAGGAGGAGAAGCAGTTGCGGTAGCATCCTGGAGGTCGGCAGCGATGACAGACGTAGGAGGATGCCTTGGCCAACCCCTCACTGAAGTTTGGAGTCACAACGGCAGTGTGGGATCAAGGAGTGCAATGACATCCTTCTGGGAGACGACGCACCTACGGGCATCGAGCGCCCTGGCATTCCGTGAGAATGAGAGGAAGAGAGAAAGGGGGAATTGAACCGGGTTCAAATCCCATCTAAACCGTCAGAAGCAATTGAGAACCAGCCGGCCCAAGTGAGGAGGTGTGCCAATCTAGAAGCCACGTGTCAGCACGCATTTGGCCATGAAAGGTAATATAACCCAGATGTATATAGATCTTCCAAAAATCATAGTAATTAGTTCGTTTATCCGAAAAATACAAACAAGGTATCAAAATGTTCACAAAAATGAGTAGAACAAATTTGAACCATAATATCATGCTTTAGATGCACTAATAATAGTGATATCTTATAAGTTGTGAAATCATTGTTTCATGGATAATAAATACCAGATGATGGCCCAAAATTATGATAATGCTTCAGTAACTCTTAAATATGATATATAATCCATAAAATATCAGATATGATGATTCTTGGACACAAAATCATGTAATTTAATTAATATGGCTAACTAGTGCTAATAACCCTGAATAAAATGTAATTAATGCATACATGCTCAATAAATGATGAAATTTACAAGGAAAGCTCATATCAGTATTGAACCTCAGTTTTAATTATGATATCATAATGATGAACAAAATCCATGTTATATGAAGATGAATATTAATGCATGTTATAAAACCCTAATCTAGGTTAATGATGAAATCTAGGGTTAATATGTGCACAAAAAGGATATGGAACCTAATATTCAGATGATGAACTTGATAATGAGATGTAATCTGGAAAATGACATCAGTGAGATAATTATAAGATAAGAATACAAGTAATGGTGCACATATCCAAATGAGTAAGCAAACCCTAATATGAACATGATTAGGGTTAAGATGAGATGTAAGACGATGATAACCTGATGATAGTTTATGATCTTGCGTTAATCAGGGATGAACAAGGTTAGAGTTGATCTGAGGAATATGTGATGATTAGGTTTCTCTTGATTAAGGTATGCTATTACCTCTTACTTGGCTTATTATACAATATGCTTGTGTTATATGCATAGTAAAATACTTGGCATTTGGTATTGGATGAAATGATTGTTCTTGTATGATATGTTGGTTGATTTTCTATACTTACTTCTATGAACACATGAAACGCAATGTATCTGTTCCATTATATGAAAGCACCAACTCTATGGGCGACCCTTGGACTTTAGGGATAGGTTGAGGGAGCTTTGGGATCTTCTTTGGACCCCTCCATGGGTGGAGGACTCCTAGAACTCTTTCCTTCTCTCTCATCCATCCAAAGCATGGTCCAAGTACCTGAAAAATGTGCAAAGAATGTCCATAAGTGCATTTGAAATAATATGCATATTGGGGAATTGAACTTACATTCTACTATGTTTAGATGTGATTGAGATAGAAAAAGGCACAAGATGAAGCCATAAAATAGGGTTGCATCACCACCCCAAACTTAAAATATATTTTTCCTCAAGTATCCTCCAACTTAATCTCTCTCTTCAATTTTCTTTCAATAAACAAGAATGATAAATGCATTGTTAAAGATGATTATTGATTAAGTGGTATTAAAAGTGACTAAGTGCATGTGTTCCACCTGTCTCCTCTCCTCTATCACATATGAATATTGAAATGAGCATTGAGCATACAAACTTCAAATATAGAGCATAGAATATACAAGCTTTCCATATGTCCTTCATGCAATTCTAGGTAAACCGTTTCATGTTGGCATTAATCCATGATGACTGAGTGTTGTTTAACTTTCATGCATTCAATCATATGCCTCAAACCACATTAAATGACCCACATGGATGTAGAAAGGGTAAAGTGAGCTAGATTTGATGTTTTCTAGCTCAATGGGCATGAAAATGGAAGAAATGATTGTGGTAAGATTTCAGAGTTCTTTTACACAGTCATCTTTCCTTTATTTAGATGCTCTTAAACATGAACATCTTTTTATTTTCTTTTTGCTATATCTTTTCATCTTTTATTTTCTTTTGCCCTTGGTGTAGATAGGTCACATGGTGGATAGAGTGAAGTAGAGAGATGTACATATGGCCAACCCAAACTTTTAGAGGTGGCCAAGGTTAAATATGTGCTCTAAGGCATCCTTTCATTTGACAAAGAGGTATGAAAATGGTGAGAGAAGAGTCTGGTCAAAGAGGGGTCAATAGTGTAGTCCTCAACATACAATTTCCGTCATGAAAACTAATCTAACACTTCATCATATGATATCACACCACATGATTGAACAACATGAGATTCACATTTATATCATGCAATTCCATAGACTCTAAGTGTTCATAGACTTCTCAATTGAAAATCCAACCAAAATATTCACAAAAATGAGAGAAGTGATGCACATGTAAAAAGTTAACAATCAATACCATATATAAATAAACTCTAAAAATGTGGCATGCATTTGTTAAAGATCAACATTTTCATTTCAAATAGTAGAGATTAACTTACAACATGCTTTTAGGCAAGAACATCTAAATTTGGGCAAAATTGGCCAAAATGGTGCCAATTTGCATTCAATCACATCTAAACCTATCTTTAGGGAAATTAAAGCATAAAGCGGAAAATCCTAGTTAAAACACACAAAAATTACCAAAAATCTACATGGAAATGTAATGCATGGCACGGAAGAGCAATTTTTTTAAAAAATTATGCAAAAATGCATGAAATTAAACTACATGTATGCATGAATGCTAGCAGACACACAAGGTCAGGATAGACAAGTATGAAAGTTAGTCAAACTATTTGATCATCTTGAAAAAAATTATCACAAGGTACATTGATAAAAAAGTAGTGAAAGAAGGGCTTATCTTCCTACCACCCCAAACTTTGAAATCATGTTGTGCTCAGTGTGAAATAGAAGTTTAGAATAGTAGGGTAAAGGGCATGAGGTCATGGAAGATAAGCACCAAGCAATGGAGTGATCAATGTAACACTAGGTGAGCAGGGCATGACCACCACAGTCGTGCTAACCAACACGACCATTTTGTCTTGTCGGTCACATGGTGTGGCACGACCGTTCTAGACTTCTTCTTGTAGCTTTTCTACTATTTTGCATTTTGCTTTTCAACTTTGATCTTCTCCTTGGCTAGACCCTTTGTGCATCACCTTTTCTTCCTTGTACATGTACTAACATGATTCACAAACAAAAAATATCAATTAATTAATAATGGGGAAGAAAATAGATAACATTTAAGATTCAAAAAGGGATTTCAATGATATTAAAAAAGAGGAGTCCAATAGAAATATGCACTAATATTAAAAAAATAGGATTTCATCATCAAATGCCCAAATAAAATCAAGATGGAGAACATGCCTCATAATAGATTTAACACTATAGGAGTAATATGAATATTTCATGGTCATGTCTTCTGCAAACTAATAAATTTGTTTCCGATTAACAATGATTTGTGTTATTAAAAGACCTTAGAAAAGCCACTTTGGAAACTCATACTCAACTTTGAAGAATGCCCCACTAAATTGAGCATTTTTTTAATTCTGAGATGTATTTATTTATATTTTGCTGACATATAAATAATTAGTTTTGGATTTTCTAATTTTGTAAAATTAAATGATATCATAACCTACAATCAATTGAAAATATAGGAATCCCTTGTATCACTCATCTGGACATTTATATGGGACATGTATTTCAAATTATATTATCAAACAAGAATATAGACAAAATAAAGATAATACATTGTAGAAATTTTTTGTCCCTCGATCTTGACACAAAACAAAGTTGCATCACGGCTTATCTAATTCACACCATTCCTTCCATTATCCTCCTAAGATGAGGAACAAAACATCGAGAAGCTTGAAGAAGAAGATGTTAGTATGTATGCCCAGAGAGCCAATCATATGATGATTGGATTGGCATATGTTTTGATTGATTTGATAAATATCAAAGGCAATATTCTAGTTTATTCTAGCTCAATTGATTATGAGATAAATGATAGAGCAGAATGAATGTCTAAAGAACGACAATACTCAATGATAAATGTCTTCGGGTTGAGGACCTGAACAATGAGATTATATACATACTAAGAGTATGTACATTCTTGTTATGTCCCTGGTCGGATGTCATTGTGGAAGGTTGATAGACAACAATGACACATCAAGACTAGAGTGTGTGTTGGTTGATGATAGTGTCTCATTAGTCATGATATATGATATTAAACCAAGCACATAGATACATGTTAGAGAACAGTGTATCAAACAGACCCACCATGTGAGTGACACATGGAACCATGACATGGTAGTTAGAGTCATCTCTCATAGTGATGGTGGTGATTGTGATTCTTAGACCTAAAATCACTACACTCATCAAATGTGATTGGGAACACTTTGACATCATCAAACTTAGTCCTAAAACATGGGTTGTTATAACAGTGATGATTGGGTGGCTTTGTCGCATGAGATAGACTATGAGTGATAGATATGGGATTTGTCCCTCCTAAGGGAGTATGATGTTCGGGCCAGTTGATAAGCAAGACTGAGAAAGGCATGCACATGCACATGTGAATCAATATATGATATTGATATCACACATATCTCAAACAGTCTGCTCTAGTTCAAGAAACATGAATGAACGTTGAAGGGATGACAACTCCAAGCCTTGAGTTCATTTAGGATACCAGAGACAAAGGAATCATACATTCATTGAAACACCAATCACAGACTCTAGGATTGAAAGTTGTTCTCCAACTTTGGTTTTCACTTGGGTAGCAATGATGTACGACTAGGTTCCACCCTTTTCTTGTGATGTCATAAGCTAGTTATGGACATTCATTGCCAACGTGAAATGAGACCTAAAGTGTCACACACAAAGGATTAACCTAGAAGAGGAGTTTATCCATGAGTGATGTTTATATTGATTACTAAAGTGTTTATTTACTCAATCAAACATTCAATCAATAGACTTGACTCAGAATCATCAAGATCAAGTGTTGATCAAACTGATTAGAGTGTCATATTGATGGAGAACCAAATTGACTATGTTTTGCACAATCTGGACCACCAACTGACCAGTTCACTGGGTGGACCGATCGGCTCATGGCCAGTGAGGTGACCGGTTCACTCTCGTAAATCGATTGGTTCATTTATCAAAACGAGCAGTGTTGGATTTTTCACGGTTTGTGAGAAAAAGGTTTTTCATTTCACTTGTTCAATTCAATTGGGACAAGAAATAATATGTGCGTTAATTAGAAACGAATAAGGAAAGTCAATTGGAGGCAAGTCTGGGAAGTGAAACGATCGGTTCACTAAGTGAACCAACTGATTCACTAAGTGAATCAACTAATTCACACTCCCAACTGACTGATTCACAAGTGAACTGATCGACTCACCTTGCCAAATGATCATTTCATTTATGAAACGATTCGTTCTCCTGCCGCAGTGCAAATTGTTCATGGAAATTCTGGACCCTTCTACTCCCTCACAGACTGGGAACCCCGACCCAACCCTCTACTATAAATAGAGGGGTACATGGGGCTTCTCTAGAGACACAACTTAGAGCATTAGTTACCCTGAAAAGTTGTTGTCCTCTCTGGTTGTGGTAACTGAGAGAGCCCAAGTAAGTTCTACCCGTCTAGGGAGGAACAACGAGGGAAAGATAACTACAAAAAAGCAACTGATTGTGGGAGAGTGTGTTGGTGACTAGTACACTGACAAAAGGGGATGACTCCTTTTAGTATGTCCTTCAGGATGACTAGAGTTCTAGGTAGTCCATGTGGACTATCTATAGAGGTGGGAGACTTCTACCACTCAGGATGACAACAATCAGCCGTAGTCTGGGTTAAGACTAGGAGCTGCACAGACGCCGTCAAAGATAGGTGTTTGAAGACCACATTAACTGTGAGGTATTGTCAATGAGCAAGCTTCAAGACCAAGTATATCTCACTAAAACCATCCTTCCCTTTACATAGATAGTGATGTGATCTACTGGTTATGGGTTTATGTTCAAGTATTTTTTTTCCACTACCTACTCTGACCATGTAAAACCCAACAGTGGTATCAGAGCCATGCCAATACTCTGAGTTTTGGGGTAATTGATATGATAGGATTTTGGTTTTAACGTCTTCTACTTATTGCATACGATGTGAATATTTAAATGACTAATGTAAATATCCAATTAATACCACATCATCCCAAACTTATATATACATATATGATATGGTATATATATGTAATCTATACACATCTCCCTAAGATGGTTTTGATGGTGGATGTGTAGTATGATTATGTCCTATAAACCTTATGTGCATGTATGTGGTTTGTTATGGTTGTTTGCATCTCGGTTTGTGCACCGAGCCCTCTTCTTCTACTCTGAATGTAACTCAAGATAACTTGAGATACTCTTCTACCTTTGCTTCCCTCGAATGTATCTAGATGCTTCATAAAGATTATGTAAAATAGGATTAGCTTTATTTCTTGTTATGACGAAGACTAAAATTGATCGCTTGATGGACCGAGATGACCGATTGAGGAGTTGTTGGTGGCCTAACAAGGATCTTGACGACCCAATGAACCGACCATCTAGAGGAGACAAATGATCGATTGGTGACAACCAACTAACTGACCAGGAGGTGAGCCGATCAATCATAGGATGAGATGATCAACCTAGAACAGCCTAAGCACAAATCTTCATCAACAACAGGTTGCATGCGATGTAGATCATAGATGACCGTAGTTCCTTGGGGATCCAAGGAACTACAATAAGATGACCATAATCATCATTTTATCATTATTGCATGTTTTCATTTGTGGGATATAGCATGTATATGATATATACTATATATGTGGTGATTGGATACATATATGCATATATAAGCATATTAAAACCCCTCAATATAATATTAAGTCTTAGATGATTTCCATAAGCAGCACACATGAAAAGCTTGATCGAAAAGTGTGGGCATCCCAATGGTGGTGCACTCTCTATCTCATGGAAGTGTGATGGTAGTTGTGTGGGCCCGCCAAGCAAGGTGCACTCCTATCATGTTGGCTTTTGGGTCAGGCTTAACTAAGTGGTCTTAATAAGATTTAGCACTTAGAGGCATACAAATGACTATGACAAAGAGTTGTGCATATCATCTATCCAAGAATTGCATATGATGTAACTGGTAAATGTTACCTACCTTAAAATATGATTATGGACGCTGGCGTTGGTCGGGTAATAACTCAATTGTTTTGGATCTTGGCTCACTAGAAGGTTGTATGTTGCAATATTTCGAATTGATAGTGAGGGTTATCAATTTGATCGAAATAGTGGGAGAGGTAATTAATTAAAGACCAAATTAATATTGTCAAGTTTAGAATCAAATAAAATCAAAAGAGTTTTGGATTAAAATTGAAAATTTTCTTTTTGTAGAATAAATGGAAACCAACAACAATCACTTTTCATTGCAATCATTCCTTGAGAAGGACAAGCTAAATGGGAACAACTTCCATGACTGGTTTAGGACGTTGAGAATTGTTCTCACTCAAGAGAGAAACCTCTATGACCTTTTTATACCAGAGCAAGATGAACCCACACCCACCACACCAAAGGCTGAAAGGGATACTTACAAGAAGCATATTGAGGATGCCATTGGTGTGAAGTGCTTGATGTTGTACTCATGAACTATGAGTTGCAAAGACAACATGAGAACATGGATGTGACGTCCCCCAATTTCTATATACTTTCCATAGTGACATTCCTAGATATGCGTGCACTCATATCTATAGATGTCAAAAGGGAAAATATAAGAGATTAAGGTAGTCAACTAAAATAGAGATTAAGCCAAGATCTAGTCCACATCATCATAAAATGCCACACAAACATTCATTCATAAGGATAATAAAGTCATTACATATGGAGAGAAAATATGGTTCTAAAGAAAGATAACTTATTACATAGGATTTAAATCATCCTCAAGATCACTAAGGAAAGAAATAAACTAACATCTAGCAAGAAATGAGATAAGAGGTAAAGAATCTATCTATTACATCCTCCAAGTTTATTATTTGTGCCTTCAGGTACTTTGAGCATGCATTTCATTTGTAGTCAATTGTTCCTTGCACCTAGAAAATATAAGAAACAAAACATTAGCAAGGCTGGTACGTGGTAAAAGTTACATTTAATAAGGTTGCATAAAGGAAAATATTTGAACAAGAAGAAAGGAGAAACAAAACCATTTCTTAAGGCAAAAATCAGGTAAGCATCCTTTTTATTACAATCATTTTGATGCGGTTGTACTACACACATTGCACTTAACTTACATCGAGTGTGGGCAACATAATATCATCATACATCTAACATGGGCCAAGGAAAACATACATCCATGTTAGGCACATACATCCACACCAGGCTATGTGCTCTAGTAGCTACAACCCATCATAACCATTTATGTTTCATTAGGTTTGGCGAAATATATCTCATACTAGTCAACCAAGCAACAATATTCAAATATGAGCATTCAAGGTATACATATCATAGGCAACCAGAAATCTAGTCATATACTTATATGACCACGTACCTGCTTGTTCAATTAAATGTCCAAAGATTTAGAGTCAATCAGAAATTTAGTCACCCTGCAAAGAAAGCAAGGGCACAATATTATTATTGGTCCATGTGACCAAGACTAAGTTATGTTCTTAGTTATTATTCCTTTTTTATGTTATCTTAATTTAGATCAGGGATTTCCCCATATTATAATTAGGTTCACAAATATTATCAGGTCTGATCCATTATAAACTATTTGGATTAAAGATAATATTTAATTGATTAATTAGAAGATTTCCCAAAATTAGGGTTTCTAGGATGGTTAAAGAAAAAGGGAGGGTAATCCTTAACATGTTAACCATTCATAACATCATGGTTCGTTTTAAAGATTCAGACCAATTAATAAATACTAATTGTCATCTAATGATATTAACTTTGACATAAGAAATATATCTTTAAATTCATGTAGAAAGAGGAAGCTAAAATTAGGGTTTCTTCTAATCCTTTGATCACTTATCAACTTATTATAGGATTTCGAGTTATTCTGAAATCAGGGTTTCATCTAATGGTTACAAACATTTTAGAAGTCATATATCATCAAGAAAGCCATTTTTAATAATTAATTATGATTAAGGATGTCCTTTAGGCCTTAGACAGTTATTTTTGAAATAGGGAACGGATTCAGGTATTGATAATATTTTATATGGATAGAGCATATTTTTCTGATCAAAATAGTATATTGGTTTTCTATATTCTGATAATCCTAGCATTTATTGTGATTTTTCCAAGAAAATGTATTTTCTTGAGTACTAAAAGATTAACAAAAATAAAAGAAAAGGAAAAATACCCCCGATCGACGGCCGGATCCGACTGGATCACGGCTCAAATCGATCAAGTTGATCGAGCACTCAGGATCGGTCTACACCTGATCTGACTATCGGGATTGGTCATCACACGATCAGACGGCTCGGCCTAGCTCCGCAGGCCTGTAGCTCGCTCCAGCAGAGGAGGAGGATCTCCGGCGAGGTCCCGTTCACTCCTGAGTGTCACTGGAGGGAAGGTGAAGTGGAGAGTGCCTTCGCGTGCTCGTTCCGAACGCAGATAGCCAAGCCACTGATCGTGGCTCCCTGTGGATTGGTGCGCCGCCGCAGCAGGGGGAGAGCTCACTGGAGCTGAGTCGGAGAAGGGTCAGCAGGTTCTCCCAAAGGCGGAAAAGATGTCGCCCAAGGTCCTTGTGACCTCGCGATAACAGGGGAGGCAAGAGTGTGGAGGAAGAGAGCAAGGCGGGGGAGATCGGGCCCAATGTCAGGGTGGCGGCGCCGCAAGGCTTCAGGAGGTCGAGTGGAGATCTCGGTGGAAATCAAGGTCGGAAAGAATAGGGTTAAAGGCAAAGGAAGGCGGGGGCGACATCGAGGGGTGGTTTTATAGGCTATCGGGGTAGGTTTAGGGTAGATTGGGGGTCATGGGTGTTGCAGCCGCCGCCGGAGTGGGAGCAACGAGAAAAGGGGAGTTCATTCTCCCAAATTAGGGGCGTCAAGCGAGGGTTCGTTAGCTTCGGCTTCGGGAGTAGAATCGGTCCTCCAACGATCTCGTGCAATCGTTGTGGGAGCTGGGCGCACGAGGCAGTCTTTGTGCTCAACGCACTGTTGGGGTCCAAACTGCAGAAGGCGGAAGGTAGAAGACAAGGTCCTGTCCTTTGGATCCCGGAGTGGATCCGTGTCCCACTCATCGGATGGCTGGGGTGAGCCCCAGTTAAGTGGTCCGCGCCCAAGCATCTAAAGGGTCGTGTGACATTTAAATCAACTCGATTTAATAGGAAAACATAGGTCTAGGACATATATCTAGTTTGATTTATTAAATTGGCCATATCTCATGATTAGTAACTCCAATTCAAATGAAATTTGAGGTGTAGCTTCACAAGGTCATTATGCTACTATGATAGAAAGTTGAAACCCAAATTCAAAGGTTTGATGTGTTTATTCACTAAAAACATTATCTTATGTATTCTATCATAAAGCATACTAGGGTTTGCATATTTTTGCAATTTGTGACCCATATTAGTCCAATTAAGTGAGGGAAGTATATGAGGGTATTTTGGTCAACAATGATAATAAAACTTTTAAGAGAGAGAAAATACTATAAAAACTCACTTTGTCACATTCTCCCTTCCTTTTAAGAATTTTTCCCTCAAAATTCAAGCTTCCTGAAAGAGATGTGGATATTTCCGCTCGACTTCGGACTTAAGCTCCCATGTAGCATTGGTTTGATCATGGTGGCTCCAGAGAACTTTCACCATATCTATACGCCGATTATTGTGAAGATCCTTTGCCTTGAAATCAAGAATTCTAACTGGTGACTCAGCATATGTCAAATCATCTTTCAGCTCAAGAGGCTCATGATTTAGAATGTGACTGGGGTCTTTGACATAGGGCTTCAGATTGGATACATGAAAAACATTATGCATGGCACTATACTGTGGTGGCAGAGCAAGACGATAGGCACATTCTCCAACCCTTTCAAGAATCTCGAAGGGTCCCACATAACGAGGACTGAGCTTTCCCTTATTCTTGGCCAAAGCTCGAATTGGTCGGATCTTCAGAAAGACATGATCACCTTATTTGAACTAACGTTCCTGCCGGTGAGCATCTGCATATGATTTCTGCCTATCCTGTGCTCGCTTCATTCTTTGCCAGATCAGTGCAACTTTATCTGCATACAGCTGCATCTCCTCAGATTTCATCAAGGTGTTTTCCCCGACATCGTCCCAATGTAATGGAGATCTACACGGTCGGCCATAGAGAGCTTCGTATGGTGGCATCCCAATGCTCGCCTGATAACTATTATTATAGGCAAACTCAATTAAGGGCAGGTAATGGTCCCATGAGCCTTCCCAGTCAAGCACGCAAGCTCATAGAAGATCTTCCAGAATCGGTATTGTTCGTTCTGACTGTTCATCTGTCTGCGGATGATAAGCCGTACTGAAATTCAGTTTAGTGCCCAATTCTTCTTGAACCTGTTTCCATATCTTTGAAGTGAACTTTGGGTCCCAGTCCGAGACAATGGACGCTGGAACTCCATGCATACGTACAATCTCCCATATATAAAGGTCAGCCAACTCAGAAACCTTCACAGTAGTCTTCACTGGTAGAAAATGAGCTGACTTGGTGAGACGATCCACAATGACCCATGCAGCGTCGTATCCCTTCTTGGTCCTAGGTAATCCCACTACAAAATCCATAGTGATATGTTCCCATTTCCATTCCGTAATCTCAAGAGGTTGAAGTAGACCACCTGGTCTTTGATGCTCGGCCTTGATTCTCTGACATGTCAGACACCTGGATACAAAATCTGCAATGTCATGCTTCATGCCTCTCCACCAGAACTGTCGTTGTAGGTCTTTGTACATCTTTGTCGTGCCAGGATGAACTGTGTACTTGTACCCATGCGCCTCGCTAAGAATGGTTGTCTTTACAGCTGACTGCTCAGGGACCCACATACGGTTCTTGTATCGAAGACCACCATCAAGACCCACTGACAGATGTGTATGAGGTTTATCCAGGAGAGAGGAGAGCTCTGCAAGCTCGGGACTAACTTTCTGTGCCTCTAGAAGTTCAGAACATAGGTTGGATGTGATAGAGATGTTGTTGACATGCATACGATCAGCCAGGAATTGTGGTCTCCAGCTTGCTAGGTCCTCCATGTTCCTCCATTCGGGTACATATAGGGATGCACAAACATCTCTTTTCCTACTAAGGGCGTCTGCAACCACATTGGCCTTACCTAGATGGTAGCCAATGGTGAAGTCGTAGTCCTTCAAGTACTCAATCCACCGTCATTGTCGGAGATTCAAATCCTTCTACGTCAGGATGTACTTGAGGCTTTTATGGTCAGTGAAGATATCAAACGTTGCCCCGTACAAGTAGTGCCTCCATATTTTGAGAGCATGGATGATGGAAGCTAACTCTAAATCATGCGTAGCGTAATTAAACTCATTGGGTTTCAGCTGTCTAGAAGCCAAGGCCACTATGTTTCCATTCTGCTGCAGGACACAACCTAGACCATGTCGGGAAGCATCAGTGAATATCACAAATCCTTCATTACCAGAGGGTAGAACAAGGACAGGTGCTGACGTCAACTTCTGTTTGAGCTCTTGGAAGCTAGACTCACAAGCAGCTGACCAGATGAAATGCTCATCCTTCCGAGTAAGCTTAGTGAGAGGGAGTGCCACTTTGGAGAAATTCGTAATAAAACGACGATAATATCCAACCAAACCTAAGAAACTCCGGATTTCAGAAGGATTACGAGGAGGTTGACAATCAAGTACAGTAGATACTTTAGTGGGATCAACAGATATGTTACCCCCAGAAATGACATGACCAAGAAACATAACTTTGTCAATCCAGAATTCACATTTAGAAAGCTTGCCATAGAATCTGTGGGCTCAAAGAATCTCAAGGATGGACTTCAAATGCTCTCGATGCTTCTCCATAGAATCAGAATAGATCAGAATATCATCAATGAAGATGACTACAAACTCATCAAGATAAGGTTGGAAGACTTTGTTCATCAAGTTCATGAATACGCCAGGTGCGTTGGTCAACCCGAACGACATTACCAAAAATTCGTAGTGCCCGTAACGAGTTTGAAAAAGCAGTCTTAGATATATCAGAATCTTTGACCTTAAGTTGGTGGTAGCAAGAACGAAGATCAATTTTTGAGAAAACTTTAGCAGTACGAAGTTGATCAAAGAGGTCATCAATACGAGGGAGAGGATACTTGTTTTTAATGGTAGCTTGGTTCAACATGCGATAGTCAATACACATCCGCATCGAACCATCTTTCTTTTTAACAAAAAGGACAGGTGCACCCCAAGGGGAAATGCTAGGTTGGATAAAAACCTTATCAAGTAGTTCTTGTAATTATTTCTTCAGCTCCATAAGTTCACCAGGTGCCATCCTATACGGTGCCCTAGAAATCGGAGTGGTTCCAGGAAGAAGATCTACGGAGAACTCAATGTCTCGGTTTGGAGGCAGCCCAGGAAGCTCCTCCGGAAATATGTCAAGAAAATCACGTACCACCTCCAGTCTTTCTACAGGCCCGTTGTCAGGATTGGACTCTGAGACGAATGCGAGGAAGACTTTACATCCTTTATATATGAGATTTTTAGCTTTAAGAGAGGAAATTATTTTATTATTACAGAATCTGCTTCCCCGAGGGATCACTATAGGAGAGGAATGAGGTTGAGAGAGAACTACCATCTTGTTTCTACACTTAATATAAGCATGATATGTGTACAACCAATCCATGCCAAGAATAACATCAAAGTCTTCCATGGTTAAGAGAATGAATTCAAAGGGCATGTCATGATTTTCAAATTTTAGAGGGAGAACATCGGTTTTCTGCAATGTAGTGAATATTTTGCCACTAGGATTTGACACATCTAGAATGTATCCCAAGTCCCTAATATGTAAGTGCAACATTGAGGCCATATTGCGAGAAATAAATGTATTTGTGGATCCAGAATCAAACAATGCTTTAACAGGATGTTAATTCAAGAAAACAATGCCTACACATGATAATTACATTGTAAATAATTGAAGGCATTGAACAAGATATTAGATATATGAAAAAGATTTAAGGTTACCTTTGACAAGATGGTTCAGATTTTCCCTAGCCTCCTCTGCTGTTACTGCGAACACCCTGGCATTGCGGTGTCCCTGAGGGGGTGGATCACCTACTGTAGGTTTGCCAAGGATAGATGCATTGGGGCACTTGGCAAGGAAATGTCCCTCCTTCTTGCAGTTGTAGCAGACCGGCTTGGTGTAGCGACAAGGCCCGTCATGTCCTCGTCCACAAGTCTTGCATTTGTTGCGGTAATCCATCAGCTTGCTATTCTTTGGTCCTTTCTTCCCTGAACCTCCTCCTTTCCCCGATCCTTTATTATGGCCGGGGTGGAACTTCTTGAACTTCTCCTCCTCGGTGGTGGTCAACCCTAAATATCCCATGCTAGAAGGCTTCTGTAATCCCTACTCCCTTTCCTGCTTAAGGGCCATGTCTAGGGCTTCATCAATGCTTTGGGGACGAGAGGCTATAACTAGGGTTTTCAGGTGTGCGGAGAGACAGTCTACATAATGCTCAGTGAGGCGGTCCTCAGTCCGGATAGGGGCATAGCGTTCCAGAAGTCTGAACTTCTGGGTATAATCGGCCACTGAGAGACTACCCTGCCTAAGCTCCATGTACATCTTCTCTTTCCTCTTCCTCTCAGCTATGGGCATGAAACGGTCAGTGAAGAGGGTCTTGAAGGCTTCCCATCCCAAGTTGTCTACTTCCTCTCCCCGATTCCCACCATAATTCTCCCACCAGATCTTCGCCCCTCCCTTAAGGAAATGGGTGGCGAACTTGACCTTCTTTTCCTCGGGTACTTCTAGGCTACGAAAGGCATTCTCTATGGAAAGGATCTAGGCCTTAGCCTTGTCCATGACCTCAGGCTGATCTTCCCCCCAAAAGGAATCAGGATTGAGCTTAATGAAGTCTATTACCGTCACTTCCTTCTTCCTAGAGGAGCTAGGTTCAGGGGTTCCTTTTGTGGCGAGGGTTTCCATGAAGTCTAGTAGGATTTTCTTTTGTTCCTCCCACCTTTCTTTGGCCATAGTTTCAGGATCAGGTATTTCAGAGGTTTCAGGTTCTTTTCTCTTCTTGGAGGATGATTCCTCCTAGGCCTTAGAGTTGCGAGTTTTTGGAGGCATCCTGTAATTAAGATGAACATATTAGGTCTATTACTTCAACAATTATTCTCATCATTATCTTTATTATCATCACATGATATTTCATTATTCTCATTTATTAATAATTAATGTTCTGAATGTTATGATTTATGGAGGATATCCTAAATCCTTATTCATCGATCCTTAGGACTTTCTAAATAGAGGGACTCCTTCCTAACCTTATAACAAAGGTAAGAGGGAAAATTTAATTTATTTTAAAACATAGATGAGACGGAGAAATTTTTCCTATAGAAAAGGTGAGAGGGAAAATCTATAGATGAGAAGATTCCTAAATTAAGGTGTGCCCAAGAGTAGGGGACACTTAGGATATTGGCCATGTAGACTTATACTGCCATAAAGGTAGCCTCGTGATTGCCAAGATAAGTGGCTCGGAGACTTTAGTCAGACCCATGGCAGATGCTATCCTAGACACCTCAACCCTTCACATCCCAAACTCAAGGACTACCTTAGACTCAAAATAGGGTGAATGAAGTTCATGTGACTTGATGTGTGAACATTGACTCTGATACCAATTGTGACGTCCCCTAATTTCTATATACTTTCCATAGTGACATTCCTAGATATGCGTGCACTCATATCTATAGATGTCAAAAGGGAAAATATAAGAGATTAAGGTAGTCAACTAAAATAGAGATTAAGACAAGATCTAGTCCACATCATCAGAAAATGCCACACAAACATTCATTCATAAGGATAATAAAGTCATTACATATGGAGAGAAAATATAGTTCTAAAGAAAGTTAACTTATTACATAGGATTTAAATCATCCTCAAGATCACTAAGGAAAGAAATAAACTAACATCTAGCAAGAAATGAGATAAGAGGTAAAGAATCTATCTATTACAATGGATGTCATTGAGATGGTTCAACATCTCAATAACATGTATCAAGACCAAGCATGGCAAGAGAGATATGATGTCTCCAAGGCACCATTCAAGTGCGTCATGATAGAAGGAGACCCAGTAGGCCCTCACACACTCAAGATGATTAGGTATGTGGAAAACCTAACTTGACTAGGATTACCTATGAGCCAAGATGTGACAGAGTGATTTTTCTATATATTACTCTCTCTCCTATAATTTTTGTTTATTCTAATTGTGCCCTCAACCATCTCTATCACTAAATTGATTAAATGGCCTATCAATTTCACATAATACTAAACCCTAAATGTCACACAAAGGTGAATTTTATGAGTTAATACACTTAATCAATAGCTATGTTGACCCTTCAAATTTCAACTCCAATTTTGTACCATAGATACATCATAATATTATAGAGCTATGCCAAAAATCTCGTTACAATCAGATTTACCAATTAAGAGTTATTCACATTTGAAAATCGTGTGTATAATGGCATCTAGTAATTCTAGAACCTAAGTTTTCGATTTCATGGGTCAAATAAATGTCACGCGGCCGATTAAGTTGCTTGGGCGTGGACCACTTAACTAAAATTCGACCCCATCCATCCAATTGGAGGGACATGGATCTGCTCAGGGATCCAAGGGTCAAGGACCCCATATTCTACCTTCCTCCTTCTCTGACTTCGACCCCAATAGAGCATTGTCCCCAACAGCTACCTCACACACCCAACTCCCACAACACTCGCATGAGATATTTGGAGGAGAGACTCCTCTCACCGAGACGAAGTTAGAAACCCCTCACTCGACGCCCCTCATGCTCATAAGAATGAGAATGACCTCCACCTTCTCCACACCTATCAATGGTGGCGACAGCCAATTTTAGGGCTTCCTCTACTAGCCCCTCCGATGCCTATTTAAGTATCCCCCTAACACCGCCTACCCTCCTTTGATCTTTTAGAAACTTGAATTTCACCAAAGAAAATCCCTACCTCCCTGACCTCAAACACCCATCACCCTCGCCTGACCCAACCTCCTCCTCATACTAGTGACTCTCTCTTCTCAATCGAACATAGAAGCATCATCGATGGACTTCATCGAGTCAACCACCACCCTCGGTTGGAGCTGCGAAGGTCTTGAAACTTGGGTCGACAAGCTGCCGCAACTGAGCTCAAAAGCTTCCTCGTCGGCAAGGTCGGGAGCATGTCGAGCCATAGGGAGATGTCTCCGAGCCTCACGAACCTCGCACTGAGCTTCATGACCCTTCAATCCAATCGGAGGGTAGGTAATCTCCTGAACTCCTTTCTCCCCTGTTTCAGTACCTGCATCGGTCGAAGTCTTGCGCCCAAATCTCCCTAGTCGACGATCTTGACCTCCCTGCTACCGTCGTGAGTCTGCGAACTCAACCCAACCATTAACATTGCCCAACTCTTCCTAGAACCCCACCTACACCGTGATTTACCCTCCCATGTTCCCTCGCTGCAACCATGGTGCGAGCGGGGAACATTCAGAGGGGTGTTTCTACCACCTAGCACATACCTGATTATGGATCCAATCAAAGGACTGTGGGTATTCCTGACCTTCTACCCACCTGGCCCCTCTTTAGTCAAGCACTTGCTAACGGGTCAGTGGGAGAGTTTGATTAGTTGGATCCCTCACCTGATCCGCGAAGCAGAGCTCGCAATTCTTTTTTTTTATTTTCATTTATTTCTTCAAGAAATTATACGATTGGCCAGATCTTAGAAAAATCCTAGAAAATGCTAGGAATATCGAAATATATCAAACCTATATATTATTTTCATCATAAAAATGTGATCTATCTAAATAAAATATAGTTAGGACCTAGATCTGATCCCTTTTTGTAAAATTTGGTATATAAGCCCTAATGACCTTATATATATATTTGTGTGTAGTGTAATAATAGTCATCCTTGATTTAGATCTGCCTTGTGGACATCCTAAACCTTAATTGGGGACCTGACCATCATGTTACTTGAAACTCTAATGAAAAGAGGGATATTTGATCCAATAGTTGTGAATAACCCTAATTTCTAGTTTCCTCTCTTCATGTGTACACTTATTACAAATTTATGTAAAACCCTAACTATTAAATGACCCTAAATGACTTTGAACGACCCTGACCTTTAGAATCCAACTCTGATATCTCAAATCATATGTATCCTAAAGAGATATCCCTAATGATCTAAACTATAATAGAAACCCTAATATGGAATGATAAGAACCCATGGTGACTTTAGGTTCTTGTTTACATTTCAGGGTGATCTACTCTCTTTCTCCTAATCTAGGACTTGTGGAAGTTATCTGAAATTAAAGGTATGTGGATATACTTATATGACTAGATTTTTCTGGATTCTAAATATATGTACTTGCTTGCATGTAATTGAAATACATTGTTGGATGTAGATATACGTGTAATTGTCAAATTCCACCTTGAACGTTAAAGAACATAAATGATGATAAATGAAATGTAGTTATTAGTGGTGCTCATTAATCTCCCTATTATAGAGGGAAATCATTAATGTTGACTAGCACCTCCCCAGAGTACATGGTATACGGGGAGATCCCTAGAGTATAAGGTACACGGGGAAGGGCCCACCATATATGTGATTATGTGCTACGTCCACCATAATAATGCATATTCATTTTAAATGTGATTAATAACTTGGGATTACCTGATTTTTGCCTCTAAATAACAGTTTCTTTCTCTTTCTTCATTTCAAAGTATTTTTATATGCCAACATAGTATAGCTTTTAATTCCCCGTACCAACTTTGTTGATGTTTTTGTTTCTCATATTTTCTAGGTACAAGCAACATATGATGCACTTCAAAGTACCAGAAGCTAATAAATAATGAGCATGGAGGATAGTAGATAGATCTCCACTTCTTATCTTATTCATTTTAGTTAGATAATTTTATTCTTCTAGATGATGTGATAGGATGTTATATATCCTATGTAATAATCATATTTTTTTTTCTCATAGACTTATTCATTCTTCCTTCTCAATTACCAGTATGTAATGACTTTATTTATTCTCAATGAATGAAGTGATGTGTGGCTATCTAAGGATGATGTGAACTTGATCTTGGGTTTTCTATGATTTAGTTGACTATCTTAATTTCTTATATTTCCCCTTCTGACATTTATAGATATGAGTGCACGCATATCTGTGGATGTCACTAAGGAAAGTATATAGAAATTGGGGTCATCACAGTTGGTATCAGAGCCAAGGTTCACACATCATAGTCACATAACCTTCATTCACCCTATTATGAGTCTAGGGTAGTCCTTGAGTTAGGGATGTGATGGGTTGAGGTGACTAGGATAGCATCTGCCTAAGGTCTGGCTAAAGTCTTCGAGTTGCTTTTCTTGGCAATCATGAGGCTACCTATAAGGTAGTGTAAGTCTACCTGGTTGATATCCTAAATGTCCCCTACTTCTTGGGCATACCTTAAATTAGGATCCTTCTCATCTATAGAAATTCCCTGTCATCTTTTCTATAGAAATATTTCCCTCTTCTCTCTATTTTTGAAAATTTCCCCCCTTACCTTTATGATATAAGTTTAGGAAAGAGTCTATCTATTTAGAAAGTCTTAAGGACTGACTGAAAAGGATTTTAGGGTATCCTCCAAAAATCGTAACATTAAGAACATTAATAATTAATAAAAGAGAATAATGAAATATTATTTGATAAAAATAATGACAATGATGAGAATAATTGTTGAAGTAATAAATCTAATATGTTCAAATTAATCTCAGGATGCCTCATAAGACTCACAACTCAATGGCCTCCGAGGAATCATCCTCTAAAAAGAGAAAAGAACCTAAAACCTCAGAAGTACCTAATCCTGACGCTGCGTCCAAGGAAAGCTGGGAGGAACAAAAGAAAATTCTCTTAGACTTTATGGAGACCCTTGCCACTAGAGGAGCCCCTAAAACTAGTGCCCCTAGGGTTAAACAAGTAACGATGATAGACTTCATTAAGCTCAACCCTTTTGGGGGGAAGATCATCCTGAGGTCATGGACAAGGCTGAGGCCTGGATCCTATCTGTGGAGAATGGTTTTTGTACCCTAGAAGTACCCAATGAGAAGAAGGTCAAGTTTGCCACCCATCTGCTTAAGGAAGGGGGAAAAACCTGGTGGGAGAACTATGGTGGGAATATGGGAGAAGAAGTAGATGCCATAGGGTGGGAAGCCTTCAAAACCCTCTTCACTGATCGCTTTATGCCTATAGCCAAGAGGAAGAGGAAGGAGGAGATGTACATGGAGTTTAGGCTGGGTAGTCTTTCAGTGGCTAACTACACCCATAAGTTTAGGCTTCTAGAGCGTTATGCACCCATCAGGACTGAAGACTGCCTTACCGAGCATTACATCAACTGCCTTTCCGCACACCTAAAAACCTTATTCATATCCTCCCATCCTAGAAGCATAGATGAATCCCTAGACATGGCCCTTAAGCAGAAGAAAGAGCAGGGAATGCAGAAACCTTCCAGCATGGGGTACTTAGAGTTAATCACTACTGAGGAGGATAAGTCTAGGAAGTTCAACCCAGGCCATAACAACAAGGGATCAGGGAAAAGAGGAGGTTTAGGAAAAGGAGGATAGAAGAAAAACTAAAATCAACAGAAGATGGTCCATCCAAAGTGCAAGACTTGTGGGCGACACCATGGTGGGGTTTGCTTCCATACCAAGCCGGTCTGCTATAACTGCAAGAAGGAGGGTCATTTTGTTGCCAAGTGCCCCATTCCCTTCGTCTTTGGCAATCCTGTAGCAGGTGCTCCACAACCTCAGGGACACCGCAATGGCAGGGTATTTGCCGTGAATGTAGAAGAGGCCAAGGCAAATCCAACCAGCTTTGTGAAGGTAACCTAAATTCTTTTCATATTTTAGTATGTTGATCAAACTTGCAAATTATTCATAACTCAATTATCATGTGTAGGCATTGTATTATTAAATGGTCATCCTGCTAAGGATTTATTCGACTATGTATCTATAAATACATTTATTTCTCAAACTTTGGCATCTATATTACATCTGCATATAAGGGACCTAGGATATATTATGGATGTGTCTACTCTGAGTGGCAAAATACTCACAACCTTACAGAAAACTGATGTCCTCTCTCTTAAATACAAAAATCATGATATACCCTTTGAATTCATTCTCTTAACTATGGAAGGCTTTGATATTATACTTGGTATGGACCGGATATACACATACCATGCTCACATTGATTGTAGAAATAAGATGGTAGTCCTCTCTCAACCTCATTCTTGTCCTATGAAAATCCCTAGGGGAAGAAGATTCTGTAATAATAATATAATCGCCTCTCTTAAAGCTAAAAAACTCATTTCTCAAGGATGTAAAGTCTTCCTTGCATTAGTCTTAGAGACCAGTCCTAGTAGCAGGCATGTAGTAAGTCTGAGGTGGTTTGTGAATTCCCTGACGTATTTTCAGAGGAGCTTATTGGGCTGCCTCCAAATAGAGACATTGAGTTCTCCATAGATCTTCTTCCTAGAACCACTCTGATTTCTAGGACACCATATAGGATGGCTCCTGGTGAGCTTATGGAGTTGAAGAAATAGTTACAAGAAATTCTCAACAAAGGTTTCATTCGACCTAGTATTTCCCCCTGGGGTGCTCCTATTCTTTTTGTCAAAAAGAAAGATGGTTCTATGCGTATGTGTATTGACTACCACATGTTGAACCAAGCTACTATTAAAAACAAGTATCCTCTCCCTCGTATTGATGACCTCTTTGATCAACTTCATACTGCTAAAGTTTTCTCAAAGATTGATCTTCAGTTTGGCTACCATCAAGTTGAAATCAAGGATTCTGATATTTCTAAAACTGCCTTTTGAACTCGTTATGGGCATTATGAATTGCTAGTGATGACATTTGGGTTGACCAACGCACTGGGCGTATTTATCAACCTGATGAACAAAGTATTCCAACCTTATCTCAATGAGTTTGTGGTCATCTTCATTGATGATATCTTGATCTATTCTGATTCTATGGAAAAACACGGGGAACACTTGTGAGTAGTTCTTGAAATTTTTTGAACCTAGAAATTTTATGGCAAGCTTTCAAAATGTGAATTTTGGATTGATAAAGTCATGTTTCTTGGACATGTCATTTCTGGGGGTAACATATTTGTTGATCCCGCTAAAGTCTCTGCTGTACTTGATTGGCAACCTCCTCGCAATCCTTTTGAAATCTAGGGTTTCTTAGGTCTAGCCAGATATTATTGTCATTTTATTCAGAATTTCTCCAAAGTGGTACTTCCTCTGACAAAGCTTACTCGGAAGGATGAGCACTTCATCTGGTTAGCTGGTTGTGAGTCCAATTTCCACTAGTTAAAGTAGAAGTTGATGTCGGCTCCTATTCTTGTTCTACCCTCTGGCAATGATAGGTTTGTGATATTCACTGATGCTTTGAGGAATGGGTTAGGATGTGTCCTGCAGCAAAATGGAAATTTAGTGGCCTTTGCGTCTAGGTAGATAAAACCCAATGAACTTAATTATCCCACACATGATTTGGAATTAGCTGCAATCATTCATGCTCTTAAAATCTAGAGGCACTACTTGTACGGGGCAACATTTGACACCTTCACTGACCACAAAATCCTGAAGTACATCCTGACTTAGAAGAACTTGAATCTACGTCAACGCCAATGGATTGAATAACTAAAGGACTACAATTTCACTATTTCCTATCATCTGGTAAAGACAAATGTAGTCGTTGATGCCCTTAGTAGGAAAAGGGTAGTGTGCATCTCTATCTATTCCTGAATGGAAGAATATGGAGGATCTAGTGGGTTGGAAGCCGCAGTTTCTCTCTGATTGTGTGCATGTTAATAACATTTCCATCACGTCCAAATTGCATTTTGAACTGCTTGAGACACAGAAGGCTAGTCCTAATCTTTAGGTCTTCTCTCGACTATCGAAGCCTCAAACACATCTGTCTGTGGGTATTGATGGTGGTCTTTGATATAAGAACTGTATGTAGGCTCCTGAGCAGTCAGTTGTAAAGACAACAATTCTTAGTGAGGCACATGGGTCTAAGTACACAGTCCATCCAGGCATGATGAAGATTTACAAAGACCTACAACGTCAGTTCTGGTGGAGGGGCATGAAGTGTGATATTGCCGATTTCATGTCCAGGTGTTTGACATGCCAAAGGATCAAGGCCGAACATCAGAGACTAGGCGGTCTACTACAACCCCTTGAGATTCTGGAATGGAAATGGGAACACATCACCATGGACTTTGTGGAAGGATTACCCAGGACCAAGAAGGGATACGACGTTGCATGGGTCATAGTGGATCGTCTCACCAAGTCAGCTCATTTTCTTCCAGTGAAGACTACTGTGAAAGTTTCTAAATTGGTCGACCTCTACATACGGGAGATAGTATGTCTACATGGGGTTCCAGTGTCCATTGTCTCAGTCTGGGACCCAAAGTTCACTTCAAAGATGTGGAAATAGGTTCAAGAGGAATTGGGCACCAAATTGACTTCAGTGCAACCTACCATTTGCAGACAGACGGGCAGTCAGAGCGACCAATGTAGATTCTGGAGGATCTTCTACAAGCTTGTATTCTCGAGTGGGAAGACTTGTGGGACTACTACTTGCCTTTAGCCGAGTTTGCCTATAATATTAGCTATCAGGCAAGCATTAGGATGCCTCCCTACAAAGATCTCTATGGCCGACCATGCATATCTCTGTTACACTGGGATGACCTCAGAGAACATACCCTGATGAAATCTGAAGAGATGTAGCTGTATAATGATAAAGTTGCACTGATCAGGTAGAGGATGAAGTGGGCATAGGATAGGCAAAAGTCTTATGCAGATGCTCACCGTCCGGAATGTCAGTTCAAGGAAGGTGACCATGTTTTTCTGAAGATCTGACCTATTTGAGATTTGGCCAAGAACAAAGGAAAGATCAGTCCTCGTTATGTTGGACCCTTTGAGATTATGGAAAGGGTTGGTGAATGTGCCTATTGTCTCACTTTGCCACCTCAGTATAGTGTCGTGCATAATGTCTTTCATGTATCTAATCTGAAGCCTTATGTCAAAGACCCCAGTTACATTCTGATTCATGAACCTCTTGAGTTGACAGATGATCTGTCATATGCTGAGTCCCCAGTCAAAATTCTTGATTTCAAGATAAAGGATCTTCACAGTAATCGACATATAAATATGGTGAACGTTCTATGGAGTCACCATGATCAGATCAATGCTACTTGGGAGCTAAAGACCGAGGTCGAGAACAAATATCCACATCTCTTTCAGGCTGCTTGAATTTTGGGGACAAAATTATCAAAAAGGAGGGGAGAATGTGACAGAGTGAGTTTTCTATATATATTACTCTCTCTCCTATAATTTTTGTTTATTCTAATTGTTCTCTCAACCATCTCTCTCATTAAATTGATTAAATGGCATATCAATTTCACATAATACTAAACCGTAAATGTCACACAAAGGTGAATTTTAGGAGTTAATACACTTAATCAATAGCTATGTTGACCCTTCTAATTTCAATTCCAATTTTGCACCATAGCTACATCATAACATTATAGAGCTATGCCAAAAATCTCATTACAATCAGATTTACTAATTAACAGTTATTCACATTTGAAAATCATGTGTATAATGTCATCTAGTAACTCTAGGACCTATGTTTTCGATTTGATGGGTCAAATAAATGTCACGCGGCCCATTAAGTTGCTTGGGCACAGACCACTTAATTGGGACTCGACCCCAGCCGTATGATTGGAGGGACATGGATCTGCTCAGGGATCCAAGGGTCAAGGACCCCGTATTCTACCTTCTGCCTTCTCCTGCTTCGACTCCAACAGAGCGGCGACACCAACGGCTACCTCACACGCCCAACTCTGACAACGCTCACGCGAGTTATTTGAAGGAGAGACTCCTCTCACCGAGACGAAGTCAATAACCCCTCACTTGACGCCCTTGTGCTTGGAACAGGGAGAACGACCTCCACCTTCTCCGCGCCTCTCACTGGAAGCGGCGGCCAACTTTAGGGATTCCTCTACTATCCCACACCCCCCGTGCCTATTTATGTATCCCCCTAGCACCTCCTACCCTCCTTTGATATTTTAGAAACTTCAATTTCACCAAAGAACATCCCTTCCTCCCCGACCTCGAACACCCATCACCTTCGCCTGACCCGACCTTCTCCTCACTCCAATGACTATCTCTGCTCAATCGAACGTTGCAGCACCATCGGGGAACTCCATCGAGTCGAGCACCACCCTTAGTTGGAGTCGCGAAGGTCCTGAACCTTGGGTCGACAAGACGCCGCAACTGAGATCAAAAGCTTCCTCATCGGCAAGGTCGGGAGCACGTCGAGCCACATGGAGCTGTCTCCGAGCCTCATGAACCTCGCACCAAGTTTCATGATCCCTCAATTCAATCGTGGGGTAGGTAATCTCCTGAACTCCTTTCTCCCTTGTTTCACTACCTGCATCGTTTGAAATCTTGTGCCCAGATCTCCCTAGTCGACGATCTTAACCTCCCTGCCACCATCGTGAGTCTGCAAACTCAACCCAACCATCGACATCACCCAACTCTTCCTAGAACCCCACCTACACTGTGATCTACCCTCCCCTATTCCCTCGCTACAACCATGGCACGAGTAGGGAACATTCAGAGTGGTGTTTTTACCGCCTCGCTCATACCTGATTATGGATCCAATCAAAGGACCATGGGTATTCCTAACCTTCTACCTGCATGGCCCCTCTTCAGTCGAGCACCTTCTCATGGGTCAGTGGGAGGGTCCGATTAGTCGGATCCCTTGCTTGATCCACGAAGCACAGCTCGCAATTCTTTTTTTTATTTTTATTTTTTTTATTTCTATAAGAAATTATCTGATTGGACTGTTCTTAGAAAAATCATAGAAAATGCTAGGAATATTGAAATATATCAAACCTATATATTCTTTTTCATCAGAAAAATGTGATCTATCTAAATAAAACATAGTCAGGACCTAGATCCGATACCTTTTCGGAAAGTATGGCCTACAAGCCCTAATGACCTTATATATATGTATATATATATAGTGTAATAATAGTCATCCTTAATTTAGATCTGCCTTGTGGACATCCTAAACCCTAATTGGGGACCTGACTATCATGTTACTCGAAACCCTAATCAAAATGGGGATATTTGATCCAATAGTTGTGAAAACCCCTTATTTCTAGTTTCCTCTCTTCATGTGTATACCTATTACAACTTTATGTCAAACCCTAACTATTAAATGACCCTAAATGACTTTGAATGACCCTGAACCTTAGAATCCAACTCTGATCTCTTGAATCATATTTATCCTAAAGAGATATCCCTAATGATCTAAACTATAATAGAAACCCTAATAAGGAATGATGAGAACCAATGGGAGATCCCTAGAGTACAAGGTACATGGGGAAGGGCCCACCATATATGTGATTATGTGCTACGTCCACCATAGTAATGTATATTTATTTTAAATGTTATTAATAACTTAGGATTACCTAATTGTCTACCTCTAAATAACGTTTTATTTCTCTTTCATCATTTCCAAGTATTTTTATATGCCATCATAGTATAGCTTTTGATTCCACGTACCAAATTTGTTGATGTTTTTGTTTCTCATATTTTCTAGGTACAAGCAACATATGATGCAGTTCAATGTACCAAAAGCCAATAAATAATGAGCATGGAGGATAGTAGATAGATCTCCACTTCTTATATTATTCATTTTAGTTAGATAGTTTTATTCTTCTAGATGATGTAATAGGATGTTATACATCCTATGTAATAATCATATTTTTCTTTCTCATAGACTTATTCATTCTTCCTTCTCAATTACCAATATGTAATGACTTTATTTATTCTCAATGAATGAAGTGTTGTGTTGCTATCTAATGATGATGTGAACTTGATCTTCGCTTTTATCTGATTTAGTTGACTATCTTAATTTCTTATATTTTCCCTTCTGGAATTTATAGATATCAGTTCACACATATCTGTGGATGTCACTAAGGAAAGTATGTAGAAATTGGGGTCGTCACACAAGAGTTGGCTACTGATGTGTTACTGTAATCGTTGCTAGAATCCTATAGTCAGTCTGTGATGAAATACAACATTAACAGACCACTAAAAGAGTTGTTGGGCATGTTGAGGATAGTCGAGGCATAGATGAAGAAAGACAAACCCAAATCTATGATGATGATCAACAGAAAGAAGGAAAAGTCTAAAGGCAAGGGCAAGGGCAAACAAAAGAAAGATTCTGATGCTAGCCAGTAGGCCAAATCATCTTCAACTCTTAAAGCCAAGGGAGGGGTGAACAAGGGTGGAAAATGTCACCATTGTCAAGAGCCAGGACATTAAAAGAGAAATTGCCCTCTCTACATAGATGAAATAAAGAAGAAGAAGGAGGGGATGGAAGTCTCCACCTCAAGTATTATGAAATAAACTTAAAATGCTTCTTTATCTTAGGTATATGATACCAAGATATAGATATGAAATATTTGATGTGCATGATCAGAAAAGAAGTGATGGCCTTTATGAAAGGACTAAGAAGGAACACTCAACAACATTGGATCAAGTGTTTCTGCCATAGATAGTAGTACCTTTTAGTTTATTTCTGCCCAAAGGGCATGTAATAGAGTTATGAACTGCTATTTTGTTTTGCCTATATACAAAAACATTTTATTTCTACATCTTGTAATGACAAGTATGTCTATAAATAAGGTCCATGTTTCAATTTCAAAGATATTATCTTTTATGGAAATGCCTTATTTATCTTATGGTACTTGGTATGCATGAGATAAAATAATAATACCTAAAAGCTATTTGTTAACTCAAACAATAAATTAGCATTATCATCTAAACAAATGAATGAGAAATTCATTTATAGGTTCCATGTTGATGGATAAACTAGACTCTCTTAGTTAATGAACCATTAAGAGATATGAATGTCTTGTTTATTGGGCATGATGACAAGTCAATCTTCACTATATGTAGTGGAATAATGATTGTTCCATAAGGTATAATACATATTGATGTATATACATACCTATTTGGAGTAAATTCTAATACTTCAGATATGGTAATTAATAAAATACCAATATGAATATCTTGAAATGTTCAAGAATATCATAAATGAAGAACAAACTTGGTAAAACTATTAATTATTTGATGATATAATCAATGAACGAGATACTTAAACCAAATGTTTGAGGACCTTGTGAGTAACTATGATAGTGTAACATAGAGAACTCATGATTAAGGCATAATGATGTCTAAATCAAAGAAAGAATCATACTCTAAATAGTAAGAGCATGATCATCAAACAAATAAATAATCTTCTAGAATTCTTCTAAAGAACTTTCTTTCACTAAATAAACATACAAAAGGAGATTAAGAATTACAAGTGTTGTGGATTCTCAGATTCCTTATGTAACAGATACACCTCATATATTTAGCAGAAAACACCTTAAGATTGATGGATAATGATATCTTAAAACTCAAAGGTGATTAATTGGTCATAAGATGATGAGCCAATAATCTATCTAGATGATGTTGAGGAACCTGATTTTGAGTTATGGCTTGAAGCCATAAGATCCAAAATGACTTCCATGTGAACCAAATAAGGTATGACCTTAATGGTGGAACTTACAGGGATAATACCCATAAGTTCAATTGGGTCTTAAGAGTTAAGAGTGACATGGAGGACATCTGAAGAGATGATTGGTTGAAATGAATTCAAGTATGTTCAAGGTGTTGAACCTGATGATTTTATTTAACCAATTGCAGTGGCTATAGACCATGAAGGATCATGATTGCTATTGAAACTTAAATACTATGAAATTTGGCATATGGATATTAAAACCACATTCCTAGTAGGAATAACATGCGGCTGTGTATGTGATTTGACCTGAAGGGTTTTATAATTCCTTTAATGCAAATGTAGTCTATAAGTTGCAAGAGATTAATCAATATGATTGATTAAATACAAGCACATAAGAACTGGTGTCTTTACATTGATTATATAGTCAAAAGGTTTGACTGATATATTGAAATAAAGAAGGGATCTGTGATTACAAAGATTTAGTGGTGTGTATTCATATTCCACATGATGATGAGGAATAAAATGAAATTGGTGTGGAAATACCTTCTTTGAGGAATAAAGAGAAATGTCGTATGTGATAGGAATAGAGATCTATAGAGATAGTTCTCAAAAGTATCTTGACCTAATAAAGAGCGAGCATACATTGGCAGTTTGTGCTGAAGGGTTCAGTATGCAAAGATTTAGTGGGAGAAAACTTGCCCATATTATATGAAGTTAGTCTCTCAGATGCCTAGTGTCCCAAATTTTTATGAAGAATAGGAACACATAGATAGATGCCTTATGTACTCATAATTGGATCTATTATGTATGTAATCCTCCCATTATCTTATATGTATCGTACATGACAAGAAAAAGTATATGTATTAATATTTTATGTATTGGACATGGCAATATGATATGATCATCCAGTTATCTCGTATGTATTGGACATGACAAGTAGGTGTCTGTCTACTTCTAGTGAGAGTCACTGGATACCATAAAGAACTTATTTAAAGACTTATGAAGTATTAAAGGATTAGTTCTATGGTAATAAAAGGAAGAGTTGAGTGTAAATGAGTTACACTGATGCAAGCTTCTGAAATGACAAAAACTGATTGCAAAATACAAAATATAAAGTGAACAAGAGTTGTTAAATAGAAATATTCTGAGTAAAAAGGCCATTTAATTCTAAAAGGGAATGTCAAGTATCCTTGTGTTATGAACAACAGAGGACACTATATGGATATAGAAGTTCATACAGATGAATTTATAGATATTCCAACCATTGATGACAAAGTAGAAATACTAAGTCAAAATATGGAGCTAATTATTAGGAAAGGAATATCAGATAGAATATTACAGGAAACTCCATCTCATACAAAATGTTGTATAGCAAGGAGATGTGAAACATGAAATATACTGACTAAAGAAAAATGTGGCTAACTCACTGATTAACACTCGCACAGTAGAAACATGTGGGACAAGTTTAGAGATCACTAAGAATATGATTCAAGGGTGATTGTTTCTAAGTGCAAGTGGGAGTTTGTTGGTATGTATGCCCAGAGAGCCAATCATATGATTATTGGATTGGCATATTGTCTGATTGATTTGATAAATATGAAAAGAAAACTTTGAATTTATTCTAGGTCAATCGATTATGAGATAAATGATGGAGCTGAATGAATGTCTAAAGAATTACAATACTCAATGACGTACGCCTTCGGGTTGAGGACCTGAATAATGAGATCACACGGATGCTGAGAGTATGTACATTCTTCTTATGTCCATATTTGGATGTCATTGTGGAAGGTTGATAGACAACAATGACACATCAAGACTATAGTGTGTCTTGGTTGATGATAGTGTCTCATTAGTCATTATATATGATATCAAACCAAGCACATAGATACATGTTAGAGAACAATATATCAGACAGACCCACCATGAGAGTGACACATGGAACCATGACATGGTAGTCAGAGTCATCTCTCATAGTGATGGTGGTGGTTTTGATTCTTAGACCTAAAATCACTGCACTCATCGAATGTTATTGGGTACACTTTGACATCATCAAACGCAGTCATGAAACATGGGTTGTTATAACGGTGATGATTGGGTGGCTTTGACGCATGAGATAGACTGTGAGTCATAAATATGGGATTTGTCCCTCCTAAGAGAGTATGACGTCCATGCCACTTGATAAGTGAGTCTGAGAAAGTCATGCACATGCACATGTGTATCAAAATATGATATTCATGTCACACATATCTCATACAGTCTTATCTAGTTCAAGAAACATGAATGAACACTGAAAGGATGACAACTCCATGTCTTAAGTTCATTCTGGATATCAGAGACAAAGGAATTATACATTCACTGGAATACCAATCACAGACTATAGGATTGAAAGTTGTTCTCCAACTTTCATTTTCACTTGGGTAGAAATGATGTACGACTGGGTTCCATTCTTCGCTAGTGATGTCATAAGATAGTTATGGACATTCATTGTGAATGTGAAATGGGACCTATAGGGTCACACACAAAGGATTAATATGGAAGAGGAGTTTATCCATGGATGATGTTTAGATTGATTACTAAAATGTGTAGGTACTCAATCAAACATTCAATCAATAGACTTGACTCAGAATCATCAAGTTCAAGTGTTGAAACAACTAATTAGAGTGTCATATTCATTGATAACCAAATTGACTGTGTTTTGCACAATTTTGACAACCAACTGACCGGTTCACTGGGTGAACTGATTGGCTCATGGCCAATGAGATGATCAGTTCACTCTGGTGAACCAATCAGCTCATTTGTCCAAACGATTAGTGTTGGATTTTTTCAATTTGTTAGAAAAATGTTTTTCATTTCACTTGTTCAATTCGATTATGACAAGAATTAATATTTCCATTAATTAGAAATGAATAAGAAAAGTCAATTGGAGGAAAGTCTGGGAAATGAAATGACTGGTTCACTAAGTGAACTGACCGGTTCACACTCCCAACCGACCAGTTCACAGGTGAACTGATCGACCACCTTGCCAAATGAACATTTCATTTTAGAAACGACTGGTTCACCTACCACATTGTAAATTGTTCATGGAAATTCTAGACCCTTCTACTCCCGCACAGATTGGGAACCCTGACCCTGCCTTCTACTATAAATAGAGGGGTAAAGGGGGGCTTCTCTAGAGATACAACTCAGAACATCAATTTCTCTACAAAGTTGTTGTCCTATCTGATTGTGGTAACCGAGAGAGCCCAAGCAAGTTCTACCTGTCCAAGGAGGAACAATGAGGGAAAGACAATTGCAAAAAAGCAACTGATTGTAGGAGAGTGTGTTGGTGACCAGTACACCGACATAAGGGGATGACTCCTTTTAGTCTGTCCTTCAGGATGACTAGAGTTCCTGGTAGTCTGTGTGGACTATCTATAGAGGTAGGAGACTTATGTCACTCAGGAGGATGATTATCAACTGTAGTTTGGGTCAAGACCTGGATCTACATAGATGCCATCGAAGATAGATTGTTGAAGACTGCACTATCTGTGAGGTATTTTCATTGAGAAAGCCTCAGAACTAGGTATATCTCACTAAAACCATCATTCCCATTCCATAGATATTAATGCAATCTTCTGGTTATGGGTTTATGGTCAAGTAATTTTTTTGTTTCCACTACCTACACCGACAACGTAAAGCCCAACATAAGATCTAACTCAATCCAAAGCATGAAAATCAATAAAGGCATATGAATCTAATATCTTGAAGATGAGGATCAAACTCAACTAGACATGTCTTTTGTCGATGAGCAACTCAAACTTTCAGATCCAAATATGAATTGCCAACAAGATGATGTATGGTAGTGTACTCTTCAAGACCTTCATTTTATCGTGTGGAACACATTCCCTAAGCCTACGTAAAAGTGCCTTATCATTTTAAAATACCCAAATGATGAAGCATTTGGTGCACCACCTTGACCACCAAATTTTAGCGGAAAAATGTCTTTGATGTGTTGTCATCTCAAAACTTTCTTTCATCTACTATATTTGAATGACTTCATTGTGGGGGATTTCTCTCTCTCCTTGAGTGATATTTTTTCTACAACTTATCTTAAAAGTTGTGTAAAGTGTGTCTTACCCTTTGGGACTAACACCCTTGACATGGGAGAGTCATCGGCTTGCAATTTCTTGATTTCAATCCCTTTCCAAATCGCAATCTTAAAAGCATTATCAAAAGTGAAACTGAGACTACCATTACAGTCTACCCATTGGGATACCTAGTCACCCAAATAGGTCCTTGCTGGGACTAATATGGGACATGAGTCACAGACCAATCAAGTGAGTTGTCTAACTCACCAGTCCAGGTCTAAATTGGTTTCCCAACTTTGTTCCACGTCAAATATGGAAACTTTCCCTATTGGGTACTACTTGCCCGACTCACAAAGTGAGTCATGAAATTGGTCACTTTCCAAAGTGAGAGTCATCCAATCTATTTATGATCAATTGATACACTGACCCATCCAATCCAATTGCTCAACTGAGAAGGAAATGAACCAATTTTTGACTTAGAACCATTGAAATCATATGTTTGACTGCAAACGATGATTCTCTTATGCATCCTTATTTTTGTGACTCAGTAGGTTCCAAATTATGTTGGTAGTAATGTTCCCAACTTCAGAATAAAAGATTTTTGTGTAGAAACACATCATATCCATCCAAGCAATAGGGGTGAGTTGGAGAATAACTTCAACATGTAAAGTGATCAATGTTGCCACCACCATGTAATCGCTTTGTCACTACTATCTAGATTGATACTAAGGCATGTAATTTTCATCTTCTAAGCATCTAATCCATGATCCTCGAAGGAGAGTAGAGTAAACTTGATATTGGTGCTCAATATCATATTTTGACTCACATGAGCATGGCCATGCATTTCCATAGTATTCATTATCAAGTGGTTGGGATATCACTCCAAAGTAGGGACAAGTTCCATCTATATCTCTCCACTAATACACAACTGTTACATTACAACCAATTATCACATTTTTGGCAACCTTGTTCAGAGTCAACTTGGACTAGTATCAAAGCACATAGAATATTGTTTATGAGGCAATATGAAAGGTACCCTTCACTGGAACCAATAAATGGAAAGTGACTTATTAGGAATGATACATATTGTTGTATGTGAAACTTTTAGCACAAATTCCAGAGGTTATTATCAGTGTCTCATCACATTTAATAATGATCTCAACATATTTGTCTATGTTTATCTAGAGAAACACATGAAATATTCAATTGAAAAGTTACCAAAATTCAACAATTAAGTACAAAACCAAATTGACAAAAGAATTAAAGCACTTCAATCAGATTGAGGTAGTTGATACTTAAGGAAGGAGACTGAGGCCCTTCTAAAGAATTGTGGTATTGTATCACAATGGACTCCGCCTAGAACACCACAACATGATGGTATATCATAAAGAAGGAATTGCACACTATTGGGCATGGTATGATCTTTGAAGAGTTTTTCTGTAATCCATCTCCCTTATATGGATATACTATAGAAATGACACATTTCAACTGAACCCCATACCATCTAAATTGGTCCAAAAGACACCAAATGAGATATGGACTATGAAATGTGCCAATGTGCCTTTTATGAAGATTTGGATATGTAAAGCTTATGTCAAGAAACTATTTTCTAAAAAGGCTAACCCAAATATGAAAAATGTCATTTTATTAGATATCTTGAGGAAACCAAGGGATATTACATCTATATTACATATGACAACAAACTATTTGTTCTTAGAGATACTATATTCCTAAAACAAGGATCTTATATCTAGAGTAAGTCATGGAGAAAATGGAACTCAAACAAGTTTGAGACCAAGAAGATAGCATTCAACCTATGGAGGTTGTTAAGGAATAAGAGTTACCACAGACTATTATTGCATCTCAACTTCATGTTGTAGCACAAGAACATCAAAGGTCTAGTAGGGCACATCTTGAGCTAGAGAGATGTGGATTTCTCATGATTCAAAAAGATGATGTATTGGTCATTGATGTTGATGAACCAACAACCTACAATGAGGCCCATTGAGGGGACATATTCTAAGAAATGGCTTATAGCCATGATTTTGAGATGGATCCCATGCATGCCAACAAGGTACATACCTTGTTGGATCCACTTAAAGAGGTAAAACCCACAAGGAGAAAATGAGCCTTCAAGAAAAAGATTGCCATGTATGGTAATGTACAAACCTACAAAGGTCGAGTGGTAAAAAAGGTTTCAAAAATGTTCAAGGTGTTTAATATGATGAAAATTTTTCACTAGTTACACTGGTTAAATGCATTAGGTTCATACATGCCATTGTATCTTATCATGACTATGAGGACGAGCAAAATGATTATTAAAACCACATTCCATAACAAGAGTCTCCTTGATGATGTGTACATGACACAAAATGAGAGTTTTATTGATCTAAAAGAAGCAGATAAACTTTATAAGTTACAAAGATCAATCTATGGATTGAAGTAAGAATTGTAGAGATGGAATCTTTATATTAATGAGATAGTCAAATCATTTAGATTTGTTATAAATGAAGATGAAAAGTGTATTTATAAGAGGGTTAACATGAGGATAATTTTATTTCTCGTAGTGTATGTTGATGGCATACTTTTGGTGGGGAATGACATACCTACTCTACTATTTGTTATAATATTTTTGCAAAATACCTTCTATGTTATTGACTTTGGAGAAGCATCCTATATATTAGTAATCAATATATATATAGATATATCCAGAATTCTTCTTTGTTTATTTCAAATGACATATATTAACAAATTGCTAAATAGATTCAACATACAAGAGTCTAAGAGAGGAAAATTAACCATCTTTCATGGAATAAGTCTTTTTAGAGCTTAATGTCCTAGATATTTTCAAGAGAGGGAATACTTGATTAAATATTCCATATGTATGTGAGATTGGATCTATCATGTATGCAATGCTATGTACATGTTCTGACTTCTCCTATGATTTGAGCATGACAAGTAGGTACCAGTGAGATTCCTATCAAGGTCACTAGATTGTTGTAAAGAACATATTTAGTTACATGATAAGAGCTAAGGATCAATTCCCAATTCTTGGTGGTTAGGAAGATTTGGTCATAAAAGGTTACATTGATGCAATATTCCAAATTGACAAGGAAAATTATTGAGCGCAATCAGGGATTATATTTTTTTTGGTAACCCAAGAGACTCATAATGCTTGCGCTGAGTCCAACATGGGGAGCTCAACCCCATCCCATAAGGAGTGTAGCCCATTAAATTGCGCAGAGGCTGGTTGCACTAGTGGGGAAAAAATTCCGAACAACACCACCAAGGGGATTCAAACCCGGGACCCCTGAAAGAAATAATCGTTGATTCAATAATATAGGATGAGTATATTGTCACATTTAGTGCTAAAAAGAAAGTTACATGTATTAATAATTTCATTCGTAAACTAGGAGTGTTTTCATTAATGTAGTAGAGTTGCCACAGAACAAAAATGGAGCCATTGCACAAGCTTAGGACTCTAGATCACATCATCTTCCCAATCACATGCTCATGTGATGCAATCTCATGTAAATGATTGTACCTCAAGGAAATGTTATGATTTATAAAGTACCAACTGATAATAATTTTAGTCTTGATAAAAGGACTTTCACAACAGAAGCATGATGGTCATGTTAGATGACTTGGGATTTGATTTATGAGTGATTAGTTCTAGTGAAAGTGGAAGATTGTTTCTTGTATCTCTTGATGAAATTATTTGATTATTGTAGAAGTAATATTTTGTATGTGATTCTATTATCAATAAATTAAAATTCCACTTATTATGTTTGTTTCATTATTGAGATATTAAATAAACCTAATATTTTCCTAAGGATATATTGATTAAAGGACATATGGTTTGGGTTGGGGACCTGAACATGAGATCATATATATTCTTAGTGTATTGATTCTTGTTATGTCCTTATTCAATTAGTATTATGTATATAGGACAACAATAATAAACAAGACTAGCATGTACATCTAGAGATGAATATGTGTCCTTAGTCATAATATTCGATTTCAACTTGAGTACATGAGTACTTGTTAAAGAACCTATTGTACAAGACATACCCACTTTAAGAATATTGTATAATAGTCTTTTAATGACATGTCAAAGTCATATCTCAATGTGATAGTTGTGATTGTGGTCCTTAGACCTAAAGAATAAAATGAATCTAACTATCCATCTTGATGGAGTCTCTATAAGCACATCCATTTATGTGGACTAGATGAATATAGTGTAGTTAGGTTTTATTTTAGTCATCGAGTTTAAGTTTGTTAGTATTTTTATTATTGATATTGGTCTCAATATCTAATTAATAAAGACCACAAGACATAGAGGCACTAACACAAAATATTTTTTGTTAAAAATTGAACATTGACCGTATTTGATATAAACATGAAAAACCATTGTTGTCCAAACATGAATAAGAGTGATGTTCCCATTTATGGTAGGTACATAATAGTAGTTATCTAACTCTACTACAAACCTATTGTGCATAGATAAATGATAGGTATCTACATCACTGGCAACAACTCTTGCTCCATTTTCATCTTATTGCTCCACTCCCCTTATTCAAGGGTGTACTTCTTTTCAAATCTCTCACATTGAGCACAAGTGGAATCCTCTTATGGTATATATTAGCCATGTTGAAGAATTACATAAGTTTATTTTGATAACATATATTCTTAAAGTGATGATCCCTATACTACACTTCTTGTTTTTCAGTTCCTCTAGGAAGAAAGGGAAATTTCTTTTCCAATGTCAATCCTGGTGACAAACACCATTAGTGATTCCTCCTTTTGGATTAAGTGCATGAGACTTTCGATAAGATTTAGAACCTTTCTTGGATTTTCCTTTTCACTTTTACTTTTCTTTTCCTTTTTTGACCATGAACCTAGTTTGTATTGTCATTCATTTTCCCCTCAAATATTCTTAACATACCAAGTAGCTCTGTCAGCAATTTAACATGTTGTAATTCATAAAAAAAGGTTTTATGAATCCCACAACAAATACTGGATGGCATCATTGGCCAACTCTTGATCTAAAGGAAATATCATTCTACCTAGATTTTCCACATACCCAATTAACTTGAGTACATGGGGTCCAACTGGATCACCTTTCTACATCTTACACTAAAATAGTTCTTTGGAGACATCATACCTCTATTGTCTTGCTTGTTCTTGGCACATATTCCTTAGATATGTTATCACCTAAATAACATCCAAATTTTCATGTTGATTGTGAAGCTAATTATTCATGGAGTATATCATAATCTCTTGATGTCCATGGCGTCAATAGAATGCTACTTTTGAGCTTCCCTTTAAGCTGTGAGTGCATTTCAAGATGGTTCATTTGGTAATGTAGTCTCCAAGACATAGAGCTTATGCTCATATGAGAGAATAATTCTCAATATCCTAAATTAATCATTGAAGTTATTCCCATTTAGTATTTGTTTATTAAGGAACGATCACAACAAAAATTTGTGGATATTTGTTTTTTTCATTGATCTACATAGGAACCATTTGCTCGAAATAACAATTTGATTTATAAATTATCTTTGATATCAAAAACATCTAATTTTATGGAAATTATTTGGCATTTAATTAATTATACTCCCACTATTTTATTTAAATTAATATCCCTCACTATTAATTCAAAATATTACAATGAGAAACCCTCAATTGAGAAAATACTCGTAATACATTAAGTCATGAGTCCAGGTTGGTTGACCAATGAAAACTTAATTATTTAGGTAGGTAACAGTTACCTATTGCATCCAATGCAATTCTTGGATAGATGGATGTACAACCCTTTTCCATAACCATATTTATGACTCTAGGTGCTTAATCCTATTAATATCACCTAGTTATGTCTGACCCAAAGGTCATCATAATAGAATATACACCCTGCTTTGGCACACCCAAACATTTATTCTCACACTTAATGAGATATATATGGTGCACCATTCTTTGGCATTGTCACACTTCGTCAATCAAATTTACATATTTGTAATGGCAAGAATCTCAAAATTCATATTTTATTGAGAAATTTCTATGTATATATGTATCCATGTGTATCCACTCACCATTAGATATATATTATTATATGTATCATATACTATAAAAATCACCACATCTGATAAAACATGATAAGACATCAAGTACAACTTTTTGAGATAACATCAGTTGTAGAAAACTACCACAATATTTACGTCTTATATAACCCTTAATATGTCCTTTATAGGGTTTCCACTCACCCAACTTGGCAAGCCAGTCTACTGACTAGTATTCCCTATTTTTGGAGCGATCTTGTGTTGTAGATTGATTCATTATCTTGTCTTGATCACAAACCCTCCAAGGACTATCCTCTTTGGTGTAGGCTTTTGATCGTCTCTTCCTCTCCACCTTGGTCTAATGGTTGTGAAACTACATCACCTTGTACTAATTCCATAATTAAAATTTACATGGATAATATAGGAAGAGAGGCATGGCATGGAATCCACATACATGTCAAATAATTTTTGATCAAAATCAAATTAAGAATATTGCATGTTTGCTAACACATCACAATGACCTATTGCAAAATCAACATCCACCAAACAAAATGTCTTTCAAGGTGTCCTATAGCTTCATGTAATACACATATATCATATCATATATGACATTATGTGATTAACATGAAAAAAGTTGCAGATAGATTTTCCATCAAATTGTTTATTGTTTAAAACCCAAACTGACATTCAAAACATACAATGTCAACTCTAATAATATTTTAGGGTTTTACAGGGAAGGTGGCATAGCACAACTAATAGTTCCATCCTGATTTGACCTATCCATTGGATATGACATAACTACAAAACCTCAGTGACCAAAGACATATAAAGGATAAATATAATACCATTACACACCCTAATTATCCAACAATTAGACACATATTTTAGGTGAAGAACTCAAACTTCTAGATCAAAATCCAAATGGTTCAATAAGTTGTTGGATAGTAATCTTCTTCATAGAACCTTCTTGTCGTCTTATGGATGTCCTTCTCCATGCCTCTGAATAGGTTCTTCATTCTCTACTTTGTCCACTCAGATGAGGGAGAATGTGGTGCACCAACCTGGACACCATATTGAAGAAAAACAAGAGTTATTGACTTGCCATTCATCATAGAACTCCATTTTCTTCCCCTATCTCAGGTTGGAGTTATAAAGGAAACTTTCCCTCTCTCCAATAGAGATAATTTGTGCCAATTAGTATAGGAGAGTCAAGGACTTATAATTTTCTAATTCCAATCCTTTTGCTAATCACAATCTCAAAAGGCATCTCAATTTTAGCCACCCGAATGGAACTCCTAGATGACCAATTGAGTTGATGATGGGACTAAGGTGGGTTGTCATCCGCTCAACTCACTAGTCTAGGTCAACATTGGTTTTATAATTTTATTCCATATCAAATATGTAAATTTTCATATTGTGTTCTAGTTCCAAACTCACTAAGTGAATTGTCATACTGGTCTCTTACCAAAGTGAATGTTAGTCATCAATTCATAATCACTTAATCTACTTACAAACCTAATCCATTTGCCCGATTAGGTAGGAAATTAGATAGTTTATTGTTGAAAATCTATATGTTTGATTGTGAAATTTGAATCACTTATGCATCCTTATGTGTGTGACCCTATAGGTTCCTAATTACGTTAGTAGTGATGTTTAAAACCTCACAAGAAAAAATTGATGTTTAGAAAAAAATCATTTCCACTCAAGTAATAGGAATGAGTTGGAGAACAAATTAAAACTATAAAGTGCCCGATGTTACCCTAAACATATAAACCCTTTCTCATAGATACCTAGATTGAAAAAAGAAATGGAATTGCAAACCTCTTATCATTCAATCTATGTTCCTTTAACTGGAGAAAAATATTTGAGATATTGTAATGTTAATATCATATATTGACTCACATGAGCACGGCCATGTATTTCCATAGTATTGCTTATCATATGGTCAAATATCAGTAAAAGTAGGGACACATTCCATCTACATCATTCAGAATAATCCACAAGTGTTATAGTGCACCCAATCACCACCTTCTTAGAAACTCATATTCAGAGCCATGTTGTGCTAGTGTTAAAGTACATAATACAACATGTGATTAGTATAGTGACTTTAGGTCTAAGAATCACAGTCACCATGATCACATTGAGATATGACTCTGACATGTCACTACACGACATTCGTGTGTCATTCAAAAGGTGGGTATGTCTAGTACTACTTGTTCTCTAACAAGTATCGATGTATCTAAGTTGTTTACAATATATGACTAAATAGAAATATTCAACACTCATCATAAATGGTATTCTAATCTATTAATCTTATCCTACAATATCCATAATAGTTACTTACCAGGGACTTAACAAGAATGAATATTATAAGTATACATATGATATCATGTCCATGCCCTTAACCCAAACTATATGTCATTGAGTCAAAACATTCTTACAAGATTATATGTTTAATGATTATGACCTTGTCTATTATCAATTCAATCATCTTGTTGCTAGGGGTTTAGAACTTGTGGCCTCTCATTAATTTAGCATGAAATTTACCAGTCGGGTTCCAATACATTTGTAGGTTTGATCATTATCTCAATATTTAAACAAAAATAATTAGTGGAATTTCCATCTATGAGTAATCAAATTATATACAAAATATCCCTTTTACAATCATCAAAGGACATCTCTTATAGCATACAAACAACAAAATCTCCACCTATATCTCAAATATACAAATAATTATTCAACTATATTTGTGAAATGGTGAGCCAAAACTTCTGTGACGTCCCCAAATTTTCAAAACTTAATCTGATGTGCGACATCCAAATTGAAACCCTCACCTCAGTGAGAATCCCAATTTAAACATCCCACATAAGGCTAAGAAGAAGAAAATCAAGGGAGTCAGAAGGAAACAATCAGTAGCACATGTACATGAACAATAATAAAACCATACACACATGTTCACCATTCAACATATAATTACAACATGAATTGTTACAACATTTGATATTACATATTGAACAACAAACTTCTAACATATACATGTACTACAACTAAAGAACAGGATCTTAAGACAACAGGTCCACCTGTACATCAGCTCACCACACAACTCTCAACTATCCTAGATCTTCAAGAGCATAACCACAACCTAAACAAAAGATTACATGCGGTACACGACAGCACAATATTTCAAGAATATGGTACTGAGTACACCTACGTGTCTTTTATATACCTTTTATCATATCTTAGCAATAAGATAAAACTAATACTTGGCAATAATAGAAGAATATAAGAAAAACGTATACTTGCACAAAGATATTCATCAATAAAAGAGAACACATATTTTAAGCTCATTTTCCATTATATCTCAAGGCCTTTATGATCACTACCAAAGAGTTGGATTATATGTAAAATGTGACCACTAAAAAAGAGTTGGGTCCAAGCACACTACCAAAGAGTTGGTGCTTCCATATGTACAATGTGACCACTACCAAGAGTTCAGTCACTTCCATTAGAGTTTTTTTGCTACTGAAGATCCCAAAGCTCCCTCAACCTATCCCTAAAGGCCAAGGGTCGACATCAAGCAAAGAATTCCATTGATCATGAAGATTTGAGTTGATTTTTCGACTGAAGATCCCAGCACAACCGTGGTGCCTAGGAACGACCGTGCTGGCCAATGTCAAAGTTACAAAGAAAATATCAAATTTGTAAGCTACAACAACTTTGCCACCACAGTCGTGCTACCCAGCACGACCGTGCCATGAAGCCCCCAAAATGGTCGTGTTGCCAGAAGTCAAAACGGGCATGCTGAATAGAAGGACCTCACCTCTAACTCACTCACCATAGTCATGCTACTTTACCACGGTCGTGCTGTCGAGTACGGCCATGCTACTAGTCTCCATTTCACCACACCATTCAACATCAACATGGACATTCCTACCCCTACCCACCATGACCGTGTTGCCCAGCGTGGTCGTGCTCCCACCTAAACCCTAATATTTTCTACATTGTTTTTCCAATAATACCCCTAGTTACCCTAGTGCTTCCACTACCACCTATATACATGAATGGTGGCCATAGAACTAGGTTAGCTGCCATTACTCGTCTCCACCCACTCTTGAGCAATCATTGCACTTCCCTTGCATTTATGCTTTCCATCCACCATCTCCACCATAGAAACCTAGTTTTCTAGGTTTTCTACCATAATCCCCTTCATTTCCATGCCCATCCTCCACCTAGGAGGAGGGAGGTCACCCTAAATCAGCTAGGAGGTGAAGTAGAAGGATCTACTTTGAGATCCATGGAGTCATATCCCCTTCTTCTCATTTCCTTTATCTTTTCTTTGAGCATGTTTAGCTAAGCCCCTAGTGGTAGGTTGTTTGGGGTTAAAATGTGACTTTGATACCATGTTGGGGGGGGGGATAATTTGTAATGAACATAATTTCATTATATGATGATTGTCTATTGATTCTATCTCATTTTCCATTATATTGCATGTGGTTTGTGCTTTTAACATAGAATACTTACTTTGTGATGTTTGATGACACTTAGCTTATAGGGGAAATGGAATGCATGTGGCAATCTTAGGAATGGCTCCTAGGTCCAATTAGTGGATCCCTAGCTAGCCCCCTTTGTTCCTACATACATCTCCCTTCTTCTAAAAGTGAGTGTGAGATATAAGTAGCTAGTGTAAGTGTGATTGGTGCAATTTCCTAGATCTTCCTAAAGGCTATATGACAAGTTACAAGGTATCCATTCCAAGGATCACATCGAATATGTGCATATCAAGTGGTATAAGGTCCACTTGAATGTTGCATCCTAAGAAAGAATGAACGCATGATGAACACACCTCCCGCAACTCAATGGAACCAACCAAAGGGATTTCTAGAAGGAGACTATCTAATCTGCAACTAATAGGAAAAGAACAACTAGCTATCACTTATCTAGTGATAAAAGAGTGCATCTCACCTAGGTCAACCAAAATAGATATAAATCAGAAGAAGAAAAATCCAAATGAAATAACTCCATCTGACCTATCACAACCTGTGGGTTGACTACTCCCTCTGACTAACTCATAACATAGAATCAAGTTGTTACCTATTGTTTCCCCTACCCTCTGCTAGCCTGCCTAGATGAAGCAACCTATGATGTCGGACCACATCCTCTACCATCACAACTGTTGTAACACTCAAGACCACTACTCAAGGATCTAGTAGAGTTTTAGGAATGATGATTGACCCCATAGACCACCACTAGCCTTTACTGTGCGCTTCATCCTCACTCATGTGCAAACCGAGGTCAACATCCTGACTGGTCACCCATCCTAGTACTACTCCAAGTTGAGCATGCTTAACTTCGGAGTTCTTTAGTGATGGGCTCCTAGAAAAGGAGGTGTGCCTTGGTGATATGGTTAGTCTGATCATTCCTTTTAATATCATGTTATCTGAAGCCTCAAATCCTAGGATGTTACAATCACCCCCACTTAGACTCTTGACGTCCTCATCATGTCTCAATAATACAACCTCATAGTCTCTTCCCCATTTCAGTGCAGATCCTAAATGACCCATGAGCACCCAACTCCCATCCACAACACCAGCGCAAGGGTAGCTCCATCTCTTCTCAATGGATATCCCTTTCTAACTTGCTTGGACCGCACGGCTTAAGACTCGCATGCCACATATTCATTTGGGACCCACCTATTGGAGGGGAATAGACTCTCATTCCATTTGTAAATACTCTGACCCACTGCCTAGGGCTCTAGTAGAGCTTCAACAATGATGAATGGCCCCACATACCACCACTAGCCTTAACTGTATGCTTTTTCCTCACTCACACACAAGTCGAGATCAATTCCTAATTGGTCATCTATCCTAGTACTACTCCAAGATGAGCATGCTTAACTATGGAGTTCTTTAGTGATGGACTCCCTGAAAAGGAGGTGCACCTTGGGTGATATGGGTAGTCTGATCAATCCTTTTAATATCATGTTATCAGAGGCCTCAAATCATGGGATGTTACAAAACCTTTCTCAAAATGTTTGATCCTCTCCTTATCCGTCACATCCATGTGAGGAAAAAATCTCAACAACTCCATGAGCTTCATCTCATACTCATTGATCATCATATATCCCAACCAAATCTTCTCAAATACAAGATCTTCTCATTAAGATACGTCTTTGAGAAGTATCAGTTCATGAAATCCTATCAAAAGTCTTCCTAATTGATCACCACTCCAAGCCTCTTCTCCTCCTCAATGACCCACCAATGTCCAACACTATCCTTCAATAGGTACATTGTGTGCTTTACCTAATCCTCTTCTGGGATGTTCAGGATCTTGAAGGCCTTCTTCAACTTTGTCTTCCACATATATGTGTATGTCAGGTCCGTTGTACCAGTGTACTCTATCACCCCAACACATTGTAACCTCTCGAAGTTCTTCCCAGAACCCTTGTATTCCGCATTGGGGACATCTACCCTTTCTTGGGGTATGGACATTCTATCCCCATATGTGTGATCATGGCCATGAATTGTCCAAAGATGGATTGGAAAGCGGGATTGACCATAGTTGATGTGTCGAACTGAGTCACTTTAGGACTCCATCTACCCTTACCTTCTTCTTAGCACCACCTCCTGGTGCATCACACTGCTCTCAGCATGTTCTTTGTGTCCTCCAGGCATATCTTCTCCCTTCTTCTTCTTTGTCTTCTTCTTCTATTTTGCATATGTAGAAGTTATGATCAGATATGTTGGATGATATAAAAGTAGAAACAAGCACTAGTCCTATGTCCCTATAGACTTAGTGAACCTAGAGAACTGACGCCAACCAAGTGTGACACACCGATCACACCAAAGTGAGACTACTCAAAACTAAGTGTGGAATTAACATTAAACATCCATATTACCATAAACAATGGTAAATTCAAACTAATTTTTCATAATCACAAAAGAAGATCACATTACATAGAAGTCTACAACTGTGCCACCGGTATCACATATCATACCATAAAGGTATATACATCAATGTACAGTGGCCATCCTACCACAAACTTGTTACAAAAGATAACCTATTCATATATACAAGCCATACATGTACAACCATAACATACTACCAAAAACATCATACCGATGTACAAAATCTACAGAACATTCCCCAAGGACCTGAGAGTACAGGTACGACACATAGGACTCTACTACCAAGAAATAGCACCATATCCAACCTTCAATAACTACTAATATCCTTGTTGCTCTTCCTCAATCATAGAATCTCTACCATGTTATGAACAACCACCTAAAAGTTGTAGAAACGCAAAGGGTGAGACCAACATCCCGATGAGAGATATAACTCTCGGCCAATAACTATTGTTAACTGATATGTGTACAAATTTCCACTATTTTGATTTCTTAATTTGGTTGATTTCATTTCCAATTTCTCTTAATTGTAGATCTTTTAATAGATTTTTCAAAATTAGTGTCAATCATGTGTTCATCAGTTCTTATATTTTTTCATGTATTTTACATGTATTTTAAATATTTTGACTATTTTAATAATCATTTGATTTAATTTTTTGCTTATTTTATTGCAGATAACTATTATTTACTGGAGCAAAGTCGATACTACTGGCATGCAAATTTGTAGTACCGTCAATGTTCTAGATCAGAAAGGAAAATGAGTTCTACTAAAACTAACTCAGTAGTACTGACTTCTAAGTCAGTAGTACTGACACAGGCACTAACAACCTTAATTGCTTGTGTTAAATCCAACACATATTATTATAAAAAAATAATATTTAGTTTTATCTCAACCTAAACATGTGTGTCAGCTATAAAAGACACGATTAGAAGTGGAATTTTGATATCTATCAGAGGGGGATGATACGAACGGCGAAAGGAGAGAGAAAAGTGGAGGAACCCTAGATGACAGACTTCAAAGGCATTTTCACGGTGGAAACCATGACATAACGACTCCATCTCCTCCTTAACTCTTTCTCCTATTTCAGTATCTTGAAATCCATATTTTGCATATTTTTGATCTATTGTGATACCATGTCTTGCATAGTTGGCTTTACCCCTTAATTCCTTAGTCTCTGGGAGTAGCTCGAATATGCACTGTCATTGACTGTTAGGCATTAATATCAGTTTTATCCCTATTTTATGGATATAAATCAATGAAATCATATTGTTCTATTTATGCTTGATCACCATAGGTAGATTATCGGATCCTTAATCATTTCGAGATAGATGTTAAGGGTTGGAAAAGCATAGATTTACATGTTTACTGTGCCCTTTGGAAAAAGTGGAGTGTAACCAATAGGAGAAACCCAGAGAGTAATCGTAAAACATATAACTAATCAACTGATTACTATGGAAATGGGATTGGCATTAGATTAGGTAGTGAGTTACACTGCGGGAGCAGGTAATTCTAGCTACAGACTCTTTATCCAAGGATACAAGTAATTGATATTAGTGTGTGGAGTTAATTACAAGTGATATCCGTGGTGAAACCATTGTCCTGAGGAATTCGTCCAACACTGAGTAACTTAATATTTAAGTTTGTTTTGTTTCTGCACTAGATTTTGTTAAATCAAACCAACTCACTTATTTATACTGACCTAGCCGATCAATCCTAATTATTATTAGTCTTTAACCTCATAACTCTCTGTGTTTGATAACTCGAGAGTCATAAACCCTTATTACTTTGACACATACACTTGTGTATTACACAAACGTTATACATGTGTCATTAATACAAGTAGATATATAGTAGGTCAAACATTAAGAGTGGACTCAGTTAAATGGATACATTGAAAATTGATAACACAAATTAAGCAGTTTAAGCAACAAAAAACTGATCAGTAGAACATCATATACCTTTAGAAGGAATATGAAGAATGTATATAATCGTTATCAAATAAACAGTATAAGAAACAAGGCAAAGGGTCATCCAATGTGAATCATTTTCAACCCTAAGGAAATATACTACATAGTTTTATTATATATTTTATTAATGCCCTTTGGAGATGAGGTATACCACTCATGCTCCAACTAACCACTCCTAAGTCAAAATCAGTGCCATACTAGATCTAGGAGATTTAGACTCCTATGATATCCCACACCCTAGGTCAGTCCAATTCTACCACAGTGACACATAGAGTCAAACTACAAATCAGCCTAGTCATCCTTGTTATATAGGCATGACATTAGTGAGATACGACCGCAGTCATTCTCCTGCCTGAGTATGATCACAATCGTCCCTGTAAACATATCATCTGAGATATGGTCTCGACAATTCTCCTACAAAGGCATGACTACAGCCATCCTCAAAACTAGTGATTCTGTATGTAAGGATATATCCTCAACTTACACCCCTGCATATTCAATAATATGCATTCTGAGTATACCTTTGGAATTACTCATTTTACCATCTTGAAAATACTAATGTTGAAGATGGATCTATGTCATAGGGAAACTACATGATTAGGTTCCACTATTGCCAATTGTGTATCTTTTAGTACATCAATCAAGTTACAATGTACAAACCCTAAACAATTTCTACAATGATAAGGGTAGAGTGCAACATCAGAAGACATTAAATGTATGAAGCATAAAGTTGATCATATCATGACATGATACTATATCACTGCCTTATACCATGACATCATCATTATTATATCATCATGTAATAACCACACCTCATTACATCACCAGAAGATATCACCTTAAATTAGGCATGAAGCCTCTGCCAAGGTCACAAGAACTAATTACATCATCAACATCTCATCATGCCTTGCCAAGGATCATAATCATCACCATGTGTCATATAAGAGATACCATTGCAATCACAAGATATGATGTGTATTCAACCTACAACATTAGGGTTACACAAGTAGGAGAGAGAACACTTTATTACATGCTACTCATTCAAGCAAGCTGAGAAATTACATCATATTCCCAAAATAGGGTTAGGTTTCCTAATATATGGCCAATTAGGGTTCTCGTAATAGCATTTAACATCAAACCTTGGTTACATAACCTCCCACATTCTTAGAGCATATCAGGTTAAGTATCATCACATGTGTAGAGACCATCCCCAGGTAGCGACCACTGGGGTTACATCATGTATAGCAACCATCAAAACCATGCAAACATAGTGACCATACATGACTCAACACATGTAGCGACCACATGGTACAACCATCACTATTGAACGCAAGAAATCCACACCTCAACCAAGTAGCTACCACAAGGAAAACAACTTATTCCAACCATCATGAAGGTGCTTCATGAGTAACAACTACAACATACTACTCTAAGTATTGCAACCCTACACCCCACCACCACATAGCAATGACCAACATAGCTAGAAAGGATGTAGTGACCAATAACATCAAAAAATATAGAGAGCGTCAATAAACTCATGAGTAGCAACTTGTGAATAAAATGGTGTTGAAAGGGGTTAGGTTGAGGGTCATAGCAACCCTACCAAACTCCAAACATCATCATCCAACAAGACATGTAGCAACCACCTAAATATAAAAAGAGTAATATTCAAAACTGATGGGAATGCCAAGAAAACCAAACATTACCAAAGGGAAAACCACATGGAGAAGATGATTATAATATACCTGACCTGGGTTTAGGGCTAAACCTATTTGTTTTATCTAAGTAATTTTCTTAGAACTTTAATATAATCCTCTAAGGTGTTTTTTTTATCATGTGACACACTTATGTTTCAAGTTTGGTCCTAATTGAATGTTGTTTGAGCAATGTTCCTTTGTTTTAGAGAAAAGTGCAATTTACCTAAGATGACGGGTTATATTGCAAAATGTCACACATAAAACATGCCTTAAATATTTAACATCATGAGAGAGTATGATGCTAAGTTATGTCTTGTGGAAATCCTAAATGCCAAGTTTGAACTTGTTTGAATAATGCTAGTACGTTGTGCACCAATTTTGGTACAAATTGTAATTTACCCAAAATATAGGGTTGATATGCAAAATTCCACCTCTAAAGTGTCCCTACTTCCTCTATGTATCATTTAGATGATATAGAAAGAATGATACACCATGTTGAATCATTTATGAATGGTAGTATTCTTAGTGATGAAAAGACCAAGAGAGGGGTTGAATGTGAAACCCTAACTTGAGTTGTATCGAGTTGTAGACTTGATATGGAAATGCCTATCAGACAAGAGCCATAGAGGGGATCCCATATTGTTTTGTATACTCTTGAAAAAGGCCATGATGGGAAATGAACCTCAAGGAGGTGATTCATGACGAGTTAGATGCTCCTTGCAAAAGTTGTATCAATTTGAATAATTTGTGAGATAAAGATGAGATATCTTATCAAACAAGATAACTAATGGACAAAATATCATTTCTAGATTATCCTCAAGTGTTTTGAATGTCAACATAAATTTTAGGGCATGAATGTACATGTGTCAACCATGCATGGCCATGTGGCACCTAGTAGCTTAAAAATGATGACACCTCGTATACACACTTTTTCATGAACCTCAAGTATATATACCACTCCTTTCACCTATTAGTGGAATTTTTCGAATCTTACCACCCCCTTTCTCTTAGATATCATGCATAGAGTCTTGGTATCATGAATAGATTATCGTGCATAGATCCTTGGTATCGGCCATAGCAAAGTGATATCGGCCACAAGTGGTGAGGTATCATGCATAGTTCTAAAGAGCTCAAGTCTTGGACCTTTTATAATCTCATCTTCAACCTTGGGAAAGTGAGGATTTGAAGCTTAGATCTATGAAGTTTCTCTTGAGTTTGGTTATATAACTTGAACCCAACTATGTTATTATTCACCTTCAATATTGTTGAACATGTCGATCTACTTTAAATTTCAAGTTCTTATGATTAAATGATGTTCCTATAAGTTCTAAAAGTTTTTAGGACTGTTGTCCATGAATTAGATTAGTAATAACAATAGTCTATAGGTTTATGATGGTGACATCATCATGGTACAACCTGATGTAGGGTTAAAGTACCCTAAACCCGATATGAAACCCTAGATGACGAGTAACACGATATAGAGACGAGTAATATATCATGAATGATATGAGTGATATATCATGAACGATATGGGTGATACACACTTACATTATATGAGGTCAAGTCCATACTTCATGCACAATATGGTGCCAATTATGCATTCTAACCGATATGGTGTTGAAACCCTAGATGATGAAGTGAAACCCGACATGCTTTTGAATCCACACTCCTATCATTTTGTAAAGGGTTGTTTGTGAAAGAGCTTAATTAGATATCTAGATTTTAATGATAGGATTGATCCTTTCAAGGAATGCAAGATATGAGCCTAATAGTCTACCTGATATGCTAAATCAATATACCAATCCAATATGGATACCCAATATGGTATTGTGTATGTACTACTAAAATGATACCATGATGAAGCATATATCCTATGCCCGACATGGTGCACATCATGTGCAAGATATGGTATCAAGTATACCCCTATACCTGATATGATGTCAAGCATTCAGCTCATACACGATATGAAGTTAAGACTCTCTAACTTGAGATGATAAAAATCTAAATGTTAAGCAACCCGATATGGGTGCATGTTATGAAAAAATGGGATACATCTAAAACATGATATGGTGATATGGATACACCACATGCCCAATACAGATGTATGATATAATTATAAGGTTTCATATCAAGTACTATATGGTAGCATACACACACCGTGATACCCGATATGGTGAGAATACCTCAATCCAATGTACTTGGTTGAGTGGTACATTTCATGTATTGTGTCAAATGTTACTTTAAGAGGTAATGAGTTTAATGCAATTTGATAATGGTGAGTTAATATACCTTAAAGAGGAGAATTAATTCAACTTAATAAATTATGATGTGGGCAATATTTTCAAGTGTGGTAAGGATGTTACACCCATGTATGGTGAAGGTGATACACCATATGATTGGTATGATTAATACATTAATGGGTAAGTGATGAGGGATATGATGATGCCTAGCGTGATATACACCTAACCCAATACATGTGTTCAACTTGACATATATGATTCAACCCGATACACCTTGTAAAGGTGAGGGAAAAACACTCTTAGGAGTGATGAGTGTAAGACCAAGTAATGGTTTGACTAATACCTTGATAGGTGAAACACCAAAAGTGGTTGATAATGGTCAACCTTATATCCACAATGCCTTAACCAAATATGAGTCTGTAACACTTGATGATAGTTGGGTATTCAAGTATGTGAATTATGGCCAATACACTACAGGGTAAATGTGATGAGTTAGTGCATAAAGTATTAGGATGGGAAATACCCTAATACAAGATAAGTTGATGAACTTTAGTAAGTTAAAATTGATGAGGGAAGTGATACACCAAGGCATGATAATTATCACATCCAACACTTCAAGGTTGATACACCTTGATTCACCTCAAATCCAATATACTTAGATGAGTAACACGTGAAGTATGTCATGTCAATTGTTACATTAAGATGTAATGGGTTTAATGCACTTTGATAAATGTAGACTAACATGCCTTTAGAAAAGAGTTAAGCCAAGATGATAAAGTATTATGTAATCAATATCCTAATAAGGATGAGAGAAAAAAGTCATACTTTGTGTTGATAATCATTTAATGATAAATGATGAGAATAGATAAGTATGATTGAATACTTATGATATTAATGTATGCTCCTAAATGTGTGGATCAATGAATTAGGGTTTGGATTGATAATATGAACTTGAAACCCTATTCGGCTATAAAGTGAAACCCTAACTCTTATAATGGGAAGGTTGTATTTCTCTTATTGTGTAAGCCTTGTGAGACATGTTAAATACTTATGTAACAAGTATAATGTTTATGTGGTCTGATGACCTAAAAGATATTTGTTTCCTAGTGAGAGGTGACAAGATGTTTAATGGGCCTTGTGAGCCATGTGGATAGTTGTTGCCTAGTGAAGAGGTGACAACATATTTAATGGGCCTTGTGAGCCATGTGGATAGTTGTTTCCTAGTGAAGAGGTGACAAGATATTTAATGGGCCTTGTGAGCCATGTGGATAGTTGTTGCCTAGTGAACAGGTGAAAGATATTTAATGGGCTTTGTGAGCTATGTAACTTGGTCTAATGACCTAGAGGTAATGGTTACCTGATAAGTGGTAATAGTACTCAGTGATGAATTAAGGGTTTGAATACCCAAGCATGATGATGATAAGAGATTGAGATCCTAAGTGTTATATGTGTCCCAAAGAATCATGAAAGTACTAGATGAACATATTACACCTTTATTTGTAGCATCTATTATAATTCATGTTTGAAACTTGATTGATGCTAAAAGATATTGTAATGCACCTAATTAAGCAAGTGGAATCTCATCATGTAGTTGCCCTGACCATAGATCCATCAGTGTCAGGATTTGTTGAATGGTGAAATGGGTTTTTCCCATGGGATTACGTGGAATGCATATTTTTGAATATGCAGGAGTGTGAGCTTGGACAGATACATGTCCATCAATCCCCTTACATCCACGATCTTGGGAACTAGCTATATGCCATATCTTGGCTCAAGTGAGACTGCGGTCGTTGACTCAATAATGAGCATGGTGAACTGGTCAGTGGCTCATAGTATGGTTATGTACCATAACTCAATGAATCTAGGAAAGCTATGTGGTCTTTTCCCGAAGAGAGTACATGTTGCGGTTGTAACTCTATAGAGAATATGTCACTATACCCCGGCATGCTATTTGTAGTTGACACAAGATGTCCTGCCAGTATCTGACACAAGATGTCATGCTAGTTGTCTCGTATTGACCGAGACGGGTGAGGTCTTGACAGTCGGCTCTGCCATTGACCTTGTATGGTACCGATTTGAACTTAGTAGTGGTCGGTTGGAGTATGAATGGTATAATTCATCTACTCAGGGCATAAGTGTGACAGTAACATGTAATCATCTGTGTAGCGTATTTGCTTAAGGAACAAATATGGAAGACATTGGTTGATGTACACTTCTTTTATACATCTTAATTGATAGATGGTATACATGTTTCTTTATATTCCTTGTAAAATGAATAGATAATTTGTTGCTCTATCATATATATTTGCATTACTTTATACTTAGTTCTTCTTATAACAGTAATTAATCCTACTTATTAATGTAAAAGAACCTCTACTCAGTTTCATGCTGCTTACCTATGATAATAATATTGTCGGCGGAGAGTTATATCTCTCGCTGGGACAATTGCCTCACCCCGTGGGATCCACATTTTTTTAGGTGGACGTGCATGAGGATGTAGAGACTGTACTACAGAGGGAGAATAACAACAACAAGGGTAGCAGTAACAACTCAAGTTGAGTGTATCGTCTATCATTTCTTGTAGATAGAAGTCCTATCTGTCGTCTCTGTACTCTCAGGTCCTTGGATTTAGTACATGATGATTTTATGAACAATTTGAGATTTTGGCTTGATTGCCTCGAGGGTTTTATGTTGCTTATATATAGGTTTTGGCAAAGGAAATGTTATATGTTATCCTGGAGATGAGATGGTACAATGTATGTACAATGTGAACCATGATGTATATAAAGTTTGGTTTTTTCTGTAAGAGTTTCCTAGAAATGGATCTCTTTGAATATTTGGTTTTGATTTTTAATGATTTTGTTAATCCACTACTTATGACTATTCCACAATTATTACTGGTGGTGATTTGGTTTGATTTGATGTTGGGTCGTCATAATGATCAACAAAATGCTAATTCAAGTGTTAGAAAGATCCACATGGAAAACCATCATATGAGAAAGGAAACCAATATCAAACAAATGCAAACACGGACCAAAACTCCATCTTCCATGTGATATGCAAACCAAGATTATGATGATAAAACTAACATTCCTAAAGAATGTAAGAATCAACAACTCCTCCATTCCTCCATAACATCTCAGGTTCAAGAATTAGGGTTTAGGAGAAAGAGAAATTTTTACAAGAATGCTTTATAATATTTAACCCTACATCAAGACAGCATCATCTAGAAACTTATGATTATGTTTTAGTGGTAACATAGTAAAATGCAATCAAGATAAAGGTGCAATAATAGAATAGGGGAAAGTTATATATCCCACCTTGATATGAGATCAATTCTAAAGCCAAGAATCTCTAAGAGAGAGAAGAAAAGCCAACCTTGGATCAACTCCAACTTCAAGCAAGATCACCTCAAGAGAATAAGAACAAACCAAGGTCAAAGAAAATCGAAAGAGATGAGGGTACAAACTTTAGGTCAGAAAAAGAAAGAGAAAGAGGAGATCTTTGCCTCCCTGAGGTACTACCATGGAGAACCATGGATTTGACCTCTGTTGGGGAGAAGTTCCTCAAGAAAGTCACCATGGATAACCATAGTTTGGATGAGAGAAGAAAGAGAGGGTAGGGTTTCAAGAAAAACAAAATCAAGGAGATGAACCACTTATCAAGATCAATGATCACCAAGAACCACCACAAGGGAGATGATAAAATCATATATCACCACATGCAAAGGTTCGGCCTTCTTCTTCAAGCTTAAACACGTCCACTTGCACTAGCCGACCTCAAGTAAAAGAGAGAAAAAAGACAGCCTAAAGGGTTACTTGAATGTGAAAGAAGGGTTATAAATACCCAAGGGTAGGAGAGAGGTAGAGGGATATGAGGTGTCAAGGTGTTAGAGCCTTTAAGGACACTTATCCTCGAACACCTCGGCCATGCAAGAACTCAAGGTATGCATGCATCAAAGGATGATAAAAACAAGGCTTGGTAGTGACAACTAGGTCCAAAACCCTCCTTCAGTTGAACCAAAAGCAAGGAGATCACCACCTAGCGACCGCAACACTATGCCAACCAAAGCAACTGGTCGCTACAACATTAACACAAGTTAAAATTCCTTCGACCAAGACCAAAGACAAAACACTTCAGTTGTTACAAAACTCAAATAAGGAATACCTTCTATCACAACACTCACAAATTACATTATGCACTACAAGGATCAACATCAACAACATGGTCAACACCACCATCAACCAAGCACCATGCAAGCCCCTAGCATCAACACACATGATGCCAGCTCATCAACCAAGGTCCAACAAGATGCCCTTATGCATCATTCTCTCTATCATGATGCTAAGGCACAATAGGAACATCCAACATGTTACACATTGCAAGATAAAAACTCATAATGGGTAAATTGCAACTTGGTCCAAAAACAAACACATATAGAATAACTAGCTCAAACATCAAACAAATTGGACCTAACTGAATACATGAACATGTCACAAGTCATTAAGGTGTGTCACAAGATTAGATTAGGGTTTAAGAATCTTATTAATCAAATCAAGAAAAATCAAGCACTGAGCTAGGTTAGGGGTCTTATACATGTAGGGGTTAGCTGCATGGATCCTTTTTCTCCAATTAGCTCTATTATGGAACATACTCTGATCAAGATGTAAAGATTAAAAATATCTCTCCATAACCTCTTCCCTTGTTAATTTAGGTCTCCCTCTGTTCCTTTTAATTGTGATTGACTCAATAACCTTGCTTCAAATATGTGCATTTGTCGATCTGCATTGCACATGTCCATATCAGTTTGAACAGCCTTCACCCAATTTATCCTTGATGCTTACCAACCCCACTTTGTTCATGATATATTTTTTCCTCAAGCTATATTTTCTTGTCTCCCACACATCCATCACAACATTCACATTTTGGCCACATTCATCTGGATGAGACCTTTTTTTCATTGCCAAACATTCACTACCATATAGAAGGGTTGGTCATATATTTATTATATAAAAATTACTTTTTAGTTTGAGTGGGATCTTTTGGTCACATACTTATTCTAGTTGCACTCCTCCATTTCAACCATTCTACTGTGATCCCATGATAAACATCATCTTGAACCTCACCCTCCCTTTCATTGATAGAACTCAAGTAACAAAATTTATCACAAATTGGTACATCCATTCCATCCAACTTGACTCCACCATTCACAATTTTGGTCTGGCTAAAATTTCAATGCATATATTCAGTTCTGCCTCTACAGATCATTTGTTAGGTTCCAATACATTTCTCCAAAGTTCAACTTTATCATTCAATATTTATTTTCTTACATCAGTCAACACAATATTATCAGTAAATGACATGCACCAAGGGATATTAACTTGAACATGCTTTTGTCAATTCATGCATAACAAGAATAAATAGATATAGGTTGTATTGATGCTTGATGTACCCCAATAGTGATAGGAAAGGTTTTTGTATCTCCTTCAAGAGTCTAAACACTTACAGTTGAGCCATCATACATGTCTTTATTCAACTCAATATATTTGATAGGAACACCTTTTTATGCAAAAGCCTCCACAACACTTCCTTGGATACTCGGTCATAGGCATTTTCCATATCAATAAAGACCATACAAAGATTTCTTTTGTTTTCTTTGTACCTCTTAATAAGTCTCCTTATTAGAAAAATAACATTTGTTGTTGATAATCCCAGCATAAAACCAAATTGGTTGTCAGATATCTATGTTATCTATATTAGTCTTTTCTCAATAATCCTCTCCCAAATCTTCATAGTGTGACTCAACAACTTGATACCTCTATAGTTTGTGCAACTCATAACATATCATTTATTATTGTAGATTGGGACTATAGTACTATTTATCCATTCATCTAGAATCTTCTTTCTATTCATAATCTTGTTAAAGAAATTTATGAACGTCATATCTCGTTCACCCTCCATACTCTTTGATTCATAAATGGGAATACCATTTAGATCTCATGCCTTCTTCATTTTTATATTTTTCAAAGCAATTCTGACCTTAGATAGTGAGAGTCATGATGTGTAAGTGATATCTCTTGCATTCATGTCACCCGAGACTCTTACATTATTCATAATATCCAATTATAAATTTTATGAAAGTAGTTTCTCCATTTGTTCTTTATATCATCATCCTTCACCAACACTCTATCATCTTCATTCTAGATGTACTTTACTTGATTCAAGTCTTTTCCTTCCCTTTCTCTTATATGATCTATTTTATAGCATATCGTTTCCCCTTCTTTAGTGTCCAACTTCTTATATATCTCATTAAAGTGTTTGGACCTTGCCTCTTGAACTGCCTTCTTAGCATTTTTTTTTCTTATTTGTATCTCTATAAAGTTGCATCATCTTTAGATTTGGACAAATTCCTATAGATACCCCTTTCTAATTTAATTACCTTTTGTAATTCATCATTCTACCACCAAGTCTCTTTCTATGGAGGTCCACACCTTTTGGACTCTCCCAAAACATCTTTGGCATTTTTATGTGCAAAAGCTCATACTTTTCCACATAGAGTTAACATCAAACTTTAGGTTAAAAGTCCTCTCCTTGATAATTTTATCATAAAATGTCAATTTATTTCTCCTATAATATTCTACCACTTGATCCTTCTATCTTGGATTATGTTATGCTACCATGATTGAACTTCAAGTCCACATCTGAAAACCTCCCATTTTGTGATGTTATCTTACTAGTTTTTTCTTAGTTTTCCATACTCTTTCTTAGATAAATTAGATAGAATAATTAACTTTCCACTTTATCGTTAATATACCAATAAACATGTATTTTCCCCTTTCTTCTTACAGAAAACACAAAAAATTGCAAAATAACCCAAACGGTCACAAGACCGTATGAAGGCCAAACGATCCCAAGACCGTATGAAGGCTAAACGATCCCAAGACTGTATGAAGTCCAAACGGTCCTAAAGACCGTATGAAGGCCAAATGATCCCAAGACCGCATGAAGACCCAACAGTCCCAAGACCGAATGGAAGCCAAACGGTCCCAAGACCGTATGAACCTAAACAGTCCCAAAAATGTATGGAACCCAAACGGTCCCAAGACCGAACGAAGGCTAAACGGTCTCCAAACCATTTGAATCCAAATAACTCAAGACCGTTTAAGACACCTTTGGAGCCTATAAATAGAACCCAAGGGGTCATCATTAGGCATCAATTCTTGGACATCCAGAGGCTGCCCCAATCACTCCAGAGCTGTTCATCCTTCATCCTTTGCCCCAAGGCTACCGATTCAAGATCACATTCCATCCTCAAGCTACTTCCTCTCTCATCGACATAGAAGATGGGAAGTGAAGGATTCTTCATCAAGGCAACCACGTGGTGTGAAGATAGTTGCTCTCTACTCCAAGCGGTCAACCTTCCTCCCTCCTACATGGAGATGATGCTTTCTTTCTCTCTTCTTGCCTCCTTCTTTGTTCTTGCCATGAGTGAGTAGTCCCATACACTAGGGTGCGGGGAGTAGCCCCGCTACCCATGTTTTCATTTCATACATTGTAATTCATGAGTTTGCAATAGAAAAATACTATCTTTTTAGTTCAACATCAATCGTTTAATGAATGCTAGTTGCTCAATCTCCAACTTGTGTTATCTATTATCTACTAGTGTGAATTGTCTATGTTTGTACTTTTAGATTTGAATATCGACTGCATGTTGGTTCTTGATGTATGTAGTCACCATACATCTGTTTGGTATCTAGGAATGTTTCTCAAGGAGTGGAGTAAACTCACATCCATCGTTGCACTTACATACTATGAAATGGAATCAATTGACGTATGAAAAGTACAACCTTGACAGGTCAAGGAACACACTTTGTGAGGGGAGTGATGCAAAGTAGGTGACCATTCGTTTGGGGATGGTTAGCATTGCAATACTCCCGTGTTTCTCATAGTTAGTTATATGAAAGGAAGCTAAGTCTACAAAGATACTAACTGTTTAGAACCTTTTCTTTGCAAGCCATGTTATTATGATGTATGTTTTGATCCAAGCATAGTGGTGGTGAAACTCGGTCACATCCTAGTGGTTTCCCAAATATCATTTACAACCTCAAATTTACTTTTCTACCATTTACTTTACTTTGCACTTTAGGTTAATCATCAAATCAACTCTTAGATCTAAATATCAACTTTCAAGTAGATAAGTAGAATTATTATGTTTTCCATCTTGTTAAACTCTTAACAAGACCGTTGTCTTGTGGATTCGACCCTTAACATTACTACGATAAGACTTCCACATATATTAGCATACGTGGGTGGAGATCTTATTATAGCACATGAAAGGGTAAACTTAGAGACTTACTATCTCTAGGATTTTTAGTGGTGCATGCAACTCCACGCGAGTGGAGGCTCCATGAAAAATTGGCACCGTTGTTGGGGACAATGGAATGTTTTAATTCCATTTGTCAACTTGCGAGTTGATTAGGATTTTACACTTTACCTTGATAATTACTTCATATATCTTTTTAACCTCATCATTTCTCCATGTCAGCTAAAGTGTGATTTTTCTTCTACTTAGGTAGAAAACATGTATGAAACCTTTGCATAACATCGGATTCTCCCCTGAACAAGAGTACGAATCTGAGGTAGAACAAAGCTTCCATCGATGCATTAGACTCAACTGCCAACAAGCCAGACAGATGGCTGAAGAACAACGCCAGGCCTCTTTGGTGCTGGAAAGAGTCAACACAACCATAGAAGCTCAAAGAGAACAACTCATCACTGATACACGTGCTCAAATTCAAGATGAAGTTTGTGCTAAAGAGCAAGCCCATATCCATGCTGAAAATGAATCAGCTACAACATCCGCTCAACTTTTGACAAGGAACAAGCAGCTTTGGGATTACGATGTTCCTAAGAACTCTGAAGATAATCACCCAGTCCAGCCACCTCTCATCAATGCTCCCAACTTTGAGATCCGAACACAATGGATCCTGATTATGCAAGGCATCTCATTCTTTGGGAACATTGGAGAGGATTGCATGGATCACCTGAAGCGATTCAAGACACTCTTTCGATTGGTACCACAGGACGGAGCTACTTTTTTTTTGAAAGAGGGAGGGGAAGCCCTATGATTGGGGCTCCCCGATACTACTATTAACTGATCAAATCAAGGTTTACAAGAGACAAAAGGTTCAAAGGTAAAAGTTGAGAAAAAGAAAACCTAGCTACATGACCCCGACAGGCAAAATTGGCCACCTCGTGGGAAACCCTATTACATCTATGATTGACATAAAGAAAGCTACAAAAGGAAAACTGAAATTTTAACTCTTTGACGTCTTCAGCAATAGCTCCTCGGTAGTCCCTTCACGTCTTCTTGCTTGTGCATGCATGGACAACCTCCACTGAGTTTGTTTCAATGTTATCGTGTCCCTCTTCCTTCGCCCAAAGCAATGCTTCTCTCACCTTTAGCACTTCCGAGATGGGGACGTCCTTCCCTGAGCTTACCTTATCCCCCGCGACCCCCACTAGCCTACCCGTATCATCCCTAGCTGCCAATCCAATTCCCGCCCTTCCATCTTCACCCACCGACCCATCTACATTTAACTTTATTCTTCCCTTTGTTGGTCTCATCCAGACGGAGCGTTCACTAGCTGATGTCACACCGACCTCTCCCCCTTCACCCTCCTGGTGGGCGTTGTCATTCCTCACATCGCATAACAGAGCGTCACTGACCCTATACTCCCTCCCCCCACCCCCATCCCCTACTACTCTTCTCTGCTGTTCCGCGTGCCCCCACACCTCTCCAGGTTGTGCGTCAGCTGCCCCTTCACGTTATTGTTGCATGGCATCACCCCGCCCTTCCTCTCCCTCCATCTATCTATGACTCTGCCCTCCCCTTCGCATCATCGCCAAGGCACTCTGCAACATGTAGCCACTTTGTACATCACTATGTTGGAACGTATGTATACATCTAGTCCTCCACACCGTCCACATGCCCGCCACTAAGTATTTCTATTCTTGCATGGAACTCCTTTCTAGTGAAGCCCCCACGGATGAGGTGATATCCTCATCCCTAGATTCATCCAACCATGCTTGCACTCCTCTCGGTGTCTTCTTCCATACTTCAACTGCATTAGGGCATCAGAAGAGCATGTGAGGTATTGTCTCCTTCTCGGACCCACACAACATGCATGTACCATCCTCCAGACAGTGCCTATCATAGAGGCTCCCCCTTGTTGCTAAGCATCCTGTTCATACCCTCCATAGGAAATGGGTTGTTTTTGGACTCCATCCCGCATTCCATATTCTTTTCCATAGATCATTACCTTGTCACAGCACAAAATTCCTCATTTCCTCTTTTCTGAGCAAACCCAGCCAGTAGGATGAACGTACCGAGAACTCTCCATCCCTTGAAGGCTACCACACTAAAGTGTCTTTAGGTCTCCGCAAGATGAGTTGGATAGCGCATATTCTTTTAACATAGTGATCCGGGAAGCATTCTCTGACTCTGTCCACCTCCCATTGAGTGCCATCTTCTGTCATTAGCTCGCAAATTATGTTGTATTCTGGACCATTCTCCCTTTTAAAGCATGCAAGCGTATCATTCTCCCTCGACAGCCATTTATCTTCCCAAATATTCACCTCAGTTCTGTCACCCACTCTCCATTGTGTCCCTTCCTTTAGTAGTGCCTTTGCTCCCCATAGACTCCTCCAAGAATAACTGGGGTTATATCCCCGTCTCGGTTCCCAAATGGATGTATTTGGAAAGTATCTAGCTTTGAGCACCCTAGTCACTAGGGATTTCGGGTTGTTGGCTATTCGCCACAGTTGCCTAGCTAGGAGGGCTTGGTTAAATGTCTAGAAATCCCGAATTCGAGGCCCCCTTGCCTCTTAGACCTACACATTCTCTCCCAGCTTAACCATGACATTTTCCTCTCTTTATCTTTTGCTCCCCACCAAAATCTAACCACCATCCTCTGTATCTCCACTATGGTTCCCACGAGCAGCTGGAAAATACTCATGATGTATGTGGGTATTGCATGGGCAACTGCTTTGATTAGGACTTCCCTCCCTGCCTTTGACAACAAGTTTTCCGACCATCCTTGGAGCTTCCGCCAAATCCTTTCTCGAATAAAGTTGAACACCTGCTTCTTGGACCTTCCCATGGCTGTCAGGAGACCTAGATAGCTAGCATGTTTTTCCACTACTCTCACATCTAGTAGCTGCCGCAACTCCTCCTATTTATCCGCCTTCATCCCTTTGCTAAAAACAACCTCCGTCTTTGAGAAGTTTATCATTTGACCCGATGCCTGTTCATATTGGCTGATAATCTCAGCTATCTTCAGACATTCAACAGTGGTTTCTCTAGCAAAAAGGATGTTATCATCTGTAAAGAAAAGATGTGAGATACAGGGTGCACCCCTACTTGGCTTGACTCCGTGTAGAAGGTTGTCGCGCGTAGTAGTAGAAATCAAAGTAGAGAAAGCTTCAACACACAAAATGAAAACGTAGGGGGAGAGAGGGTCACCCTGGCGAAGTCCACGTGCAGGCTTTGTGCTTTGGGTCTTGTTTCCATTAATGGAGAAGGCATGCTGGATGGACGTTATGCATTCTTGGACTTTATTCCTCCACTTCAGCCCAAACCCCATCTTCTCCATAGTGACATCTAGAAATCTCCACTCCACTCTGTCATATGCTTTAGACATGTCCATTTTCAACGAGAGGCTGCCTTTTTTCCTTCCCTTATCTCTCTTTATAGAATGGAACACTTCATATTCTATGAGTGCATTGTCTGTTATCATTCCCTGGACAAAAGCACTTTGGTTCTCAGAAACAATGGTGTTCATAAGAGGCTTTAATCAGTTCGTTAGGACTTTGGAAGCTATCTTGTATACCACGTTGCAAAGATTAATAGGTCTGAATTCTCCTATTGTCTTTGGCATGTCGATCTTCAGGATAAGAACAACAAGAGTATCATTGACCTCCCCTATACTTCTTTCCCCTTTCCACCACCCTTTGATGTAGCTCGCCACATCCTTCCCAACAATTCCCCAATAGTTTTGATAGAACATTGCCTTCATATTGTCCAGACCAGGGGCTTTATTAGGGTGCATCTGTTTTAGTGCTACCCATATCTCCTCATCCGCTATATCCCTCTCAAGTTCCTCCCTTTGGGTCGCTGATATCATCTCCTGCATCCCCTTAGTAGCCTCATCAAATCCCATAGGATTACTAGTCTGAAAGAGTTTTGCAAAGTGTTTCATAATGATTGCTTTGATGTCCCCCTCCTGTGACTTCATGACCCATTGCTCATCCTCTAAGCAGTCAATCATATTTCTCAGCCTCCTATTTGAAGCTTTTTGATGAAAATATGTAGTGTTGTGGTCTCCCTCTCTCAGTTCTTTTACTTGTGCCCGGACAGCCCAATATTCATCATTCTTCTGTAGCCAATATTGTAGTTCTTTTGATTTTTCCTCCACCCTGTCAAGGTTTGTTTGATCTGACGGAAGAGCTTGCAGCCCCTTAAGCTCATTCTCCATCTCTTTAACCTTCATTTCCCTTTCTGCAAACTTTTCTGTTGCCCATGCTTTTTGGCTCTCCTTGCATTTCATCAATTTATTTGTCAACTCACTCCCTTCAGTAGCTTCCCATGCCTCCTTAATAATAGTAGAGCAACTTTCCTCCCCCATCCACATTGGTTCAAACATGAAGTGTCCTTTTCTCTTCTTATTCTTGTCCCTCCTGTCTGCCTTTAGAATAATTGGTGCATGGCCCGACTCATATATGGGCAGATGGAAAACCTTGCAGTATGTGAATAGGTTCCTCCATTCAAGCTCAGGAATGAATATGTCAAGTCTCTCATGTACAAGGGTTCTTTCAGTAAGGCCTCGTTTCCATGTGAAGGCATCCCCTCAAAACCAATATCCATCAGCTCACATTCATCTATAACATCCCGAAAATTCTGCATGAATTTATCTTCTTTGGGTGGACCCCCTTTCTTCTCAGCATTTGACACGATCTCATTGAAATCGCCAAAGAAAACAAAAGGGACCTCGACCTCTCCCTTTATCTTTTGCATAAGCTCCCAAGTCTTGAACTTTTCTTCTTGTTGCGCCCAGCCATAAATTCCCACCGCTCTCCAGGTTACACCATTGGTGGTATTCTTGACAGTAGCAGTCACATGCCTTTGAGAATAGTTAATCACCTCCACTTCCACATCCTTCCACCAGAAGCCCAAACCACCTACCCGCCCCTCGCTAGAAATGCACAAGCCATTAGTAAATCCACAACTCCTCTTTACATCATCCAATTTCCTATCGGTGATCATAGTTTCCATAACGAAAACTATTTTTGGACATTCTCTCTAAACCCAAGCTCGGAGAGCCTTGCACGTGTCAGGGTTGCCCAACCCCTGATAGTTCCAGCTGAAGATTTTCATTGCGCTTCACGGGATTGGGCTCCGCCAATCTCCGCTACTTGAGTCTTGATGACTCCAAATCTGTCTGGTGCGTCTTCATTGTACATCATGTGTCTCTTTCCACCCAAATCATTTGTAGGGATCTCGTCAAGATCCATGTCACACACCTCTCCGCTCCTCCCCCTCTTCCCTGTTGCCTATTCCCACACCACCTCCTCTTCTGGAATTCCCAGTCTCGCTCCTCTGCTCATCTTATATACCCATGGTTGGTGTCTTTTTTCCCCTTAGACTGTCTATTCCCCAGTTTCATTCTAACACATGCTTCTTTCTGTTGGGTTTTAGGGGAGACAGAGAAGGCAGCGGAAACAAAAAAAATTTCTCCCCAACCCATACCGAGGAAACGCGTCAACATCTATATAATAGGAAAGGATGGTTTGCGGAATCATACCTTGTCCCGAGGCTTGCTCGGCGACAATACCTCGCGCAATGCGCGGTCTTCAACTCCGGACTTCGACGGTGTCTGTGCAGCTCCTGGTCATACCGGGACTGACAACTCCTACTCGAACCGGACTGTCAGATGACGGTTGTCCTCCTAAGCGGCAGTGTCCTCCCGCCTCTGTAGTAGTCCACACGGACCACCTGGAACTCCACGCTCCTTGTCCCACAAGGAAGTGGAAGGAGTCGCACCCTCCTGTTGACGTACTAGTCGCCAACACGCTCTCCTGCCTCCTGTTGCAACTGCAGTTGTCCTTCCCTTGTTGCACCTCCCTTTTGCGGGAAGCACTTGCTCGGGCTCTCTCACGGTTACCAAAACCAGAGAGAACGAAAACTTGCAGAGCAACTGGTTGCACTGAGCTGTACTTTGAGAAGCCCCCAATACCCCTATATATATAGGAGAGTCATGGGACAGGGTTCTCCATCCCGAGCAATGCGGGACTAAAGTAGGAGTAGAAGGGTTTGAGAATTTTCCACAAAAAGCAACCGGTTCGCAACTTGAAATGATCGGTTCACAACTGAACCGATCAGTTCGGCCATTGAGCTGATCGGTTGGACCTGAGCCGATCGTTTGGGGCACTCCAACCGATCAGTTGGTGCCCTGAACCGATCGGTTCATGGTCCTAATCCGGCTCAAAAAGACTTTCCTTGTTTCTTTCCCAATTGGTATCGAATACCAATATTATTCCCAATCGAATTGGGCAATTTGAAATGAAAGGAAAATTCTTGCCGACATGACTTTCCCAACTGGTCGGTTGCACCAGTTGAGCCGATCGGTTCAACTCTTGAACCGGTCGTCTCAACTTGGGCATGAGCCGATCGGCCTGGACACTCCAGCCGACCGGTTCAGCAACCTCAGCCAACCGGTTCATCACATGAGCCGATCGGTTGGGAGCACAAGTTGGGCAAAATCAGTCAATTGCGATTTCAATCAATCTGATACTCCAATCAATGCGTCCAACACCTTGAACCATATGATATTGAGCTATCGACTGATTGAGTGTTTAATTGAACTACTAAACTCCTTTAGTAATCAATCTAAACATTGCTTTGTGGACAAAACTCCTCTTCCAGGTTAAATCCTATGTGTGTGACCCTGCAGGTCCATTTCACGTTGGCAGTGAAAGTCCATAACACTTATGACTTCACAAGCAAAGAGCGGTGCCTAGTCACACATCAGTGCTACCCAAGTGAAAGTAGAAAGTTGGAGAACAACTTTCATCCTACAATCTGTGAATGGTGTTACAGCGAATGTATAATTCCTTTGTCACTGATATCCCGAATGAACTCGAGGCATGGAACAGTCATCCTGTCAACGTTCATTCACTTCCTTGATCTCAGAGTAGACTGGAAGAGATATGTATGACATTAGTATCATATACTAATTCACACATGCGTGCACGCCTTTCTCAATCCTACTCATCAAGTGGCCATGGATATCAAACTCCCTCAGGAGGGACAAATCCCATATCTATCACTCACCCCTCAAAAGCCCCATGTGTCAAAGCCACCCAATCATCACCTTTATAACAACCCAAGTTTTAGGACTGCGTTTGATGATGTCAAAGTGTGCCCAACGACATGTGTTGAGTGCAGTGATTTCAGGTCTAAGAATCACACTCACCACCATCACTGTGAGTACTGACTGTGACTACCATCTCATGGTTCCATGTGTCAAACTCATGGTGGGTCTGTCCGGTACCTTGTTCTCTAACAAGTACCTATGTGTTTGGTTTGATATCTCTATATCATGACTAATGAGATTCTGTCATCAACCAACACCACAATCTAGTCTTGTGTGTCATTGCTGTCTATCTACCTTCCACATTGACATCCGACTAGGGACATAACAAGAATGTACAAACTCTTAGCATCTGTATGATCTCATCGTTCAGGTCATGAACCTGAAGGCATACGCCATTGAGTACTGTCATTCTCAAGACATTCAATCTGTTCTATCACTATCTCATATGACTGAACCAGAAAGAATTGGAAACTCGCCTTTGATGTTTATCAAATCAATCTCAATGTATCCCACCAATCATCCCATGATTGGCTCTCAGGGCATACATACCAACAGACTCCCACTTGCACTGCGAGCCAATCACCCATGAATCATATTCATAGTGATCTTCAAACATGTCCCACATGTTACTGTGCTCTTAGTGCAAACATAGTGAGTAATGGAAACACGTTGCCAAAGTCTGTACAAACTGCATGTCTCTCATCTCTTCGCTGTACGTCACACGTATGAGATGGAGTTACCGTAATATGCGATCTAGTATTCCATTGCTAACCTTTAGCCACATTGCATGATCAAGGATTCCAGACTTATCATCAATGAGTGGAATATAAGCTCATCCTATGAACTTTCAGATCCATATAGTATCCACTATTGTTTACTAATACATAGATACTCGGCATTTCCCCTTTTTAAATGGCTTTATTGGAACATTTTCAATTATCAACAAACTTTTACTTTTATACATCCTATGTATATTTTGCGATTAATTTTCTGTCCTTTCGGAAGTTCGCATCAATGTAACTCTTTACATCAAACTCTTCCTTATCTCCATAGAACTAGTACTTCCTTAGTACTTATCAAGTTCTCATGGTATTCCAGTAACCCTTACTGGAAATAGACAGATATCCACTCGTCATGTCCTACATACGAGTTATCAGAATGAGCACATCATATTGCCATGTCCTACATACAAGATGATGAATGCATTTTATTCTTGCCATGTCATACATGCAAGATAATGGGATGATTACATGCATGATAGATCCATATCTATTCTTAATGTTCCCATTCTTCATAAGAATTGGACACTTGGCCTTGGGATACTAACTCCATGTAACATGGACAAGTTTTCTCCCACTGAATCTGTGCATACTGAACACTTCAGTACAGATTGCCAATGTATGCTCTCTCTTTCCAGGTCAAGAGATTTTGGAGAACTATCTCTATATATCTCTATTCCCATCACATAGGAAACATCTCTATCTTCCTTAAAGATAATTTCCACATTCGGATTTCCAATCTAGAACATTTCCATTTCACATCAATATGTGGAATGTGAACATGCTCCCACTGAATCACAGATCCCTTCTTTATCTATGACATATCAGTCAAACCCTTTGACTATATCATCAAAATAAAGATCCAATTTTGAGTTGCTTGAACTCAATCAATCACATTGATTAGTCCATTGTAACTTATAGACTTCATTTACATTAGTGGATTTATAAACCTTGTAGGTTGTGTCACGTACACATCCTAGTTTAATTCCTCATAGGAATGCAGTTTTAGTATCCATATGCCAAATGTCTTAGTCATTAAGTTGCAACAAGAATCATCCTTCTCAAAATGTTATCCATGTGTCTTAACACTTAAGACTCATCTGCACTTATGGATATGATCCAATGAGTGCTACCATCAAGGTCATACCTTATGGTTCATATGGATGTCATTTAGGATGTAAAGGTCATAAACCATAACTCAAGATTCGGTTCCTCATATTCATCTTGATAGTTGACTCATCATATGAACAACTCAACAAAGATAATTGAGGTGTATCTGTTAAAGATATAAGAACTCACAACCCTTGTGATTCTTAATTTCTTTTATTAGTGTGGGGTATTCTTTTATTAAGAAGAATTCAGTTATTTGATAATCATTCTCTAACTCCTTAGAGTATGATTCCTTCTTGATTCAGACATCACCATGCCTTAATCATGATTTCACTATGATACACTATCATAATCACTCATAAGGATCTCAAATATTTGGTCCAAGTATTTCATTCATTGATCTCATCAAGAATTAATACTTTACCAAATTTGTACTTCATTTATGATAATCTTGAACATTTCAAGACATTCATATTGGTATTTCTGTAAACACCATTTGAAGTATTAGCATTTATTCCAATAGGTATGTAAATACATCACATGTATTATACCTTATAGGATAATCACTCTTCCACTACTTTAGTGAAGATTGATTAATCATGTCCAAGATATTCATGTCCCTTACTGGTTCTCTAACCAAAAGAGTCCAGTTTTATCCATCACATGGAAACTAGAAATGAATTTCTCATGATTAATGCTAATTAAATTGTTTGAGTTATCTATAACTTTTAGGTATCGTCTTATCTTATGCATATCAAATATCACAAGATAAATAAGGCATTGCCACAAAGATCACATCTTTATAAATTGAAACATCTCTTTATTATTGCTATCATTGTCATACAATATGCAAAAATAAAGTGTTTCTATCTATTGGCATGTATGAAATAGCAGTTCATAACTATATTACATGCCTTATTGGCTGAAAATAAACTAAAGTATTCCTATCTATAAAGGCAACACTTGCCCCAAGTAAGAATGCTTTACACTTTACATCTTGATATCATATATCTCAAAAGTGTTACAAGTTTACTTTCATGACACCTTTAAGAAGAGGTTTCAGTCGCCTCCTTCTTCTTTTGTTCTTCCAGGTAGAGAGGACAATTCCTTTTCCAATGTCCTGGCTTTTGACAATGGTGGAAATTTCCTTTCTTGGTCACGCCTCCCTTGGCCTTGAGAGCTGAAGATGGCTTGGACTCCTGGCTAGCTTCAGAACCTTTCTTAGCTTTGCCCTTGCCCTTGTGCTTGGACTTGCCTTTCTTGCTCGTGATCACCATCACGGACTTAGGCTTGTCCTTCTTCATCTGTAACTCGGCTGTCCTCAACATGCCCAACAACTCTAACAGTGGCCTATCAAAGTTGTTCATGTTGTAGTTCATCACAAACTGACTGTAAGATTCTGGCAACGATTGCAGTATCACGTCAGTAGCCAACTCTTGGCTCAGTGGAAATCCCAGTCTCTGTAGGTTCTCCACATACCCAATCATCTTGAGTGTGTGAGGACCAACTGGATCTCCTTCTGTCATGACGCACTTGAACAGTGCCCTAGAAACATTGTACCTCTCTTGCCGTGCCTGATCTTCATTCATGTTCCTGAGATGCAGAATCATCTCAATGACACCCATGTTTTCATGTTGCCTCTGCAACTCATGGTTCATTGAACATAGCATCAAGCACTTTGCATCAATGGCATCATCAGAATGCTTCTTGTAAGCATCCCTTTCTTCCTTTGGTGCATTAGGAGCGGGTTCCTCTGGAATTGGAGTATCTAGGACATAGAGCTTACGCTCTTGAGTGAGAACAATTCTCAATGTCCGATACCAGTCGTGGAAGTTTTTCCCATTTAGCTTGTCCTTGTCAAGGACCGATCGCAAAGAAAAGTTGTTGTTGTTTGTTGCCATTTGAACTACAAAAAGGAAAATATGCAATTTTAGTCCAAAACTCATTTTTGACTTATTTGATTGATTTGAAAATTTGACGATATAATTAGGCCTTTAATTAATTATCGCTCCCACTATTTTACTTCAAATTGATAGCCCTCACCATCAATTCGGAAGATTGCAGCGTACAATCTTCTAGTGGGCAAGATCCTGAAATCCTCTAAATCATGAGTCAGCTTTGGCTGATCGCCCACAACTTAGATCTCTCAGGTAGGCAACTCTTGCCAATTGCATCATATGCAACTCTTGATAAGATGTCATCTACAACTCCTTGCAATGATCATCTCTATGCCTCAAGGTACTAGATACCATCTAGATCACCTTGTTAAGTCCGACCCAAAGCTAACACGATGAATATGCACCCTGCTTTGGCAGACCCACACATTCATCCTTCACGCTTCCACGAGATAGACGGTGCACCACGCTTTGGCGTGCCCACACTTGGTCGATCAAGCTTTTCACGTGTGTTGCATTTGGAAGGCATCTAAAACTTAATATTTTAATGAGGGATTTGGTTTTATATACATATACATATCCAATCACCACAATAGATAGTATGTATCATATACATGCTATATCCCACAGAAAACATGCAAAAACGATAAAAAGCGATGATTATGGCCATCCTAATGTGATTCCTCGAGCCAAGAGGAATCACGGTCATCTAGGTCTACATCACATGCAACCTGTACAAGATGAACTTTGTGCCTTGCCATCCGAGTAGATCAACTCATCACATGAACGATCTGTACTCTCCAGCCGGTCGTCTGGGTGCCACCAGCCGATCGGTTGGCTCCTCCAACCGATCGGTTCGCCTGGTCATTGTGCATCTCGTCATGTCTGCCACCCACTCGTCTCGCTCCTCGAACCAGTCATCAACCGATCAGTTCACTCCTTGAACCGACCGTCTGGAAGGTCAACCGATCGTCTGAGCAGTCGTCTTGATGTCCTCCGGTCTTTGACATAACAGGAAATAAAATCCTATTCTATTTATTACATTGCTTTAAAAGGGAAACCCCGAGTTACATTCGGGGGGAGCAAAGGTAGGAAAGAATCTCGAATTATTTCGAGTTACATCAGGAATAAGAGAGGGAAGATCGGTGCGTAGACCGAGATTCAAGCAACCACACACAACCAATCACAGATAGGGGTTTATAGGCCATAATCATGCTACATACATCCACCACAAAACTCATTTAAGGGCGACGCGTATCGAGTGCATTAATAATACATATCATATATGTAATTAGGGATTTGTGGATTTAGGATTGGACATGCATAAAGCCGATATTATTCGCATCATATGCAATAAATAAAGGCGACAAACCAAAATCAATCATATCGATATTCCTAAAATATAGAACAGTTGACGTGGCTCTGATACCACTGTTGGGTTTTAGGGGAGACAGAGAAGGCAGCGGAAACAAAAATAAATTTCTCCCCAACCCATACCGAGGAAACGCGTCAACGTCTATATAATAGGAAAGGATGGTTTGCGGAATCATACCTTGTCTCGAGGCTTGCTCGGCGACAATACCTCGAGCAATTTGCGGTCTTCAACTCCGGACTTCGACGGTGTCTGTGCAGCTCCTGGTCGCACCGGGACTGACAACTCCTACTCGAACCGGACTGTCGGATGACGGTTGTCCTCCTAAGCGGCAGTGTCCTCCCGCCTCTGTAGTAGTCCACACGGACCACCTGGAACTCCACTCTCCTTGTCCCACAAGGAAGTGGAAGGAGTCACACCCTCCTGTTGACGTACTAGTCGCCAACACGCTCTCATGCCTCCTGTTGCAACTGCAGTTGTCCTTCCCTTGCTGCACCTCCCTTTTGTGGGAAGCACTTGCTCGGGCTCTCTCACGGTTACCAAAACCAGAGAGAACGACAACTTGTAGAGCAACTGGTTGCACTGAGCTGTACTTTGAGAAGCCCCCAATACCCCTATATATATAGGAGAGTCATGGGACAAGGTTCTCCATCCTGGGCAATGCGGGACTAAAGCAGGAGTAGAAGGGTTCGAAAATTTTCCACAAAAAGCAACCGGTTCACAACTTGAAATGATCGGTTCACAACTGAACCGATCGGTTCGGCCATTGAGCCGATCGGTTGGACCTGAGCCGATCGTTTGGGGCACTCCAACCGATCGGTTGGTGCCCTGAACCGATCGGTTCATGGTCCTAATTCGGCTCAAAAAGACTTTCCTTGTTTCTTTCCCAATTGGTATCGAATACCAATATTATTCCCAATCGAATTGGGAAATTTGAAACGAAAGGAAAATTCTTGCCGACATGACTTTCCCAACTGGTCGGTTGCACCAGTTGAGCCGATCGGTTCAACTCTTGAACTGGTCATCTCAACTTGGGCATGAGCCGATCGGCCTGGACACTCCAGCCGACCGGTTCAGCAACCTCAGCCGACCGGTTCATCACATGAGTCGATCGGTTGGGAGCACAGGTTGGGCAAAATCAGTCAATTGCGATTTCCATCAATCTGATACTCCAATCAATGCGTCCAACACCTTGAACCATACGATATTGAGCTATCGACTGATTGAGTGTTTAATTGAACTACTAAACTCCTTTAGTAATCAATCTAAACATTTCTTTGTGGACAAAACTCCTCTTCCAGGTTAAATCCTATGTGTGTGACCCTGTAGGTCCATTTCACATTGGCAGTGAAAGTCCATAACACTTATGACTTCACAAGCAAAGAGCGGTGCCTAGTCACACATCAGTGCTACCCAAGTGAAAGTAGAAAGTTGGAGAACAACTTTCATCCTACAATCTGTGAATGGTGTTACAGCGACTGTATAATTCCTTTGTCACTGATATCCCGAATGAACTCGAGGCATGGAACAGTCATCCTGTCAACGTTCATTCACTTCCTTGATCTCAGAGTAGACTGGAAGAGATATGTATGACATCAGTATCATATACTGATTCACACATGCGTGCACGCCTTTCTCAATCCTACTCATCAAGTGGCCATGGATATCAAACTCCCTCAGGAGGGACAAATCCCATATCTATCACTCACCCCTCAAAAGCCCCATGTGTCAAAGCCACCCAATCATCACCTTTATAACAACCCATGTTTCAGGACTGCGTTTGATGATGTCAAAGTGTGCCCAACGACATGTGTTGAGTGCAGTGATTTCAGGTCTAAGAATCACACTCACCACCATCACTGTGAGTACTGACTGTGACTACCATCTCATGGTTCCATGTGTCAAACTCACGGTGGGTCTGTCCGGTACCTTGTTCTCTAACAAGTACCTATGTGCTTGGTTTGATATCTCTATATCATGACTAATGAGATTCTGTCATCAACCAACACCACAATCTAGTCTTGTGTGTCATTGCTGTCTATCTACCTTCCACAATGACATCCGACTAGGGACATAACAAGAACGTACAAACTCTTAGCATCTGTATGATCTCATCATTCAGGTCATGAACCTGAAGGCATACGTCATTGAGTACTGTCATTCTCAAGACATTCAATCTGTTCTATCACTATCTCATATGACTGAACCAGAAAGAATTGGAAGCTCGCCTTTGATGTTTATCAAATCAATCTCAATGTATCCCACCAATCATCCCATGATTGGCTCTCAGGGCATATATACCAACATTTTCCTCCTTTGTGCCCTCGTTATAACTCTTTTTGATACATTGAGCTTAGTTGTGTTGTGGTCTTCACCGTATTGTGGTCCTTTCCCATCTATTCCATCATGCTCTTTTAACTCCTCTACAAAACTGGTCAGGATTGCAGCCTCTTCAGTAAGTTTAATGTCTACCTTCTTCCTTTCCCTCTGTTGTTGTTCCTATGTGCGAGACGATTCACCTTCCATCACGACCTACTGTCTCATGTGTTCCACTAATTCAGCTTGTTCTGGCGTTACTTCCTATGTATCCCAGAACTCCATCTTCGGTGCTATCTCATGTATGCATTCACTTCCTTTCAGCCCCAAGAGTTCTTGTTTGGTGTAACGCACCGTCAACTTCTCCTGTGTCGTCCCCCATGTTGTGTTGTTGTCCTCCTATTGATGAGATGCCCTTGCTTCCTCAGTTGTACTAGTTGTTGCATCTTTCCCACCTTCTGTGCGGAACACCAATGCCTTTTCCCTCACTGTCAGTGTCACTCCCTCCTTCCCACTGCCCATGCGACCCACCCTCCGTCTGCCTATCCCAACACCCATTATCATCTCCCTTTCTTCCCCCCTCTATCCCCCGACGACGCCCTATCACAATTGCGACGCCCTAGGCTTCCAGCATTCCCCGCATCACCTTGCGTCTCCCTCCCGCCCTCCCAACCCTACCGCTCTCCCTGTCCCACTCCCTCCTTCTGCTTGTCTCCCTCACCCCCCCCGTCTCCCCCCTATACTACTCCCTTCCTCCTCACCCTCCATTCTGCTCGCCTCATTCGATGATCCCTTCTTCTTGAACGTCAGCTTCATCTGTGTCCCCCCCTGTCGTCCTCCCTGTCGTTCTCTGCTCTGTGTTGCTTCCACGGAGACGCTCGTAGCCATCTTCCCCATCCCTACTGCTGTTTGCCTCCCTCCGTGTAACTGTTGCAGTTCCAATCAACATGGCCTATCATGCCACAATTGAAACAGAACATTGCTAGCCTTTTGTATTTGACTTCCACTTCAACGATGTGTCTGCTTTTAACCTTGAGCTTTAGGGTTCTTCTTAAAGGGAGGGTGACATCTAGCAACACTCAGACGTGGACTGAGGAGTCCCATCCCGATCCGTCTCTGTCTGTTGCAACCACGACGCTTATGCATCCTGAGATTTCCCACATGTCGTCTCGCCTCTGTACCCCATGGGTAGGTTGTAGAGGCACACCCAAAAGGGTGTTTGGTTAATTTTCAGGTGCCCTGCCTGCTCCTCCTTATCTACCTCTTTGAACAGTAGAAGATGCCCATCGAAGTTCCATGGAGTGCCATCCATTACCCATTTTTTATCTCGCCAATGGGAGAATTGCATTACAAAGGCATCGCCCTCCAGCTTCTTGAACACCACTTTCTCACGCAGACTCCATGCCTGAGTCAATGTCATTTCCATAGCCTTCAGGTTGAAAGTTTGATCTGTGAGAAGGCGCCCCACTAGCGCCAATTTGGTATGGTCTTCTTCTTCATCACAGCTGCCTAATAGGTTTCTGCCAATCGGTTCCTCATCGTCATCTGATAGCTTAAGTCTTGCACAACGGTCCGCCAACTTCTTCGCCATGAAGCCAAGACTCAACGCACGTTGCACACTTGAACCTGCAAGGGGAAACCCTAATCTAAAGGGGGTGGACGTTCACTGCTTGGATAACCGTAATCTCCAGAGCGAGAGGGTGCAAGGGAATGGGTTCGTGTTGGTAAAACCAAATATCAGTACGGAGCTACTAATTATGCAATCATGCTTCAATTTTTCAACTTTACTCTATCTGGAAGGGCATTGAGTTGGTATAACTCATTAGATGGAGAGCCAATCACCACCTGGGCTCCCTTGGAAGAAAAGTTTTTAGAAAAGTTCTTTCCTCCCACACTGGTCTACCAGATTAGGGGACAGATCAACCAATTCTCCCAACTTCCTAGAGAACCTCTAGAAGAATCCTAGGAAAGGTTTTAAGGAATTACTAAGGAAATGTCCACATCACAGAATCTCACAACATCAGCTCAAAGAAACATTTTATAGAGGAGTAAGTGATGACATTAAGAAGTTCTTGGATTCCTCATATGGGGGTAATTTCATGCGAAAGAATTATGAAGATGCCTGGAAAATTGTCACACTCAGAGCTGAGAACCAATCTAATTGTGGAAGGCCATCTACTGGAGGAGTTCTAAAGGTTTGTAAAGATGAGGAATCTATAGAGTTGAAAGCCATCTCCGAAGCTCTAAAAACCATTGCTCATAAGCAACAAGTTCTTAAAACATTGTTTGGGCAATATGATAGAAAGAAGAACTCCCAGGTTCAACAAATTAAAGAAGCTACCAAAACTTGTGAAGCTTGTCATGCATATGATCACCCCACATTATCATGTGGTCTCTTATACAATGTAATTGTAACATTCCTGACCTGGGTTATAAGTTAACCCTAGGAGTTTTGCTTAAATATGTAATTAAACGCTTGTGATGATCCCCTGGCATGTAATTAAGTTCCTGAGGAACATACTTTATCAATTATGTCCTTTTTAAACAATGTTTTAGTATTGTTTTGTAATGCAGGGACCTATGTGCAAATTACCCAGTTAGACGGATTAACTTGCAATTTTCACATGTTGAGATGTTTCTATGGTGATGAGACATCATATGGATGAATATGATGAGGTGTGATGGATTCTCCAAGCTTGGGCATCCAGATGCACCTTGTGGAGCAATCCTTGTGCTTGAAACTCCAATTTTGGTGTAAAGTGCAATTTACCCAAAATGTGGGGTGCAATTTGTAAAATACATCTTATAGAATATCTTGTGTGACTCTTGACATTATTTAGAGTACAAATGATGAAAAGGGCACTTCAATTGATTAATCAGATAAGATGGACAACCTTTGTATTAGAGTCACCAAGTTATAAGTTAAGATACCCTTATATAGGTGCACCATAGTGATAAGATGACCCCCTTTTCCTTTGGTTCCTTGTTTTAAAGAATTCCACCTAAGATAAGGAGGAGGGCGTGCAAAGAAGAAGGAGGGACCTAGATGAGAATGGAGAAAACTAGAGGTCCTTATGATGAAACTAACCCAAGCTATATAAGCTACCCCCCCCCCTTTTGCAACCAAGTGAAGGTTCCCTTCACTCTTTCACTTGCCACTTTGTTTGGTCCGTCCAAGGAAGAGCTTGGGAGCTAGAGGGGACAACCAACTTTTTCTAAGGTAAGGGATACCATCTTCTAAGCTCGGATTCATGGAGGAAAGTGAATTATAAGGTTGGTTCTATGGTTATCTCACTTAGGTTTCTTGTTCTAGCCGATCTTCCCCAACCTTTTCTTGGAGAAAAGTCTTTGGCCGACCAGTGGAGCTCAAGGTACCATTAAAGAATTGAGATCTTGGAAGTTTGGAGCTCTAGGAACGACCATAAGACGGGTTTTATATCTTTAAACCTCTTGCTTTCTTAATACATATACTTGTGCTTGCATGTAGTAGATAGTTCTTCTTCCCCATCCTTCCTTGCTTTCTTGCAAGAAAATCCATGGAGAAACTGACCTATTTTGAGGTTGAAGACAATGGGCGTGAATTCCTAGGTAACTTTACCAAACGACCTTGGACCATTTGGTCCAAACGGTTTGCAAACCATTTGAAATCAAACGGTCTCCCGACCGTTTGATTTCATGCGGTCTTGCAAGACCGTTTGGAATCAAACGGTCCCAAGACCGTTTGGTAGGGTTGACCAAGGGAAGACCGTTTGGAGGTCTGTTGTAAATATGTTTAATTAAACACATACAAAGAATTGTAATCTAATTGCAAACCAATCACAAGTTGAAGGCACTTTAACCCTCTAAACCCGAATCGGTTGAAATTGCTGATTTCAATGACCAATTTTGGTGAACTTTGGGTTGAAGGGCCCAAACGGTCTCAAGACCATTTGGGGGTTCACTCAAACGGTCTGAAGACCGTTTGGTGACAACCCAAGACTGTTTGGAGGTCTAGGGTTAAGGTAATTTGATCAATTGAGGGTCCAATCACAGAAGGTTGTTGAATTAAATAAAAGTGCTGATTTTAGACCTAATTAGGGTTCAACCCGCATCAACTTGGCTTAGTTCTTGGTGAAACTTTGGGCAAACGGTCTCAAGACCATTTGGGCCAAGTTTGGGTCCAATTGAGTGCCAATTGATAGGTTCAACTTAAATTAGACTCATGATTATCAATGTTGATGGACAATTGTTATAAACCCTAATTCAACCGGTTTCAACCCCAATTGGTTAGCAATTGAGGGTCAGTTGAACGTCCAATTAGTTAAGGATAACCATAATTAACTCAATTGATAAGTGATTAGTAAGGATGTGGCCAATTGAAAGCTTCAACATGGAAAATCCTAATCAATTACAACCTTGGATTCACCTTTGAGGTCCATGAGGTTTTGAGCCATTTGGACCAAACAGTCTCAAGACCGTTTGGACTCAAACGATCTCAGGGTTGTTTGGATCCAATCGATCTCAAGGTCGTTTCATTTCAAACTGTTTCAAAGTCAACTTTTCCAAATGGTCAACGCTCCCATGCGGTCTTGGTGACCATGCAGTCTTGGTGACCATGCGGTCTTGAAGGTCAAAGTGTCCAAACGATCAACGTCCCCAAACGGTTTCAAAACCATTTGGAGGTTGAGGGGTGAAACCGTTTGGGGACCTTTAGGGTTGTAATTGCTTAATCTTTTGAAGGCGTAATTGGTTCAATGGTGGTATAATCCAAACCCTAATGGTACCCTAAGACATTAAGGGGCTAAGTAATTAATAGATTGAACCATGATGGGAGATTGTGGTGCATTTACCAATGTGTCCTTGAAGGGTTCAAGTAGATGACACCTTGTTTAATCAAAACCCTAATGACATGATAGTGGTGACTTAGCTCATTATAATCAATAGTGACTTGACCTAACTCAATATAGAGTGATTTAATCACCATCTATTAGTAAGAGGAGAGAGAAGGTTCCTTATATGGTTGAAATTCAAGTAAAATACCTTCAATATATATGAATGTGCATGATTGGGGTATGATCCACCTATGTGAGATCATGAAAACCCTAATTATGATAATTGATGAATATTAACCTAATTTGAGGACATTAAGGAAGATAATTTCATACATGGTGATTCTATGAGCTCAATTCACTATGAAGTAAACAATAAACCCTAATTTGAAGGTAATGTCATGCAAGTGAATAGTAAACCCTAATTTAAGGGATACATGAAAGGGGGTTAATCCTAGGTTATACCACAGAGTATGAAACCTTAGGAATGAGATATAAAGTGAATACCCTCCATACCTTGTGAATATAAAGGGTTGATAACCTTGTTTGAATGGGTAAACGCTAAACCCTAGAATTAATTGAAGAATGTTGATAAACAGCACGACCGTGCTAAGGAGCACGGCCGTGGTAGCTGTCTCCTGCATAGCCGTGCAAGGAAGCACGGCCGTGGTGTTGTATAAATAAATGGAAGAGTTTTGGTATTGTGTTTATATTGCTATTTATGAATGTCCTCAATTATTCTAGTCATGCAGATTCATGTTAAGAGGTGATCATAGCCAGGTAAGGGTTATGATGTTTTATTCCTTGAAAACACTTATGATATGTGAAAGATACATTGCTTCATTCAAGGTCATGATTACTAGATGACTTGATGACCATATGACATTTGATAGCAAGTGTTATGACAACCTAAGGGTTTATTCTCTGTGTTCTTAAATCATAGTGAGAAGATGATTGAGAGCTGATATCCATCTGATAACTGATGTGAGATAAAATTGTTACATTTAGTATTATCATGTTATAGCAATGTTTTGTATTTGAATGTTTGGAAACATGCTTGATGATAAAAGAATACTGAAATGTACCTAACTAATCAAGTATAACCATACCATGTAGAGCCTTGATCATAGATCCATCATTTTCAGGTGTTAAATGATGGTGAAACAGGTTTTCCTAAGGGAACTCCTGGAGCGCATACTTTTGAGTATGTGGGGGAAATGGACGTGAATATCCTTACATCCTAGTGTAGGATTTGATGTAGATGTATCTTAATCCATCAGCACTACACTATGTGTTTATGCCAGGATGATGTATCACTAATCACTTGAGGAATCTTGTATGCCACATCGATGAGAGATAAACATGAGATCTTTCGATGGTGAAGAGAGTACAGAACGCCACTGTGACTCTAATAGCGAAGGACCAGAATACCCTGGTGAGCTATAGTAGCAGAGACACAAGATGTCCTGCATGTTGATCCTCAACCTGACTGAGGAAGATTAGGTCATGAGAATCCGGCTCTTTCGATGACCTAGTATGATACCGAGGCGACTTAGCAGTGGTCGGTTGGAGTATGAGCGGTATACCTCATCTCCACAGGGCTTAATGTTGAATGTAAAACGTAATCAGCTGAGTAGCATATCTTCTTAGGTTGAACCACGAGAAACAATGCTTGATACTACATTGTTTATATTGATTCAGTAAAATATTTAGCTTACATGTTCTTCATGTTCTTCATAGAAGTAAATGCTGCTTTATCTACTCTTAAGCCTGCTTTTACAGGTTAAGTTACATCACTTATGCTTTCCTCATATGTTATAACAAAGCTTTTGGTGGAGAGTTATAACTCTCGCTGGGACAATTATTTAAAATTGTCTCACCCCGTAGAATTCAATCATTTAGGTAGTTGTCGTGGATGAAGGAACCAGTCCACAGGAGATCAGTATCAGCAGCAGCAGCATCAGGAGCACCAGTGAGTCTCAGGTGGAGATCCTGGCTGTCCAGTCTGTTAGTTAGAAAGTCTTATGTCATCTCTGTACACTCAGGTCCTTGGAGTTAGATGATCTGAATTTTGAATTTTGAGTCTTGAGATTTTGTATATGGTTGTATATGATCACTCAAGAAGTGATGGAACAGAGATGTAAACTGTTTATCGTACTTTAATGAAAGGAGTCTCATGTTTTCAAGATTCCACCTCGAAAAGTTTTAATTTTTCATGATTTTTTGCATTCTGCCGTTAATCGAATCGCTTCCGCTAAGTTTATCTCGTGTTTTGGAGATTAGAGCCCACAGTAATGATGGATGTACAACCACCGCAACTACAATATGAACCAATTATTGATCCTGAGGATCAACTACCTCAGCAAGTGAATTCTATCCACTCCATACCAGGCCAAGTATATTATAATCCAGATCAACTGAGGAACCATCCCGGTTTTTAGTATGGGAATCCTGCGGGAACTGCCAACCCGCATCATCAAACACAAGGTGGGTCTTCCAATAGATTACCACCTGGATTTCAAAGAAATTATAATCAAAATCAAGGAAATTATAGGGGTGGGCCTCAAAGGCTTGTCTACCTAAGAAATTCTTCTACATACTACCCTCTGTTGCATCCACAATTGCAACAAACTCAACTACAACAACCACAACAATCTCAATTATCAGCACCTCAGCAGCAACAACCACAAGGGCAGCAACAAGTCACACAATATCAACAAAAGAATGTTTCGCCTCTTCCAACAGATGAGTTATCCATGATTAGGCAAATGATGCAATCTCAGCAGACCATGCTTGCCAATCAGCAAGCCCAACAAAAGGTTGTGGAAACTCAATTGGCACAGATCGCAGCCCAGCTGAAACCCCAAGTAGGTACTTTTTCTAATCAGCCAGAAATAAACCCGAGACACGATCAACGCAAACTGGAACAACTGAACACAGTCACCACAAGGTCTGGTTGTGTCCTTACTGAAGTCACCAATGTTATTCATGAAGATGAAGATATAATTGAAGTCAACCCAATTGCAAGCACAAATCAAGAAAACTAAAAAAATTGTAGAGGCTGGGAAGGAAAAGGAAAAAGAGCAAGTTACCAAGGAACCAGAAGTCCCACCCTATAAGCCTAGGATACCCTACCCAAACTAAACTAGACACTAGATTCCAGAAATTCAAGGAAGCTATGAAGAAGCTATATGTCGATATTCCATTCCTCGATGCTCTTTCTGAAATCCCAGCTTGGTCCAAATACCTGAAGACTTTACTATCAAAGAAATATATGACTGAAGAACATGAGATTGTCAAATTAGCCCAAACTACTTCTGACATCATTCTTAATAAGATGCCAAAGAAGCAGAAGGACCCTGGTTCTTTTGGCATCCAATGTTCTATCAGGAAATACCTCTTGCAAGAAAGGATTAGCCGATTTGGGGGCTAGCATATCCATTATGCCATTTTCCATGTGTAAAAGATGGGGCTTTACTGATTTACTACCCACAACAATCACAATTCAATTGGCTGATTCTACCATCACTACACCTCTAGGGATTATTGAAGATATCCCATTAAGAGTAGGGAAAGATTTGTATGTTCCCTGTGACTTTGTTATTATGGATATAAAGGAAGACCTGTGATATCCAATAATATTCGACAGACCTTCCTTGCTACAGCTAGAGCTCTAATCGATGTTTAAGCTGGCACAATTACCTTAAGATTGGGAAAGGAAGTCGTTCAAATCAGATTTTTTGACAACTTAAAAGGCCCTAGCATCCACAAAGAAGTTTTTCTTCTCGAGGCAATTGATAAAATGTCTCAGTTAAAACAAGAACCTTCTGAACCATCTGATGATTTGGAAAAAAATGTAACAAATCCAGAAGCTGAATTCTCAACCGACGAACTGGTTCAGCAATGTTTGCAATACCTTGAACAAGCCGAAGAAACCCCCAAAGCTACCTTTGAGGAGTTGCAATCCGTCACCGCTTTGGAAACTGCAAAAGTACCCAAGACACCTGAAATGAAAGCCCTACCAGTTGGGCTCAAGCATGTTTTCCTTGAAAAAGAAAAATTATGTTTGGTCATTATCAGTTCCACTTTAATAGACGACCAAGAAGAAAGACTACTTATTGAATTAAGAAAGCACAAGAAAGTCATTGGATACAAGATGGCTGACCTAACGGGAATAAATCTAGCTCTGTGCATGCACAAATTACCCATGGTAGAAGATTTTAAACCTTCATGGGAATACCATAGAAAACTAAACCCAAATCTTAAATAGGTGGTTCACCTCGAGGTTCATAAACTCCTAAAATCTGGTATCATTTATCCAATTTCTGATTCTCAGTGGGTTAGTCTAGTCCAAGTAGTCCCTAAAAAGGGGGGAACCACTATCATTATGAATGATAAAAATGAACTGGTGCTCACAAGGACTGTCACCGGATGGAGGATGTGTATTGATTATAGGAAATTGAACAAGGCAACAAGAAAAGATCATTTCCCTCTACCTTTCCTTGATGAGGTCCTCGAACGTCTAGCCCACCAAAAATTCTTTTGCTATCTTGATGGTTATTTAGGGTTTTATCAAATTTGGATACACCCTGAAGATCAAGAAAAGACGAATTTTACTTGCCCCTTCAGAACTTATGCCTTTAGAAGGATGCCTTTTGGACTATGTAATTGACTTGCTATATTCCAACGGTGTATGTCCTCCATATTTGTAGGGTTAACTGGATCCATCATGGAAGTTTTCATGGACAACTTTTTAGTTTATGGATATTCATTTGAAACATGTCTACTTAATCTCAGAAAGGTACTACAACGATGTGAGGAAACAAATCTGATCCTTAACTGGGAAAAATGTCACTTTATGGTAATAGAAGGTGTTGTCCTCAGGCAAAGTAGACCAGGAAAAAATAGGTGTTATTTCAAAATTGTCACCACCAAAAGACATCAGAGGGGTACGAGCATTCCTAGGCCATGCCAACTTTTATCGAAGATTCATCAAAGATTTTTCAAAAATAGCAAAGCCCATAACCCACTTGTTGACCAAAGATGTGGATTTTAACTTTGATCAAGAATGCTTACATAGTTTCAGGACTTTAAAGAATGCCCTAGTTTTTGCACCTATACTAAGAGCCCCTGACTGGTCACAACCCTTCGAGTTAATGTGTGACGCCATCGACTACGCTATCGGGGCAGTATTAGGACATAGAATAGATAAGAAACCCTATGTGATATACTATGCATAAAAAATGCTTGATGAAGCCCAAACGAACTACACAACTACAGAAAAAGAGTTCTTGGCAGTCATGTATGCTTTTGAAAAATTCCATTCTTATCTAATTAGATCAAAAGTCATAGTATACACAGATCATTCCACAATAAGATATCTGATCCAGAAACAAGATGCAAAACCCAGACTTATTCGCTGGGTGTTGATGCTTTAAGAATTTGATTTGGAAATAAAATATAAAAGTGGGATAGATAATTTTGTCACTGACCACTTAAGTCGTATTGAACCTAAGGACAAAGACAAAATACCTATCCGAGACTATCTACCCGACGATCAACTCATGAAAGTTACCACCGGATTTCCTTTGTACGTCGATATAGTAAACCATCTAGCTACATGAATTGTCCACCCTGCTACTTCCTACCATGACAGAAAGAAATTTCTTCATGACGTCAAGCAATACTTTTGGGATGAACCATATCTTTTCCGCTTATTCACTGGCGGATTATTTCGTCGTTGTCTCCATAAAGAAGAAATTATTCCAGTCTTAGAACACTATCATTCTGGCCCCACTGGAGGGCACATGAGTTTGTAGAAGACCGCCCTTAAAGTCCTACAGTCAGGATTCTTCTGGACAACAATAGCGAAGGATGCCCATGAATTTGTGCAATGTTGTAGTAAATGTCAACTGTCTAGAGGGATATCGAAATGAAATGAAATGCTACTAACTATGTGGAAGGAGATCGGACTTTTTGATGTTTGGGGAGTGGACTGTATGGGTCCATTTCCCCCATCTTATAGATTATCTTATATTCTGGTTGTTGTGGACTATGTTTCCAAATGGGTAGAAGCTATACCCACTATATCTTGGGACTCTAAGTCGGTGATTAAGCTGTTCAAGGATATCATCTTTCCTAGATTCAGAGTTCCTAGAACGGTTATATCTGCTGGAGGGCCACATTTCTTAGAAAGAAGCTTTGAAGCTCTTCTGTGAAGATACAGAGTAAAACATAAGGTCACTATTCCTTATCATCCACAGACTAGCGGCCAAGTTGAAGTTTCAAATAGACAATTGAAGGCTATCTTAGAGAAAACTGTCAACAGAAACTGTACAGATTGGTCCACCAAACTTCCCGATGCTCTCTGGGCATATCATATTGCTTACAAAACACCAATAGGAACAACGTTGTTGCGTTTGGTGTATGGGAAGTCGTGCCATCTCCAAGTCGAACTGGAACACAAAGCTTAGTGGGCCATTAAACAATTGAATTTTGATTTCAAAAGTGTCGGTGAATACAGACAACTTCAATTACAAGAACTAGAGGAACTATGAATGGTTGCCTATCAAAGTGTCAGGATCTTCAAAGAACAAACCAAGATGTGGCATGATGGCCACCTTAAGAGGAAAGATATCATTGTCATAGATAAAGTCCTTCTTTTTAATTCCAAACTCAAAATGTTTTTTGGGAAACTCCACACAAAATGATCTAGGCCATTCACCATCAAGCACATCTACCCAACTGGAGTTGTAATCATTTTCGATGACAATGGAGGATAAAGAACTGTTAATGGTCATAGATAGAAGAAATACTATACTCCAGCCGATAAAACTCCAAGACAAACCATTAAGATTCATGATCCAACTGCATCAACCTAACCAAACCAGAACTTCATCGAGCCAGTGACGTAAAACCAAAGCTCTATTTGGGAGGCAACCCAAGAACTCAGTATTACTTTTCCATTTTATTTTTCTTAGTTTTGACAATTTTCTATTTTTTCTTAACTTCTTATTTTAAACTTATCATCTCTATTCAGAAAATATAAAATTTACATAAGCAACTAAAATAAATATAAAAATATAAAAACCAAAAACCAAAATAATCGTATCCTAACGGTCTCAAAACTATTTGATCCAAATGGTCTTGAAACCGTTTGGACTCGAACGGCCTCAAAACCGTTTGATCCAAACTGTAACATCCCTGACCTGGGTTATGCTTTAACCCTAGGTGTTTTGATTAAGAAAGATGATTATATGCTTAATCTCATCTTGTGAAAAGTAATTAAGGCTCAAAAGGAACCTATGTTTCAATTTTGGTCCTGTTTGAACAATGTTGAAGCAATTTTGTTTATTTTGGACTAAAGTGCAAATTACCCAAGTTGAGGGGTTAAATTGCAAATGTTGCATGATAAGATGTTCCTCTGATGTTGAGACATCATAAGAATGAATATGATGTAGTTGTATGGTTTCCACAAGCTTGGACACCAAGATTAAGCTTGTAAAGCAATCCTTGTGCATTAAAACCTAGTTTTGGTGTAATGTGCAATTTACCCAAAATCTAGGGTTCAATATGCAAATTACCACTTCAACATGGTCCTTAATGTTTCTTGGCATCATGTAGAGCAAATAAAATGAGAGGGACTCCTAATTTGAATTAAGTTGTAGGAGAGAGAATCTTGATATTAAAATAATCAAGATTAATGCCTAATTGAAACCCTAATTCGATTTAGGGCAAAAATGAATAAAAATAATTGAAGGGCTTTTAACCAAAATGTTTTGGGTTGATTTTGAATAAGGCTGGACGTTCCTTTGCCAAGATAAGGAACGAAAATATCCTAAGTAGGTGAAATTCCACTCACCTTTTTATAAAGAAAAGTAATATCCACTCACATGTGAGATATAATATTATAAGCATTAAGGTGCTTAATTTGCTTTTCTTTAAATCATGGATAATGGAGAGTAATAAGAGGCAATGAAGATAGCCTCGTCCTTAAGGATTTTGAGGAGAATTTTAGGGGGAAGAGGCGGCACCAATTTTGGAATTAAATGCATTTTAATAATGCATTTTCTCTTTCATTGATTTTTTTTATAAAAAGGCCTTTTCCTAGCCAAATGAAAGGCTATTTCGACCCCAGTTCTTCTCTTAGCTTGGAAACAGACCAAGGAAGCTAGGGAGGACCAGGAGGACGAACCCCAACCTGTGGGTAAGCTCCTGACCTTCGTTCTCCTTGATTTCATGGTGGAAATCGAAAATAAATTATGGATTCCTTCTTATTTCGATCTCCTCTTCAACCCTAGCCAACTTTTGCAATCAAAAGCTTGAGGACGAGCCTAGGGGGAGTTTCTAGAGCTTCATCCACCATTAATGGCGTGATATTGGAGCTTTAGAGCTCAATTGGAGGCGGGTTTTATAACTTAAACCCTTAAACATTGCTATTGCATCAATTCTCTATGCTTTGTTGATTGATTTCTTCAATTTGAGACACTCTTGTTTCTTTGCTGCAATTTCCATCAAGAACGGTTGTTGTTCCTGGTTGTTAGAAGTAAGGGGATGATGACATCATCCTAGATTCTTATTCAAAGAAAATTAACAAGCAAAACCGTTTTGATAGCTACTCCAAATCGTTTTAATTTGATTGGCTATGCGGTTTCAGCAAACCGTTTAAGGGCAAACGGTTTGAAACCGTTTGGGAGCAAACGGTTTCAAGACCGTTTGATATGGTTGACCAAGCGTTGACCGTTTGGGAATTTTGTTCCTAATTATGTAGACTAATGACCCTCCACATTTGAGGGATTAACGCCAAAGGAATCGAGAGTTGAAGGCCAATCAATTAGGCAATCGGATTGAATTATGTGCTGATTTTCAACCTGATTAACTTGACCTGGTTGAGAAAACGGTCTCAAGACCGTTTGATATGGTTGAAAAAGCATTTACCGTTTGGGATTCCTGTTAATAATTATGTTGTTTGATTACCCTACAAATTTTAGGGATTAACTCCAAAGGAATCGTGAGTTGAATCCTAATCAATTAGGGAAACCTAATTGGATTAAGTGCTGATTTTCAATCTGATTTAATTGAACTTTTTGGGAAAACGGTCTCAAGACCGTTTGAGTGCGTTGACCAAGCGTTGACCGTTTGATATTACTGTTCCTAATGATGTTGGTTAATGACCCTCCAAATTTTAGTGGTTAACTCCAAAAGAATCATGAGTTGAAGGCTAATCAATTAGGTAAACCCTAATTGAAAACAGTGCTGAAATTCCAATGAGTTAAGTTGAGATTTTGGGTTGATTAGCCCAAACGGTCTGAAGACCGTTTGGGGATCATCCAAACGGTCTCAAGACCGTTTGGGGATCACCCCAAGACCGTTTGGAGGTCTGGGGTCAAGTATAGTTGACCAATTGAAGGTCCAAAGGTACTAATCATATTGCAATGTAGTGTTGATCTGTTGATCAACTCGATAGACCAATCCATGATGATTTTTCACTAGAATCCAAAGGTTGGATGGGCCAAACGGTCTCAAGACCGTTTGGAGCTCATCCAAACGGTCTCAAGAACGTTTGGTGGTCACCCAAGACCGTTTGGAGGTCTAGGGTTGAGTATGGTTAGGTGTTTGAAGGTCTAAAGTTACCAAGCTGTTATTCAATGCAATGCTGATTTGGTGATCAATCCAATGATCCCAACCTTAATTGGATGGCTTGGATTTGAGTGATATGATGGGCAAACGGTCTCAAGACCGTTTGGAGGTCATCCAAGCGACCTCAAGACCGTTTTGTGGTCACCCAAGACCGTTTGGAGGTCTAGGGTTGAGTATGGTTAGGTGTTTGAAGGTCTAAAGGTACCAAGTTGTTAAACAATGTAATGTTGATTTGGTGATCAATCCAATGAACCAAACCCTAATTGGATTGCTTAGATTTGAGTGATATGATGGGAAAACGGTCTCAAGACCGCTTGGAGGTCATCCAAACGACCTCAAGACCGTTTGGGGTCAGGTCATACCCAATTTGGATGATGGTTCAATGGTTTCAAAGCAACTTGTCTTACATTGATTAGTGTTGTTGAATCATCGATTCCAAACCCTAATTCAATTGAATCAAACCCTAATTGATGATCAATTGAGGGTCAATTGAGAGTCAAATCAGTTGAAGGTTGACCTATTAAACTCAATTGAAGTATGAGGGTAGGTCCAATTGATGATTGGTTCCTTGAATTCAATGATTGAAGGAATCAACATTGAAAACCCTAATTCAATTGGATACCTTATGTAATGGAGGTCCAATGTGATTGAATCTCTTGAGAATAGAGATGATGAATCATCCATTGATCCAATGATGATTAGTAATTATAATCAATGAAGGTACAAAGGTTGAAACCCTAATAGTACCTAAGTGATTAGTGCCAATTAAGGAATGAACCCTAATTGCTTATAAGAACAATGTCTTAGTACACTATGTTAACCATAGTTGTATATACTTGATTGAAGGGTTGATGTAACCTAATCAAGTTGATAGGATGATGGAAAGGAATTCATACATGAGTATTGATCATGTGATGAATAGGGTATGATCCTTAATAAAGAGATCATGTGAACCCTAATTGAGGTTGATTCCATGTAAACCCAAATTGAGGGTGATGCCATGAGAAACCCATGTTGGTATGAACAGTAAACCCTAATTTTAGGCAATATGATGAGAAAGCCTAATGAAGGGTGATGTTATATGCAATCCTCACCCTAATGAAGTATGATAGTATGGGAAACCCTAATCCTAATAATGGAATGGTTACTAATATACTAATGGGGGAAATGCCTAAAGTGATTAATTGTGGATACCCTTATAGCAAGTAATGCTTTAACTTGAGATGAGTCCATATCATTAAAGATAGTTGGACCATTCTTATGTGTGACCTATGCACTTCATGGTAAGGGTGATAGGTTAATGGATTAAAGGATTAAGATGGGAAATACCTTAATCCAAGATAAGCTGATAACTTAAGGAAGTTGGAAGTGATGAGGAAAGTGATATATCAATATGTGATAAATATCACTTTTAGCATTACAAGATTGATATAGTTCAATACTTGGAATGATAACACAGGATTGGCTAACTCCCAATACCTGGAATGATAACACAGGATTGGCTAACTCCCAATACCTGGAATGATAACACAGGATTGGCTAACTCCCAATACCTGGAATGATAACACATGATTGGCTAACTCCCAATACCTGGAATAATAACACAAGATTGGCTAACTCCTAATACCTGGAATGCACAGGATTGGCTAACTCCCAATACCTGGAATAATAACACAAGATTGGCTAACTCCCAATACCTGGAATGCACAGGATTGACATAGATCAATACCTGGAATAATAACACAGGATTGGCTAACTCCCAATTCCTAGAATGCACAGGATTGGCTAACTCCCAATACCTGGAATAATAACACAGGATTGGCTAACTCCCAATACCTGGAATGCACAGGATTGACATAGATCAATACCTGGAATAATAACACAGGATTGGCTAACTCCCAATACATGGAATGCACAGGATTGGCTAAACCCCAATACCTGGAATAGTTGCACAGGATTGACATAGATCAATACCTGGAATAGTTGCACAAGATTGACACAGATTGATACCTGGAATGGTTGTACAGGATTGACATAGATCCATACCTGGAATGGATACACAGGAATAATATAAATCTAATGCTTGTACTAGTTGCACAGGATTGGTGTAATCCAATGCCTGGAATACTTATATAGGATTGGTATAGACCAATGCCTGAATAAGACATGATGATGTACACTCTCATGTCCATTATAACCAAAATTTGTTTAGCAGATTGGCTAAGGCCAATAAGTTGAAACGAGAATGTCTCATGGGTGACATATCAAGATAATGAGTGTCACAAGAGAATGTCTCATGGGTGACATATCAAGATAATGAGTGTCACAAGAGAAGTTTGATATGATGGTATAATATGGAGGATAAATGATATACATGTTCTTCCTATTCCTTATTAAGAGAATGCTTTAAATTGCTTATCATCTGCCTAGTTTTATATCCTTAATTGCAATAATAATGTTTTGGCGGAGAGTTATATCTCTCGCTGGGGCAATTTACAATTGTCTCACCCCCCGTGGGAAAACTTTTTTAGGTATGCATGGAAGGCAAGGCAGGAAATCCCTAGAACAAAGATGAGCAGAAGCAACAGCAACAACAAGGACAGCAATGAGATCTCAGGTGGAGATATTGTCTGTCAAGTTATATAGATAGTAGTCCTATGTGTCGTCTTTGTACTCTCAGGTCCTCGGAGTTTTAAATGATTCAATCGGAGTTTTGGCTTAATGCCTCAAAGTTTTATACTGCTTGTGTATATTTGTTAACAGGGTAGTCAATGTTGTAATCCTTAAAAAGGAATTGTACAGGCTGTGTACTTGTGATCCAGGATGAAATGGAAACACTTTGGTTCTTGGTTAAAGAGTTTTCCTATGAATGGATCTCTTTGCAAATGGTTTTAATTTTTAGTGATTTTCGCTAATCCGCTGCTTGTTGAACGCTTCCGCATTAGTTAATCTTGTTTTCGTGAGACAGTCGTCACAATTTAGTGGTATCAGAGCTCTAGGTTCGTTGAGTCTACAGAGACAAAGGACTAAGGTATTGAGTCTGTGTTAGTGTCCTCCAGTATACCCTATAATGATTTCTACTTGTGCAGAGAATGGGTAAAGTTTAAAATGACTGGAGATCACAACGAACACATTGCTTAGGGCAATGTTGTTGCACCAAGAAGAGGTGCAAGGGATCATGCAAGAATAGAATGAGTGCCTGAGAATCCCCATTAAGACCTGATCAGGATAGAGAATCCTATGATCATGCTCTTGTTGGGAAGATTAGGGCAACAGTAATGCATATGAGTGGACTGGATGCTAGGCTTACAACCTAGGTTATCAGTCCTTAATACAGAAAGCTTGAGCTTTAAAAGAGTTCCTGAATGAATTAGTCATGTGGGAACAAGGGAAAATGTGGAAAAGATTAACTTATGGCAAGAAAGTGGACTCTTCCATGAGTTCAGACAGATAATAAATCTGTGATGGTAGTGCCCAAGAAGGGGCAATAAGCTGAGAAGTAGGGAATGGTCTCTATAATTCTAGAGACATTTGCCTAATGGTTTTAAAAATCCAAGTTTTTGGTACTAATAGTGCAATAAATGCCTAGTGTACCAGGGCAGTAGCCACTAAGTAAGTGCAAAGGTCTTAACCTTTCACCTGTAAGATTCTATGGCTTAGTTTTTGCTTCAGTAATAAGACTAGTAAGACCATGATATGAGTACAAGGTATGTTATAAAGGTGTACATGCTGAGTACACTAAACCCCTTTTTGTTATAAAAAGGAGGACTGTTGATTATGTTTTCCCTATTAGTTGCCATATAGGGAAGAAATGATGAGAACTAGAATTTGAATTCTGTTCAGTATTCTTTTAAACGCTCTATATTGATCTTACCTCTATGAAAGAGGAAGAGGTATAGAAGAGATGCCTGGATAAAATCCAAGAATGTTAAATCTTATGTTATGATAATATGAAAAGCAAGAAATATGATAGCATGTAAGTGCATACTACTTGATCTCAGTACTTGTAAACCCTGATCAGGTATACAACTATTGATGATAAAGTGAGTATGGAAACTCTTAGATTGATATCTTTTTTATTGCCCTGATCAAGCAATCATTCTGAGACAATCTAATGAGTATCATGAAATTGGAAATATGATAAAAAGAAAGATGAGAAAATGATGTGTTTTCAACACATGTGACTGATACCAAGGTAAGAGATTCTGGTATCTGAGAATTATCAGATGGTTTAGGTTGGCTACCCGAAATGGTCAACTATGAAATCAGTCTCATTATGTAAAATGATATGAACATCATATGTTAGGGGTTTATGCTTTGCATAAACATAACAACTAAATATGTCTTTAAGATAAGATCTCAATTGACTCTATGAGAATATTGTGTGAAGGAACTTTGTGCTGATCAAAGTTCTATGATGTCTACATAACAATGAGGTGTTATGAAGAGACATGATGATATGATGAATGAATAATATCTATTCCCTTTATCTGGGATTTCGGGGACGAAATCCTTGTTAGGGGTTTATAATTTGTAACATCCCTGACCTGGGTTATGCTTTAACCCTAGGTGTTTTGATTAAGAAAGATGATTATATGCTTAATCTCATCTTGTGAAAAGTAATTAAGGCTCAAAAGGAACCTATGTTTCAATTTTGGTCCTGTTTGAACAATGTTGAAGCAATGTTTGTTTATTTTGGACTAAAGTGCAAATTACCCAAGTTGAGGGGTTAAATAGCAAATGTTGCATGATAAGATATTCCTATGATGTTGAGACATCATAAGAATGAATATGATGTAGTGGTATGGTTTCTACAAGCTTGGACACCAAGATTAAGCTTGTAAAGCAATCCTTGTGCATTAAAACCTAGTTTTGGTGTAATGTGCAATTTACCCAAAATCTAGGGTTCAATATGCAAATTACCACTTCAAAATGGTCCTTAATGTTTCTTGGCATCATGTAGAGCAAATAAAATGAGAGGGACTCCTCATTTGAATTAAGTTGCAGGAGAGAGAATCTTGATATTATAATAATCAAGATTAATGCCTAATTGAAACCCTAATTCGATTTAGGGCAAAAATGAATAAAAATAATTGAAGGGCTTTTAACCAAAATGTTTTGGGTTGATTTTGAATAAGGATGGACGTTCCTTTGCCAAGATAAGGAACGAAAATATCCTAAGTAGGTGAAATTCCACTCACCTTTTTATAAAGAAAACTAATATCCACTCACATGTGAGATATTATATTATAAGCATTAAGGTGCTTAATTTGCTTTTCTTTAAATCATGGATAATGGAGAGTAATAAGAGGCAATGAATATAGCCTCGTCCTTAAGGATTTTGAGGAGAATTTGAGGGGGAAGAGGCGGCACCAATTTTGGAATTAAATGCATTTTAATAATGCATTTTCTCTTTCATTGAATTTTTTATAAAAAGGCCTTTTCCTAGCCAAATGAAAGGCTATTTCGACCCCACTTCTTCTCTTAGCTTGGAAACAGACCAAGGAAGCTAGGGAGGACCAGGAGGACGAACCCCAACCTGTGGGTAAGCTCCTGACCTTCGTTCTCCTTGATTTCATGGTGGAAATCGAAAATAAATTATGGATTCCTTCTTATTTCGATCTCCTCTTCAACCCTAGCCAACTTTTGCAATCAAAAGCTTGAGGAATAGCCTAGGGGGAGTTTCTAGAGCTTCATCCACCATTAATGGCGTGAGCTTGGAGCTTTGGAGCTCAATTGGAGGCGGGTTTTATAACTTAAACCCTTAAACATTGCTATTGCATCAATTCTCTATGCTTTGTTGATTGATTTCTTCAATTTGATACACTCTTGTTTCTTTGCTGCAATTTACATCAAGAACGGTTGCTGTTCTTGGTTATTCGAAGGAAGGGGATGATTAAATCATCCTAGATGCTTATCCAAAGAAATTTACCAAGCAAAACCGTTTTGATAGCTACTCCAAATCGTTTTAATTTGATTGGCTATGCGGTTTCAGCAAACCGTTTAAGGGCAAACGGTTTGAAACCGTTTGGGAGAAAACGGTTTCAAGACCATTTGAGATGGTTGACCAAGCGTTGACCGTTTGGGAATTTTGTTCCTAATTATGTAGACTAATGACCCTCCAAATTTGAGGGATTAACTCCAAAGGAATCGAGAGTTGAAGGCCAATCAATTAGGCAATCACATTGAATTATGTGCTGATTTTCAACCTGATTAACTTGACCTGGTTGAGCAAACGGTCTCAAGACCGTTTTGGATGGTTGACCTAGCGTTGACCGTTTGGTATTCCTGTTAATAATTATGTTGTTTGATTACCCTCCAAATTTGAGGGATTAACTCCAAAGGAATCATGAGTTGAAGCCTAATAAATTAGGGAAACCTAATTGGATTAAGTGCTGATTTTCAATCTGATTTAATTGAACGTTTTGGGAAAACGGTCTCAATACCATTTGAGTGCGTTGACCAAGCATTTACCGTTTGATATTACTGTTCCTAATGATGTTGGTTAATGACCCTCCAAATTTTAGTGGTTAACTCCAAAATAATCATGGGTTGAAGGCTAATCAATTAGGTAAACCCTAATTGAAAACAGTGCTGAAATTCCAATGAGTTAAGTTGAGATTTTGGGTTGATTAGCCCAAACGGTCTCAAGACCGTTTGGGGATCATCCAAACGGTCTCAAGACCGTTTGGGGATCACCCCAAGACCGTTTGGAGGTCTGGGGTCAAGTATAGTTGACCAATTGAAGGTACAAAGGTACTAATCATATTGCAATGTAGTGCTGATCTGTTGATCAACTCGATAGACCAATCCATGATGATTTTTCACTAGAATCCAAAGGTTGGATGGGTCAAACGGTCTCACGACCGTTTCGAGCTCATCCAAACGGCCTCAAGACCGTTTGGTGGTCACCCAAGACCGTTTGGAGGTCTAGGGTTGAGTATGGTTAGGTGTTTGAAGGTCTAAAGGTACCAAGCTGTTATACAATGCAATGCTGATTTGGTGATCAATCCAATGATCCCAACCTTAATTGGATGGCTTGGATTTGAGTGATATTATAGGCAAACGGTCTCAAGACCGTTTGGAGGTCATCCAAACGACCTCAAGACCGTTTGGTGGTCACCCAAGACCGTTTGGAGGTCTAGGGTTGAGTATGGTTAGGTGTTTGAAGGTCTAAAGGTACCAAGCTGTTAAACAATGTAATGTTGATTTGGTGATCAATCCAATGAACCAAACCCTAATTGGATTGCTTAGATTTGAGTGATATGATGGGCAAACAGTCTCAAGACCGTTTGGAGGTCATCCAAACGACCTCCAGACCGTTTGGGGTCAGGTCATACCCAATTTGGATGATGGTTCAATGGTTTCAAAGCAACTAGTCTTACATTGATTAGTGTTGTTGAATCATCGATTCCAAACCCTAATTCAATTGAATCAAACCCTAATTGATGATCAATTGAGGGTCAATTGAGAGTCAAATCAATTGAAGGTTGACCTATTAAACTCAAATGAAGTATGAGGGTAGGTCCAATTGATGATTGGTTCCATGAATTCAATGATTGAAGGAATCAACATTGAAAACCCTAATTCAATTGGATACCTTATGTAATGGAGGTCCAATGTTATTGAATCTCTTGAGAATAGAGATGATGAATCATCCATTGATCCAATGATGATTAGTAATGATAATCAATGAAGGTACAAAGGTTGAAACCCTAATAGTACCTAAGTGATTAGTGCCAATTAAGGAATGAACCCTAATTGCTTATAAGAACAATGTCTTAGTACACTATGTTAACCATAGTTGTATATACTTGATTGAAGTGTTGATGTAACCTAATCAAGTTGATAGGATGATGGAAAGGAATTCATACATGAGTATTGATCATGTGATGAATAGGGTATGATCCTTAATAAAGAGATCATGTGAACCCTAATTGAGGTTGATTCCATGTAAACCCAAATTGAGGGTGATGCCATGAGAAACCCATGTTGGGATGAATAGTAAACCCTAATTTTAGGCAATATGATGAGAAAGCCTAATGAAGGGTGATGTTATATGCAATCCTCACCCTAATGAAGTATGATAGTATGGGAAACCCTAATCCTAATAATGGAATGGTTACTAATATACTAATGGGGGAAATGCCTAAAGTGATTAATTGTGGATACCCTTATAGCAAGTAATGCTTTAACTTGAGATGAGTCCATATCATTAAAGATAGTTGGACCATTCTTATGTGTGACCTATGCACTTCATGGTAAGGGTGATAGGTTAATGGATTAAAGTATTAAGATGGGAAATACCTTAATCCAAGATAAGCTGATAACTTAAGGAAGTTGGAAGTGATGAGGAAAGTGATATATCAATATGTGATAAATATCACTTTTAGCATTACACGATTGATATAGTTCAATACCTGGAATGATAACACGGGATTGGCTAACTCCCAATACCTGGAATGATAACACAGGATTGGCTAACTCCTAATACCTGGAATGATAACACAGGATTGGCTAACTCCCAATACCTGGAATAATAACACAGGATTGGCTAACTCCCAATACCTGGAATGCACAAGATTGGCTAACTCCCAATACCTGGAATAATAACACAAGATTGGCTAACTCCCAATACCTGGAATGCACATGATTGACATAGATCAATACCTGGAATAAAAACACAGGATTGGCTAACTCCCAATACCTGGAATGCACAGGATTGGCTAACTCCCAATACCTGGAATAATAACACAGGATTGGCTAACTCCCAATACCTGGAATGCACAGGATTGGCTAAACCCCAATACCTGGAATAGTTGCACAAGATTGACATAGATCAATACCTGGAATAGTTGCACATGATTGACACAGATCGATACCTGGAATGGTTGTACAGGATTGACATATATCAATACCTGGAATGGATACACAGGAATAATATAAATCTAATGCTTGTACTAGTTGCACAGGATTGGTGTAATCCAATGCCTGGAATACTTATATAGGATTGGTATAGACCAATGCCTGAATAAGACATGATGATGTACACTCTCATGTCCATTATAACCAAAATTTGTTTAGCAGATTGGCTAAGGCCAATAAGTTGAAACGAGAATGTCTCATGGGTGACATATCAAGATAATGAGTGTCACAAGAGAATGTCTCATGGGTGACATATCAAGATAATGAGTGTCACAAGAGAAGTTTGATATGATGGTATAATATGGAGGATAAATGATATACATGTTCTTCCTATTCCTTATTAAGAGAATGCTTTAAATTGCTTATCATCTGCCTAGTTTTATATCCTTAATTGCAATAATAATGTTTTGGCGGAGAGTTATATCTCTCACTGGGGCAATTTACAATTGTCTCACCCCCGTGGGAAAACATTTTTAGGTATGCATGGAAGGCAAGGCAGGAAATCCCTAGAACAAAGATGAGCAGAAGCAACAACAACAACAAGGACAGCAATGAGATCTCAGGTGGAGATATTGTCTGTCAAGTCATATAGATAGTAGTCCTATGTGTCGTCTCTGTACTCTCAGGTCCTCGGATTTTTAAATGATTCAATCGGAGTTTTGGCTTAATGCCTCAAAGTTTTAAACTGCTTGTGTATATTTGTTAACAGGGCAGTCAATGTTGTAATCCTTAAAAAGGAATTGTACAGGTTGTGTACTTGTGATCCAGGATGAAATGGAAACACTTTGGTTCTTGGTTAAAGAGTTTTCCTATGAATGGATCTCTTTGCAAATGGTTTTAATTTTTAGTGATTTTCGCTAATCCGCTGCTTGATGAACGCTTCCGCATTAGTTAATCTTGTTTTCGCGAGACAGTCGTCACAATTTAGTGGTATCAGAGCTCTAGGTTCGTTGAGTCTACAGAGACATAGGACTAAGGTATTGAGTCTGTGTTAGTGTCCTCCAGTATACCCTATAATGATTTCTGCTTGTGCAGAGAATGGGTAAAATTTAAAATGACTGGAGAGCACAACGAACACATTGCTTAGGGCAATGTTGTTTCACCAAGAAGAGGTGCAAGGGATCATGCAAGAATAGAATGAGTGCCTGAGAATCCCCATTAAGACCTGATCAGGATAGAGAATCCTATGATCATGCTCTTGTTGGGAAGATTAGGGCAACAGTAATGCATATGAGTGGACTGGATGCTAGGCTTACAACCTAGGTTATCAGTCCTTAATACAGAAAGCTTGAGCTTTAAAAGAGTTCCTGAATGAATTAGTCATGTGGGAACAAGGGAAAATGTGGAAAAGATTAACTTATGGCAAGAAAGTGGACTCTGCCATGAGTTCAGACAGATAATAAATCTGTGATGGTAGTGCCCAAGAAGGGGCAATAAGCTGAGAAGTAGGGAATGGTCTCTATAATTCTAGAGACATTTGCCTAATGGTTTTAAAAATCCAAGTTTTTGGTACTAATAGTGCAATAAATGCCTAGTGTACCAGGGAAGTAGCCACTAAGTAAGTGCAAAGGTCTTAACCTTTCACCTGTAAGATTCTATGGCTTAGTTTTTGCTTCAGTAATAAGACTAGTAAGACCATGATATGAGTACAAGGTATGTTATAAAGGTGTACATGCTGAGTACACTAAACCCCTTTTTGTTATAAAAAGGAGGACTGTTGATTATGTTTTCCCTATTAGTTGCCATATAGGGAAGAAATGATGAGAACTAGAATTTGAATTCTGTTCAGTATTCTTTTAAACGCTCTATATTGATCTTACCTCTATGAAAGAGGAAGAGGTATAGAAGAGATGCCTGGATAAAATCCAAGAATGTTAAATCTTATGTTATGATAATATGAAAAGCAAGAAATATGATAGCATGTAAGTGCATACTACTTGATCTCAGTACTTGTAAACCCTGATCAGGTATACAACTATTGATGATAAAGTGAGTATGGAAACTCTTAGATTGATATCTTTTTGATTGTCCTGATCAAGCAATCATTCTGAGACAATCTAATGAGTATCATGAAATTGGAAATATGATAAAAAGAAAGATGAGAAAATGATGTGTTTTCAACACATGTGACTGATACCAAGGTAAGAGATTCTGGTATCTGAGAATTATCAGATGGTTTAGGTTGGCTACCCGAAATGGTCAACTATGAAATCAGTCTCATTATGTAAAATGATATGAACATCATATGTTAGGGGTTTATGCTTTGCATAAACATAACAACTAAATATGTCTTTAAGATAAGATCTCAATTGACTCTATGAGAATATTGTGTGAAGGAACTTTGTGCTGATCAAAGTTCTATGATGTCTACATAACAATGAGGTGTTATGAAGAGACATGATGATATGATGAATGAATAATATCTATTCCCATTATCTGGGATTTCGGGGACGAAATCCTTGTTAGGGGTTTATAATTTGTAACATCCCTAACCTGGGTTATGCTTTAACCCTAGGTGTTTTGATTAAGAAAGATGATTATATGCTTAATCTCATCTTGTGAAAAGTTATTAAGGCTCAAAAGGAACCTATGTTTCAATTTTGGTCCTGTTTGAACAATATTGAAGCAATGTTTGTTTATTTTGGACTAAAGTGCAAATTACCCAAGTTGAGGGGTTAAATTGCAAATGTTGCATGATAATATGTTCCTCTGATGTTGAGACATCATAATAATGAATATGATGTAGTGGTATGGTTTCCATAAGCTTGGACACCAAGATTAAGCTTGTAAAGCAATCCTTGTGCATTAAAACCTAGTTTTGGTGTAATGTGCAATTTACCCAAAATCTAGGGTTCAATATGCAAATTACCACTTCAACATGGTCCTTAATGTTTCTTGGCATCATTTAGAGCAAATAAAATGCGAGGGACTCCTCAGTTGAATTAAGTTGTAGGAGAGAGAATCTTGATATTAAAATAATCAAGATTAATGCCTAATTGAAACCCTAATTCGATTTAGGGCAAAAATGAATAAAAATAATTGAAGGGCTTTTAACCAAAATGTTTTGGGTTGATTTTGAATAAGGATGGACGTTCCTTTGCCAAGATAAGGAACGAAAATATCCTAAGTAGGTGAAATTCCACTCACCTTTTTATAAAGAAAAGTAATATCCACTCACATGTGAAATATTATATTATAAGCATTAAGGTGCTTAATTTGCTTTTCTTAAAATCATGGATAATGGAGAGTAATAAGAGGCAATGAAGATAGCCTCGTCCTTAAGGATTTTGAGGAGAATTTGAGGGGGAAGAGGCGGCACCAATTTTGGAATTAAATGCATTTTAATAATGCATTTTCTCTTTCATTGAATTTTTTATAAAAAGGCCTTTTCCTAGCCAAATGAAAGGCTATTTCGACCCCAATTCTTCTCTTAGCTTGGAAACAGACCAAGGAAGCTAGGGAGGACCAGTAGGACGAACCCCAACCTGTGGGTAAGCTCCTGACCTTCGTTCTCCTTGATTTCATGGTGGAAATCGAAAATAAATTATGGATTCCTTCTTATTTCGATCTCCTCTTCAACCCTAGCCAACTTTTGCAATCAAAAGCTTGAGGACGAGCCTAGGGGGAGTTGCTAGAGCTTCATCCACCATTAATGGCGTGAGCTTGGATATTTGGAGCTCAATTGGAGGCGGGTTTTATAACTTAAACCCTTAAACATTGCTATTGCATCAATTCTCAATGCTTTGTTGATTGATTTCTTCAATTTGATACACTCTTGTTTCTTTGCTGCAATTTCCATCAAGAACGGTTGCTGTTCTTGGTTGTTCGAAGGAAGGGGATGATGACATCATCCTAGATGCTTATCCAAAGAAAATTACCAAGCAAAACCGTTTTGATAGCTACTCCAAATCGTTTTAATTTGATTGGCTATGCGGTTTCAGCAAACCGTTTAAGGGCAAACGGTTTGAAACCGTTTGGGAGAAAACGGTTTCAAGACCGTTTGACATGGTTTCCCAAGTGTTGACCGTTTGGGAATTTTGTTCCTAATTATGTAGACTAATGAACCTCCAAATTTGAAGAATAAATCCAAAGGAATCTAGAGTTGAAGGCCAATCATTTAGGCAATCGGATTGAATTATGTGCTGATTTTCAACCTGATTAACTTGACCTGGTTGAGCAAACGGTCTCAAGACCGTTTGCGATGGTTGACCAAGCGTTGACCGTTTGGGATTCCTGTTAATAATTATGTTGTTTGATTACCCTCCAAATTTGAGGGATTAACTCCAAAGTAATCGTGAGTTGAAGCCTAATCAATTAGGGAAACCTAATTGGATTAAGTGCTGATTTTCAATCTGATTTAATTGAACTTTTTGGGCAAACGGTCTCAAGACCGTTTGAGTGCGTTGACCAAGCGTTGACCGTTTGAGATTACTGTTCCTAATGATGTTGGTTAATGACCCTCCAAAATTTAGTGGTTAACTCCAAAAGAATCATGAGTTGAAGGCTAATCAATTAGGTAAACCCTAATTGAAAACAGTGCTGAAATTCCAATGAGTTAAGTTGAGATTTTGGGTTGATTAGCCCAAACGGTCTCAAGACCGTTTGGGGATCATCCAAACGGTCTCAGGACCGTTTGGGGATCACCCCAAGACCGTTTGGAGGTCTGGGGTCAAGTATAGTTGACCAATTGAAGGTCCAAAGGTACTAATCATATTGCAATGTAGTGCTGATCTGTTGATCAACTCGATAGACCAATCCATGATGATTGTTCACTAGAATCCAAAGGTTGGATGGGCCAAACGGTCTCAAGACCGTTTGGTGGTCACCCAAGATCGTTTGGAGGTCTAGGGTTGAGTATGGTTAGGTGTTTGAAGGTCTAAAGGTACCAAGCTGTTATACAATGCAATGCTGATTTGGTGATCAATCCAATGATCCCAACCTTAATTGGATGGCTTGGATTTGAGTGATATGATGGGAAAACGGTCTCAAGACCGTTTGGAGGTCATCCAAACGACCTCAAGACCGTTTGGTGGTCACCCAAGACCGTTTGGAGGTCTAGGGTTGAGTATGGTTAGGTGTTTGAAGGTATAAAGGTACCAAGCTGTTAAACAATGTAATGTTGATTTGGTAATCAATCCAATGAACCAAACCCTAATTGGATTGCTTAGATTGGAGTGATATGATGGGCAAACGGTCTCAAGACCGTTTGGAGGTCATCCAAACGACCTCAAGACGGTTTGGGGTCAGGTCATACCCAATTTGGATGATGGTTCAATGGTTTCAAAGCAACTAGTCTTACATTGATTAGTGTTGTTGAATCATCGATTCCAAACCCTAATTCAATTGAATCAAACCCTAATTGATGATCAATTGAGGGTCAATTGAGAGTCAAATCAGTTGAAGGTTGACCTATTAAACTCAATTGAAGTATGAGGGTAGGTCCAATTGATTATTGGTTCCATGAATTCAATGATTGAAGGAATCAACATTGAAAACCCTAATTCAATTGGATACCTTATGTAATGGAGGTCCAATGTGATTGAATCTCTTGAGAATAGAGATGATGAATCATCCATTGATCCAATGATTATTAGTAATGATAATCAATGAAGGTACAAAGGTTGAAACCCTAATAGTACCTAAGTGATTAGTGCTAATTAAGGAATGAACCCTAATTGCTTATAAGAACAATGTCTTAGTACACTATGTTAACCATAGTTGTATATACTTGATTGAAGGGTTGATGTAACCTAATCAAGTTGATAGGATGATGGAAAGGAATTCATACATGAGTATTGATCATGTGATGAATAGGGTATGATCCTTAATAAAGAGATCATGTGAACCCTAATTGAGGTTGATTCCATGTAAACCCAAATTGAGGGTGATGCCATGAGAAACCCATGTTGGGATGAATAGTAAACCCTAATTTTAGGCAATATGATGAGAAAGCCTAATGAAGGGTGATGTTATATGCAATCCTCACCCTAATGAAGTATGATAGTATGGGAAACCCTAATCATAATAATGGAATGGTTACTAATATACTAATGGGGGAAATGCCTGAAGTGATTAATTGTGGATACCCTTATAGCAAGTAATGCTTTAACTTGAGATGAGTCCATATCATTAAAGATAGTTGGACCATTCTTATGTGTGACCTATGCACTTCATGGTAAGGGTGATAGGTTAATGGATTAAAGGATTAAGATGGGAAATACCTTAATCCAAGATAAGCTGATAACTTAAGGAAGTTGGAAGTGATGAGGAAAGTGATATATCAATATGTGATAAATATCACTTTTAGCATTACACGATTGATATAGTTCAATACCTGGAATGATAACACAAGATTGGCTAACTCCCAATACCTGGAATGATAACACAGGATTGGCTAACTCCCAATACCTGGAATGATAACACAGGATTGGCTAACTCCCAATACCTGGAATATTAACACAGGATTGGCTAACTCCCAATACCTAGAATGCACAGGATTGTCTAACTCCCAATACCTGGAATAATAACACAAGATTGGCTAACTCCCAATACCTGGAATGCACAGGATTGACATAGATCAATACCTGGAATAATAACACAGGATTGGCTAACTCCCAATACCTGGAATGCACAGGATTGGCTAACTCCCAATACCTGGAATAATAACACAGGATTGGCTAACTCCCAATACCTGGAATGCACAGGATTGACATAGATCAATACCTGGAACAATAACACAGGATTGGCTAACTCCCAATACCTGGAATGCACAGGATTGGCTAAACCCCAATACCTGGAATAGTTGCACAGGATTGACATAGATCAATACCTAAAATAGTTGCACAGGATTGACATAGATCAATACCTGGAATAGTTGCACAGGATTGACACAGATCGATACCTGGAATGGTTGTACAGGATTGACATAGATCAATACCTGGAATGGATACACATGAATAATATAAATCTAATGCTTGTACTAGTTGCACATGATTGGTGTAATCCAATGCCTGGAATACTTATATAGGATTGGTATAGACCAATGCCTGAATAGGACATGATGATGTACACTCTCATGTCCATTATAACCAAAATTTGTTTAGTAGATTGGCTAAGGCCAATAAGTTGAAACGAGAATGTCTCATGGGTGACATATCAAGATAATGAGTGTCACAAGAGAATGTCTCATGGGTGACATATCAAGATAATGAGTGTCACAAGAGAAGTTTGATATGATGGTATAATATGGAGGATAAATGATATCCATGTTCTTCCTATTACTTATTAAGAGAATGCTTTAAATTGCTTATCATCTGCCTAGTTTTATATCCTTAATTGCAATAATAATGTTTTGGCGGAGAGTTATATCTCTCGCTGGGGCAATTTACAATTGTCTCACCCCCGTGGGAAAACATTTTTAGGTATGCATGGAAGGCAAGGCAGGAAATCCCTAGAACAAAGATGAGCAGAAGCAACAGCAACAACAAGGACAGCAATGAGATCTCAGGTGGAGATATTGTCTGTCAAGTCATATAGATAGTAGTCCTATGTGTCGTCTCTGTACTCTCAGGTCCTCGGAGTTTTAAATGATTCAATCGGAGTTTTGGCTTAATGCCTCAAAGTTTTATACTTCTTGTGTATATTTGTTTAAAAGGCCAGTCAATGTTGTAATCCTTAAAAAGGAATTGTACAGGTTGTGTACTTGTGATCCAGGATGAAATGGAAACACTTTGGTTCTTGGTTAAAGAGTTTTCCTATGAATGGATCTCTTTGCAAATGGTTTTAATTTTTAGTGATTTTCGCTAATCCGCTGCTTGATGAACGCTTCCTCATTAGTTAATCTTGTTTTCACGAGACAGTCGTCACACAAACGGTCTCAAAACCGTTTGGACCCAAACGGTCTTGAAACCGTTTGCTCATGGAATTTGTACCGCCACCCCTCCTTTTCCTATAAATATCTCCTGACCCCCTCCCTTTTTCATTCCCTCAGTTTCTCAAAATTTCTCTCTCACGTGATTCCTATTACATTCCTCCCAATTCTCCTACTCCTCTACCACCTCCATCACCTCTCGCGCTCTCTGTTCATAATATTTCGTTATGCATTCACCATCATCTGCATTACCTTTCGTGGACGCAGCACCATCCTTCTCTGCCATTTCACTCTCTTTGCCACTACCAGCAAGGTAGACTACAGAAACTGTCACTGTCACCTTCGTTTCCGACGCTACACCATGTTTCACGTCCTTCTTTCCATCGTCATCGCTATCATTGCTGCCGCCCCTACAGCCGCCACCGATGTCTATGTTTTCGGTGCCATTTGCACCATTTTTTCCATCACTTTAGTCGCTCGCCTCCTCTTCCGCTTCACCTTCCTAATGGTTTCATCTCTTTTGGTCTCGAACCCAAACGGTCTTGCAAACTCTTTGGTTCAACAACCGTTTGGACCCAAACGGCCGTGAAACCGTTTGGACCCAAATGGTCAACAAAAATGTTTGGTTCTTTCAAAACCTAAAAAAACAATGAAATTTTCCCAATGTTGCATTTTCTTTTCACAAATATATTATCTTTACAATTTCAATCTAACGTACATGATCTCTTATTCAAATTTTCCAGAATGGCATCACCAGCAAAAGAAATTATTGACTCCCTCATCTGGACTAGATAAGAGCTCCTAGCACGTCACTCCAAGCTTCAGCACATCCTTGACATATGTGAAAAACTGGAAAGACTCCATCAAAAGTTAACTTTCCCAAGGTCATCCTTGCCCTTAAGCGAGTCAACAAATGTTTAGCAGATGATCCAATTGAAGAGGTCAAAGAAATTTCCTCCACCGACGAAGGCTCGAAATATGAACCAAATTCTAAGGAGGAATCCTCGGCCACCAAATCCAAGGGAAAAAGGAAGGCCCAGGAGGCTACCGTAGAACAACCAACCAAGAACGGGCACGAAAGCAAGTCCGGCCCTCCAGTGTGAGGGAACAAATCCTGGAAGGACATGCCACCCCTACTGCTGCCATTCCTGCTACCACCACTAAAGAACCAGAATCAGTTGATATGTACATCCAAAACCTCCCAGATGGTGACAAAGTACTGTGACCAACAAAGTACGTCTGCTCCAACGTACTGAAGAAGATGCGAATATGTGACAGAGTTCTCGCCTTACTCGAAAACATGAATCTCTCAAAACTCTACTCAAAGAAATCATGGACGCAAAGGATAAATGGAAGGACGGAGGTGACCACAGGTTGGTAACCTCACTTTTTGGAAACAAAGTTGTCTTGATTGAGAACATGCTGAATGAGATCTTCATCGAAAACCAAGAACAGCTAAAGAAAGCTAAAGAGGCAGGCCTGGACCACTCCCAATTCAACAGGCACACCTTCTGGAAGTCCTTGACGGGGATTCCAACCTATAAGGTGAAGACTTGCAAGACCTCTAACATATATTCTGGAATGGTGTGCAGTCTACAAAAAATCATTATAGGTGTCATATTCCCCAAGACATAGAGTGGGAACGTTATTATTTTTTATCTCTTTATCCTATGGTCCATTCTCAAAGGGTTGTCGGTCAACATCGGACGACATCTGATGTTACAACCCCAATTTTGGGCTCATCTAATGAGAAATGTAAACTCTCATATTGGAAAAATAATGATATAATTTGGTTTGATTAAATGGATTTCATTTACAATATCCTTGATGTTTGTGTTGTGGGCTTTATTGGCTATTGGGCCCGAATAACAAGAAAATTCAATTAGTAAATGAATAATTGAATATTTGAGAAAAGAAAGAGGTAGAAACCTCTAGAAGGCAAAGAAATGTAATCCAAGGATGGATTTCGTGCCTCTTGGGTTCTTTGTGTCCCAAGGAGTCCAAATTTGCAAAAAAAAAGCAATAAGAAAAGAAAAGATCAATTAAGTATTCCTTTATTAAGAAAGAAATTGAAAACAAGGGTAAAATGTGGAAAATAAGTAAAAAGAGGTACAATTGAGTTATCCTTAGTGGAATTTCTTATACCAAAGATTCCTAATGATAAAAGGAATACCAATGAGGAAAATATAAGAGAAATAAAGAGAAATCCTCAAAAGGAGCTATTTTAATAAGAAATAAACAAGATAATGAGAAATAATAAAGAATAATGCATTTAGATACATCTAGAAGGATAATGAGTATCCAATAAAAAGGATTTCAAAATAATAGAGTTTCTTCCAAGGAGTCCCAATAAAGAGGAAAGAAAGAGAAATTATCAAAATTGCAAAATAAAGGGATAATGGGAATACATAATTAATGAATTATGTGGTTTGTTAAGAAGAAAGTATTTTCTACTTAAGGAAATAAGCCAATATATTAAAAGTCATGGATAAAGATAATAATGAGAAGGAATTTTCGTATTCCTAAATATGCAAGAAATAAAGGATATCAAAGGGGTTATGAGGAGAGAGAAGAATACTTCTCCTTGAAGGAATGTGATTCCTATTAGGAGGGGACTTGTTTCCTCTTAGATGGGCATCTTAGGGCGAGGATATCCTCCCCTATAAAAGGGGTAGACCCCTGGTTCGAACTCAAAGAGAAAACCCACATCTTCCTCTCTCATCCCTATATTCTTCTTCCTTGCGTTCATCTTAAAACCCTAACCTTGAGTATCACCATGAACCTGATGAAAAAAGGGGAAACAGAGGGGTGCGATGAAGTCCTAGTGTACCACAGTGTCAAGGAGCCGCTTCTCCGTCAAATCAATGTCCTAGAGCGTGCGCAACAGCGGCATCAAGGCTGTAGTGATGGCTGTTGTGCATGGCTTGGAGAGAAGGGAAAATGGCCACCATGGCCAAGGTTTGAGGGCGCCATGTGTGTGCCATAGAGCGGCAGAGGCGGAGGAGTGATTTCCGGCCAGAATTGCAGCTCAGAGAGCGGGAAACGGAGCTCGCACCAGGCTGCAACGGCGGCCAGGTAGGGCTGCCCGAGGTTGAAGACAACCTGGGGGGACGTTGGACGGAATTACCCTCTGTGGGATAAAAGAGTCAAACTTTAAATCGAGGGTAAACTAGTAATTTGGTTATAAACTCAAATGTGGGCCGAGTTTCATGCATGGGATGACGTGGCGACTTCCGGTTGGTCTAAAAAGGTATTTCTTCCAAAAATCATAAATCTTTAATAGTAGCTCAGATGATAAAAGTTTATACATGAATTTTGCTCATAAAAATGAGAAGAATCTAATAAAAATATATTTAGAGGCTAATTTTTCTTTTAATTCGAAAAGTAATGGAAGATAGCAACTTTAATACTTTAATGTTTAAAGAACCCTATTTTGAGTTGATTAACATATTTAGTAGGGTTTAATAGATGATTAAATTTGATATTATCCTATTAATGATAAAAAGGAACATTAGGAAGAAAAAGGATGAACTTTGAATATAATCAGTTAATTTAGAGTTTCATATGCATGAATATACTTTAATGGGCCTTGAAACCCTAATGTTGACTAATTCGACTACTAATGGCTTTAATTGATTAATTTCATGATTAAAGTTGGAATATGTTGAATCTAAGCTATTTCGAGCATTAAAGTTCCTAATTTGTGGATAAATACCCTAAATGTAGTAATTAGGTTTTTCTCATGAATAAAAGGTGGAATTAATAGCAAATCAAGTTCATATGTTATTTGGACCATAATGAACTATGAATTGATGATAAATGTGTATAATGATCTTGTCATGGATTTAAGGGATAAAAATGGTAAATTTAATGAAAAGAGGTTTAAGGGGCTTAATTAGTGGATAATTATGCCTTTAATATGAAATTGAGGATTAGATGTTGAGATAATTAGGGTTTAAAATAGTAAAAGATGAAGGGAAAACCTAATTGCAATGGAAACCCTAAAAGTGGACTAGAAACCCTAAGAAGCGAGCTAGATTTAATAGATCTTAATGACATGAGTAATAAAAGGAAATTATATAATTGTTTCAGGTTCTTATTGAATGCTTGCATGCTCATTGTTGTTTGGATTATTCCTGCACCTGAATATACATGTACAGGTATGTGGTTATGCCTATGAATACCCCGAATTAGATTCATGTGGATTTTCGAGGTTTTATTGATGACTTGAATTAAACTGTTGGTTGCATTTAATTCTTGCAATTTATAGTGTGAATATGACTATCACCTAAGATATGTGCCTACTAGCTCAGATCCTAGTCCCCTCTATAACTTTATAGATTGACCTAGTAAATGTCTACCAATGGGGTAGGTCCATCAGGTCATTAAATGACTTAGTAAATGGCTCCCAATGGGGTAGGACCATCAGGTCATCATGAGTCAGGGATTGGGCTACCTTTGGGTAGGACCATGGGACTCAATAACTCTAAGAATTGGCTACCTGTGTGGTAGGTCCATGGGGGTAAGGATCTACCACATGAGAGAGGTAGTATATGTGTCCACTACAGGGACATCACAGAGATAGGGGATAGGAAAGGAGTGAGTAGTATTACTTAAAGCGTAATCTTGGATGTTAAATGATATTTGGATGACTACATTGTTATTATAGTTGCAGGATTATTGTTTCCCCCACATACCAGCTTCTTGCTGACCGACGTTTTGTTTGTCAACATTTTAGGTATAAATGAAAAGAACAAAGAGTAAAGTGGCATACATGGAATTAAATGAAAAATAATGTGCACAGGAGGATTAGTTAGATTAGTTTCTTCATGGATAGAAGTTTAGAAATTGCAGTTTTTCTAAGGTAAGAAAAGTTTTATTTTATACCATTTTCAGTTTAGTTGGTAAAGTTTATTAATTGTTATTGATTATTTGTCAAACCTTTGATCTGGGTTATTAGATAACGGCTCTAATCTCTTGGTCTCCCTTAGGTGGGGGTTACCGGGAGACGGGGTCGTTATAATTGGTATCAGAACGAAGGTTCATCACTTAATCTTTAATAATTATTAAATTTTACAATTCCATAGAACTGGGGGAGTTATTAGAGGATTATCTGAAAGACATAGGTGTCTAGAAAAGGATCACGACCGGGGGCTGGCAATATTTTCCTCCGCACCGCTAGTCGGAATACGAGGACTCGCGGAGTCATGTAACTGCCTGGCCAAAGTCTTAGGTGAATCGAAATAATATACCTTTAGGACTCTCTCATCTTGTTCATCCTTTCTCAACTCAAATTCTATTAAGGACCTTAAGGATTAGGGTTTCCTCTCTTCTCCTCACCCTCTTGAGGTATAGGTAAGGTTGATAAGGATTAAGGAATTCTCCACCAAATTAATAAAAAGCATGTAAATAAGATGTCATGGACATAAGCTTAATAGAGTAAACGTAAAAGAATAGATACATGCTTAGGTAGTATGGCATAAGTTGTCATCACCCTCAGGAGAGACTTGAGGATAGACCTCCTTGTCAGGAGGATGAGTAGAGAGGGTTAGTCTTGGAGGTAGAGACCTCCATTAAAGGTAGAGACCTAGCACATTCATTGAGGATGATGTTAACCCTAACCCTAAGTGAAGGTTAGAGAGAGATGACATAATGAGTTGGATGTCATGGTTTATGAGGTGTTTGGATGGACATGCCTTTGTATTGCCATACGAACCATGAGAAGTTGATGACCGAGTACCTTTGAAGGGTCGTGCATGTTTGAGCGAAGGATATCTCCTTCATGGATGAGGTTAGAGAAGAACCTATAGAAACCTTTTGGGTTGTTGCAAGTAGGATATAGCTTGCCTCCAGAGTGCGTCAGTAGTGTAGATAGTTGAATGAAACCCTAGACAAAGGATCATGATGGATGTCTTATGAGATAATAATAAGGGGTTATGGATAATCTTGAGTAAACATAAGTTCGATTATAGGCTTCACTCAGGTAGAGGCATGCTTACGAGCTTGATCCTTCATGAAGAAAGGACCTCTTATAGGGAGGTTGGTTGTAGGATTAGCTCTAGAGAGAGAGAGAGAGAGCATACCTCAGGCAAGAAGGTTGGAAGTCTAAAACCCTGAAACTTGACGAACAGTGGGAGTTGAGGATGATAAAAGTTGTTGTATGCTTGACCCTTGGAGGCTAATGATGTCTTGGTTTCCGTGAAAGGAACCAAACCCTAGAGAGAGGATGAGTCTGTTGGTACCTCTGTGCCTATGGTATAGGTGTTTACCTCCTGAGATAGGTAGAATTGTTTCTTAAACTTGAAGAGGATGAAGTAGCAAGTTGTGAAGCCTTGTACCTAGTTGGTTTGAAAAGGACTCAACTCTGAGGTGTTGCTCGAATGAAAGGATTGCATACCTTGGACATGCTTGATTTGTAGTTAAGAGGTTGAGCATGTAGTTGGACACCCAAAGGTGGACCTAGGGTTTCTAGGCCTAAGAGGGGAAGCAGTGTACCTGATGCTCATGATAAGATTTGAGTCTCTATAGCTTCGAGCATGTGTAGAGGAGAAAGAAACCCCTTAAGGGTTTGTGTGATGAACCCCTCACAACTAAGTTGGTCTAATATTGAGGATGAGAACAAGTGTGACCTAGCATGGTTTAGTAGGTACGCTTGTTCCTTAGTAGTTGCGGTTTTAAGCATGCTCATGTGAATGTAAACCCTAAGGACACTTGTGACCTTTGTTATCAAGGTATAGTTTCCTCCCCTCCTGGGAGAGGGACCCTTTTGTAGGGTGTATACTAGTTTTTTTGAAGGTTTCAGAGGATCTTGAGAAGCTAAGTGAAGAGTACATGGCATGAGAATGAACCTATAGACCCATAGATAACCATCTATATGTGCATGTGGAGGTGTTACCATGGAGGTAACCGGTATGGGGCCTGACTAAGGTAGGCAGGTCACCATGATCCCTGAGAAAGGATGAAAGACAGCCCAAGAATGCAGAGAGAGATGATGAAGGATTTGGTAAGGTTCTAAGTTTAACATGTACTATAATAGAATCCTAAGTCTATCCTAGGGTCAGGTAGGGATAAGACTGATGGAAGAAGGAGTTGTCTAATTCCCTAGTTGCACATGACCATAGGGTCGGGAGGTAACAACTATCATTGTCTGAGGGCCATTAGGTAGGAGGTTGATCACTTTCATAAACTCATGGGACCCAAAGGGAAGATGAGTAGGTCACTCTCTGATGCATGAGGGAAGAGGGATGACCCCCAAAAGTGTCGACACCCTATAGACCCAGAGGAGATGACCAAGGATTGTGTGTAAAACCCAATAGGTTCGAGACCAGTTTCCATGAAAGTAATTTTTGATATCATGATGTTTGTGATGTGGACACACGAGTTGCACATTTCAACTTAGATTTGAAGGTGTACTGGCAAGGTGGGATGTACCATCTCTACTCTTGGAATGGGAAGAACTATGTATTTGGACGGCTGCCAAATGCATATTTCCTCTTGTTATGGGAGTGAGAGATAGGACAGTATGCATGCCATACACCAAGGGTAAATATGATGTAAGTTGGAACGTTGGTATAAGGAATGAGGACAGAGATGATAACGTGTCGTGGTGGAGTGAATGATACATGGATAGGTACAAACGATAAGAGTATTAAGGAAATCATCTTGTGAGGATATTTTATCATGAGCTAGGTGGAATTTACAAGTGATACAAGGTTGAGTTTGATCATCAAGGAGATGAGCTCAAAGTATTCTCAATGAAGATAGACTTAGAATTCGAGTTTGAGATGATAAGTGAAATACATGGAAGAGTATGTCGTCAACTTTAAGAGTATGTCTTCAACTTTACCTAACACTTAAGGATAAGAAGTGGTAATAAATGCTCTGGTTGAGATATAGCTGCCTAGTTAGATGGAGGCTAGAAGAGGTTGTTAGGTTAACCCTCAGTTGGAAATGAGATAAGTTTAGCTAACACACAGATGTAATAATATCAATTGATCAAGAGAAAGGTTGTTTGGTTAGCCAACCTAGTCCATAATATAATGAAAGGATGGTTGTAGAACCTCAGATGCACTCCTCTGAAAAGGAAGGTGATGAAATCTTGATTAGAGTGGTGTAGGGTCTCTTAGGAATCATGACACATTGGAGATCATGATTTTAAGATCACTATATACCATGGTATTACTGAGATAGTAATAGATAGTAGCACTTTGGATGCTTAAGATGAAGATGCATGTGGCTTGTGGCCATACATGATAGAGGTGAACGACGAACACCAGTAACCCAGTGTATCAATATAGAGGATAAAAGAGTCCCTGAGAGGGAATGGGATTTCATCACTATGGATGATGTGGAAAATCTCCCCTTAAACAAGGAAGATCATGTGGGTTAGGGTAGATCACCTTACCTAGATGACAGGAAAAAGAAGAGTACTTTCAAGTGACGGATTGGGTTGAACTACTTAGAGAGAGAAATGGTTCAACTACACCATGATGCGAGTTCAAAAGTTCTTGAGCATGATTAGAAGGTTTACTTCCATGCAATGGAAGTAGGTGCATGAAGAACTCATTTTTAGTACCGCTTATCACCCCTAACTAATGGTTAGTAGGATCCAGACTAGAGGGTCTGATGAGAGCAAGTGTGCTTGTTCAGGGTGATACAAAGAGACAATACTTAAGATGTGATGTTAACCACCATAGACTTTATCAGGATGCAAGAAGTTCTATAAGGAGGTTGTGTCGGTCGTCACTTCATTATGATGATGTTGGTGAAGGAGGCCTCGTGAAGGTCATAAAAGAACCACAGTGTGTGTAGATGAAGTCGCTTGATCATGCAATGGCTGAGAGAGAGCCCAAGGGTGACATGAGTTACGAGCTGATGTAAAGTAGACTGACATGCAGTTCAATGTGGAGGAATATAATGTGAAAATCTGACCCCTCTAAGCTATAGCTGAGAAAGCTGAGTCCCCGATATATGGGTCCATTGGAGATGGATTGGTGGAGATGGTTGTGTTTAGCCTTTCCCCTCAGGACAACATGATGAATAAATGTGCTCCATGAGTTTGATCTAGAGCACTATGTGAGGTACCCAAGCTATGTGTTGAGCCCTGAACCTATTCAACTTTTGAGAGGCTGAAATGTCCTGAGTCACCTATGAGGGTATGATATACCAAGGTAAGAAAGAACTCATATGGAAGAATATGAGATGATGAAGGTTCTTGGGAAGCACCATGGAAAGGGTGAAGACACATGGGATCTCTGATGGACGTATGAAAGGCTAATCATGAACTGTTTGTTTGCTTGATAGAATTTTGAGGACAAAATTCCTATAAGAGGGGAAGGATGTTACAACCCCAATTTTGGGTTCATCTGATGAGAAATGTAAACTCTCATATTGTAAAAATAATGATATAATTTGGTTTGATTAAATGGATTTCGTTTACAATAGCCTTGATGTTTGTGTTGTGGGCTTTATTGGCTATTGGACCCGAATAACAAGAAAATTCAAGTAGTAAATGAATAATTGAATATTTGAGAAAAGAAAGAGGTAGAAACCTCTAGAAGGCAAAGAAATGTAATCCAGGGATGGATTTCGTGCCTCTTGGGTTCCTTGTGTCCCAAGGAGTCCAAAGTTGCAAAAAGAAAGCAATAAGAAAAGAAAAGATCAATTAAGTATTTCTTTATTAAGAAAGAAATTGAAAACAAGGGTAAAATGTGGAAAATAAGTAAAAATAGGTACAATTGAGTTATACTTGGTGGAATTTCGTATCCCAAGGATTCCTAATGATAAAAGGAATACCAATGAGGAAAATAAAAGAGAAATAAAGAGAAATCCTCAAAAGGAGCTATTTTAATAAGAAATAAACAAGATAATGAGAAATAATAAAGGGTCGTGAAACCGTTTGGACCCAAGTGTCTTTAAACCATTTGGAACAAAATGGTCCTAAAACCATTTGGGCCCAAATGGTCAACAAAACCGTTTGGCTCTTTCAAAACCTAAAAAACAATGAAATTTTCCCAATGTTGCATTTTCTTTTCACAAATCTATTATCTTTACAATTTCAATCTAACATACATGACCTCTTGTTCAAATTTTCGAGAATGGCATCACCAGCAAAAGAAATTATTGACTCCCTCATTTGGACCAGATAAGAGCTCCTAGCACGTCACTCCAAGCTTCAGCACATCCTTGACATATGTGAAAAAACTAGAAAGACTCCATCAAAAGTTAACTTGCCCAAGGTCATCCTTGCCCTTAAGAGAGTCAACAAATGTTTAGCAGATGATCCAATTGAAGAGGTTGAAGAGATTTCCTCCACCGATGAAGGCTCGTAATACAAACCAAATTCTAAGGAGGAATCCCCGGCCACCAAATCCAAGGGAAATGGGAAGGCCCAGGAGGCTACCGCAGAACAACCAACCAAGAATGGGCACGAAAGCAAGTCCGACCCTCCAGTGTGAGGGAACAAATCCTGGAAGGACATGCCACCCCTACTGCTGCCATTCCTGCTACCACCACCGCAGAACCATCATCAGTTGATTTGTACATCCAAAACCTCCCGGTTGGTGACAAAGTACTGCGACCAACAAAGTATGTCTGCTCCAACGTACTGAAGAAGATGGGAATCTATGACAGAGTTCTCGCCTTACATAAAAACATGAATCTCTCAAAACTCTACTTTTTCATGGAAAATTCTTATGTTGATCCCACAACAGAGTTCTTCACATACTCAACAAAGAAATTGTGGACGCAAAGGATAAATGGAAGGACGGAGGTGACCACAGGTTGGTAACCTCACTTTCTGGAAACAAAGTTGTCTTGATTGAGAACACACTGAATGAGATCTTCATCGAAAACTTAGAACAGCTAAAGAAAGCTAAAGAGGTAGGCCTGGACCACTCCCAATTCAACAGGCACACCTTCTGGAAGTCCTTGACAGGGATTCCAACCTACAAGGCAAAGACTTGCAAGACCTCTAACATACATTCTGGCATAGTTTGCACTCTGCACAAAATCATTATAGGTGTCATATTCCCCAGGACAGACAGTGGGAACATTAATATTTATGATCTATTTATCCTATGGTCCATTCTCAAAGGGTTGTCGGTCAACATCGGACAACATCTGATGTTACAACCCCAATTTTGGGTTCATCTGATGAGAAATGTAAAGTCTCATATTGGAAAAATAATGATATAATTTGGTTTGATTAAATGGATTTCTTTTACAATAGCCTTGATGTTTGTGTTGTGGGCTTTATTGGCTATTAGGCCCGAATAACAAGAAAATTCAATTAGTAAATGAATAATTGAATATTTGAGAAAAGAAAGAGGTAGAAACCTCTACAAGGCAAAGAAATGCAATCCAAGGATGGATTTCGTTCCTCTTGGGTTCCTTGTGTCCCAAGGAGTCCAAAGTTGCAAAAAGAAAGCAATAAGAAAAGAAAAGATCAATTAAGTATTTCTTTATTAAGAAAGAAATTGAAAACAAGGGTAAAATATGGAAAATAAGTAAAAAGAGGTACAATTGAGTTATCCTTAGTGGAATTTCGTATCCCAAGGATTCCTAATGATAAAAGGAATACCAATGAGGAAAATAAAAGAGAAATAAAGATAAATCCTCCAAAGGAGCTATTTTAATAAGAAATAAACAAGATAATGAGAAATAATAAAGAATAATGCATTTAGATGCATCTAGAAGGATAATGAGTATCCAATAAAAAGGATTTCGAAATAATAGAGTTTCTTGGGATCCAAGGAGTCCCAATAAAGTGGAAAGAAAGAGAAAGTATCAAAATTGCAAAATAAAGTGATAATGGGAATACATATGAATTATGTGGTTTTGTTAAGAAGAAGTATTTTCTAGTTAAGGAAATATATTTTTGTGGCCAATATATTAAAAGGCATGGATAAAGATAATAATGAGAAGGAATTTTCGTATTCCTAAATATCCAAGAAATAAAGGATATCAAAGGAAATACGAGGAGAGAGAAGAATACTTCTCCTTGAAGGAATGTGATTCATATTAGGAGGGGACTTGTTTCCTCTTAGATGGGCATCTTAGGGCGAGGATATCCTCCTCGATAAAAGGGGTAGACCCCTGGTTAGAACTCAAAGAGAAAACCCACATCTTCCTCTCTCATCCCTATATTCTTCTTCCTTGCTTTTATTTTCAAACCCTAACCTTGAGTATCACCATGAACCTGATGAAAAAAGGGGAAACAGAGGGGTCCGATGAAGTCCTGGTGTACCACGGTGTCAAGGAGCCACTTCTCCATCGAATCCATGTCCTAGAGCGTGTGTAGCAGCGGCATCAAGGCTGCAGTGACGGTCATTGTGCATGGCTTGGAGAGCGGGGAAAATGGCCACCATGGCCAAGGTTTGAGGGCGCCCCGTGTACGCCATGGAGCGGCGGAGGTGGAGGAGTGATTTCCGGCCAGAATCACATCTTAGAGAGCGGGAAACAGAGCTCGCGCCAGGCTGCAACGGAAGCCCTAGGTTGAAGACAACCTGGGGGGACGTTGGACGGAATTGCCCTCTATGGGATAAAAGAGCCAAAGTTTATACATGAATTTTGCTCAGAAAAATGAGAGGAATCTAATAAAAATATATTTAGAGGCTAATTTCTATTATAATTCGAAAAGTAATGGAAGATAGCAACTTTAATAATTTAATGTTTAAAGAACCCTATTTTGAGTTGATTAATATATTTAGTAGGGTTTAATAGATGATTAAAGTTGTAGCCTTTTAATGATAAAAAGGAACATTAGGAAGAAAAAGGATGAACTTTTCATATAATCAGTTAATTTAGCATTTCATATGCATGAATATACTTTAATGGGCCTTGAAACCCTAATGTTGACTAATTCGACTATTAATGGTTTTAATTGATTAATTTCATGATTAAAGTTGGAATATGCTGAATCTAAGCTATTTCGAGAATTAAAGTTCCTAATTTGTTGATAAATACCCTAAATGTTGTAATTAGGGTTTTCTCATGAATAAAAGGTGGAATTAATAGCAAATCGAGTTCATATGTGATTTGGACCATAATGAACTATGAATTGATGACAATACGTATAATGATCTTGTCATGGATTAAAGGGATACAAATAGTAACTTTAATGAAAAGAGGTTTAAGGGGCTTAATTCATGGATAAGTATGCCCTTAATCTGAAACTGAGGATTAGATGTTGAGATAATTAGGGTTTGTAATCAATTGCGTTAAATTAGGGTTTAAAATAGTAAAATATGAAGGGAAACCCTAAAAGTGGACTAGAAACCCTAAGAAGCGAGCTAGATTTAATAGATCTTAATGACATGAGTAATAAAAGGAAATTGTATAATTGTTTCATGATCTTATTGAATGCTTGCATGCTCATTGTTGTTTGGATTATTCATGCACCTGAATCTACATGTACAGGTATGTGGTTACGCCTATGAATACCCTGAATTAGATTCTCGTGGATTTTTTAGGTTTTATCGATGACTTGAATTAAATTGTTGGATGCATTTAATTCTTGCAATTTATAATGTGAATATGACTATCACCTAAGATATGTGCCTACTAGCACATATCCTAGTCCCCTTTGTAGCTTTATAGATTGACCTAGTAAATGGCTACCAATGCGGTAGGTCCATCAGGTCATTAAATGACTTAGTAAATGGCTACCAATGGGGTAGGACCATCAGGTCATCATGAGGCAGGGATTGGGCTACCTTTGGGCAGGACCATGCGACTCCATAACCCTAAGAATTGGCTACTTGTGTGGTAGGGCCATGGGGTAAGGATCTACCACATGAGAGAGGTAGTATCTGTGTCCACTGCAGGGACAACACAGAGATAAGGGATAGGAAAGGAGTGAGTAGTATTTCTTAAAGCATAATCTTAGATGTTAAATGATATTTGGATGACTACATTGTTATTATAGTTGCACGATTATTGTTCCCCCACATACCAGCTTGTTTCTGACCGACGTTTTGTTTGTCGGCATTTTAGGTACAAATGAAAAGAACAAACAGTAAAGTGGCATACATGGAATTAAATGAAAAATAACATGCACAGGAGGATTAGTTAGATTAGCTTCTTCATGGATAGAAGTTTAGAAATCCCAGTTTTTCCAAGGTAAGAAATGTTTTTTTATACCATTTTCAGTTTACTTGATAAAGTTTATTAATTGTTATTGATTATTTATCGAACCTTTGATCTGTGTTATTAGATAACAGCTCTGATCTCTTGGTCTCCCTTAGGTGGGGGTTACCGGGAGACGGGGTCGTTACATCTGATACATAAGCACTCAGCTTATGCCCTTAGAAAAGAAATCTGCATGGAGGGTCACATAACATCAATTCTGAAATATCTTAACATGGACAGACCACTTCCCAAGTGCACAATGATAAAAGGCGACATCCTAACAAATGGGTAGAGTCTAAAGATCTCATATATCATCAAGGAGAAGGATTCCAAACTTCATTATGTCTTCTGCCAAACTATCAAAGCATCCCGGACACTGCTACCGCTTCCAGAACTGGATGACTGTGACAAAGAAAAGCTTCTCTTCACTTAAGATGAGATTTCCAACTTCCTAGCATCGGTCAAAGAAAATGAGAAAAAAGCAAAGACAGGCAGACAGAGTATAGAGTCACTTCCCCAGCAATAAGGCCAATGAAATACCAGTGACACAACTTTCAAAACTACGCATACAGCAGCAACAACAACAGTCGGGGATGCCCACATCAAAGATCAACCCAGAGGTAGACCCACCACACAGTGTTGAGAACATAGTAAACTCAACACCATAAGCCTTCATCTTCGATCTGGATGTTGGGCTTACCTCTAAAACACCTCCACCACACTACCACCTTCCACCATTCCGCCATCCACCACTTTTCCACCATTTTCCACAATAATGCCCACCACAATTTCTTTCTCCACAACCACAACTTCACCTGCATCTTCCGCCTCACTCATTTTCTCCTCGGGCGTCCCATTCTCCACCTCGATGCCTGATCTCACCTTCACTTCAACCACTTTCCCCTCGGCATTCTCAGTTCCACCTTTTTCACCCGGGATGTCGCCACGATTCTCATCCACCACCACCTCGATACCGCTGGTGACTCCATCTACAGTCACCACGCAATTCACGATTCCATCAATAGTGTCTCTTTCACAAGGCACTACCACCTTCCCACCTCGACCCCAGCCATCCCATCCATCCATCTATGGGGTCCCCTTTTCACAAGTCGGTGAGGAATTCAGACGTCAATTTGATGCCATTCGAAACCTCCTCACTGACCCTTCTAACATATTACAATCCATTTTTTTCTATGTGTAAGGGCTTGCTACACAAGTCTCCAAGATCGATGAGTGGAACCAATCCTTACCATGCATCCTCTCCAACATTCAACAAAGGAAGGAAGCAGTGGCCAAGCAAGTCGATCGCATCGACGACCGCTTAAAACACCTGCCAGAGTTGGTACTCGGGATGAAAGGCCAGCAAGAAGTGTTGGCTCAGCAAGTTGACAGGGTCTTTAAGCAAACTCAACCTTTTCCTGAGACCCTTCGTGAGCTTCAGCAGCAACACACTGCCCTAAACATGTGCTTGGATGACATCAACAACAACCTCATGCAGCTCATCCGCCGCCAAGAGGAGCAATCAAACAATGAAATCAATCATCTACGTGCACAAGTAATAGATCTATCAGCACGACTCCTCTCTAGCGAAGCGATATATACTGATCTGAAAGAAATCCATGATGCACTGCTCAAAACCCATGAGCATGTGCAAGTGGCACTCGATGAAATACAAGCTATCCATCGACAGTGCAAGAAAATATTGATCAAGAAAATAAAAGATAAGGCAGCGGATGATGATGAAGATGAAAACGAGGATGATGATGATGAGGATTTTGATTCCTCATCTGAGTCCAATGACGATAGATCCTCCTCAGATGATCAATCTGATGACCCAGGAAATACTGGGGAGGGCACCAGCTGAGTGGTTGAATCTGCAAAGAAGGAAAATAATAGAGACCACCAAGAAGGTGGAAATAAAGATACCAAGTCCCCCAATAATAATGACAATGTAACAATGTCATATGGGGATCAATTCTTTAACTTCTCAGCTATGGGATCCCTAGGGGATGCTGTAAAAGAAGTCACTTTTGCTGAGTTTGAACAATGCATAATGGAAACCAGCATTTTCCCACCCACAACAGCCATTCATCAACATTTCGCTCAAGAGAAATTTGCACCCCTCCCCCTAAAATAGGAGGAATCAGATAGAGTGAGTCTCGACACAGATGATAGACTCGACTCTGGAGATGACTCTGAAAAAGATGAAGATATGCCTCAACTTTTAGATGATAGCGAGCAGACTTCACTTCCTCCACCCCAAGACCTTCCCCCGCCGCCACCTCTACCTAACAAAATGCATGACCTATACATGACGGCCATCTCTACATTAGATGTTAAGTACATCTTCATCCTAAACACTATTATAGATGATGACAAGAATGGGGGGGACATCATCTACAACAATACAAAGATAAAGTGCAAGTTGACAGAGAAGACTTCCATATACTCCTTCGACCACAATCGGCGATGAAGATGGCTATCTTCCGTGTCCTCCTTGCCAACTCTATTGAGGATTTCCTAAGCCCAAAAAAGTTATAGACTATTTTCAACACTTCACCTTCTCTATCCTTAAGCTTATTATATAAGGACTTATAGGAAAAGTCCATTGAGCGGCTGTGAACTAGCCTTGCACGAACGGTACGCTACATTTCAGTGCCCTTTAGAGTTTCCGACCACTGGTTGCTAATGATTGTCGACATCGAGGCCCGCGACGCCAAGGTGTACAACTTCTGTGCCAGTGCGCTAAAGGTTGGACACATTAATTTTGTTGGTTTAAAAGCTAGGGAAGCACGATGCATTCCTTTCCGGCTTCTCAAAGTAATATGGGCTACCTACCCATCTCTTTGACACGGTGGGAACCAACCTTGGTTCCAAATCATCAACCCAAAACTCCAAACACTATAAGGTTCAAGGGATTATGCTTTCTGTACTATAAGATTCACAGAATCACTCAATAGACACCCCCTTTACCGAGTTAGCCATAGAGGATATGCACTCTCTATGTGTACATTACACCATGGAGCTTATCTGCGACATACGGTTCTTCAAGGACCCGACTATGGCACAAGACAACATCCCTCGATACCTTTTTTCTGCTATCTAACGTCCGCAAAAGAGTCCATACAGAACAATTCTAAAGGAGTTGGACAAAAAGAAACATCAAACCGCCAAAGTCCCAGAACAACGCCAATGGGACCCTTATACTTTTTATATGGCAGATGACAAGGGAGACATCGATCTATTAACCGGGGCCCACATCAACAGATTATCCAATCAATGGTGCCTCTATCTGCCATACAACCAACATTTCCAAACTTCAACCTTGTTGCATGCAAGAGTTTGTCTGATAATGAACTCAGACTCATCATGTCTCGGCTTTATGCAAAGAACGATGAGCTTGTTTTCCTCAAAGGGAACATTCTAGTAATGGCAAATTCACTCCGTGAAACCGTACAGATGAAAGGTTCTTTATCTGTGAGCTTGATGACTGCATACCAATTTCTCCTCACACGGGACCAACCTACGATTTATATGGCATCATCATACATGAAGGATGATCTACTAGGGTCAAAGAACTTTAGAACCACAGAGGAACTTATCTCATATCTTCAACATTCAACTCTGAGGTTCATCATGCTTCCTTTTCTACACTCTAAGCATTGGATGCTACTGGAAGCAAACCTACATGAAGGAATGACAACCATCTACAATAGTTCCGACAACCAGTTTGATCCAAACCAAAAACAGTATGCTGTGACAGCAAAGGCGCCCACATAGGAAGTGGCAATGGACTGCTCCAAGGGGTCGACCATCCTCCCTCCTACATAGAGATGATGACTTCTTTCTCTCTTCCCTCTTCCTTCTTTGTTCTTGCCATGAGCGAGTAGTCCCATACACTAGGGTGCGGGGAGTAGCCCCACTACCGATGTTTTCAATTCATACATTGTAATTCATGAGTTTGTAATTGAAAAATATTATCTTTTCAATTCAACATCAATCGTTTAATGAATGATAGTTGCTTGATCACCAACTTGTGTTATCTATTATCTACTAATGTGAATTGTCTACGTTTGTATTTTTATATTCGAATATCGACTACATGTTGGTTCTTGATGTTTGTAGTCACCATACATATGTTCGGTATCTAGGAACGTTTCTCAAGGAGTGGAGTCAACTCACCTCCATCGTTGCACTTCCATACTATGAAAAGGAATCAGTTGACGTATGAAAAGTACAACCTTAATAGGTCGAGGAACACACTTTGTGAGGGGAGTGATGCAAAGTAGGTGACCATTTGTTTGGGGATGACTGGTATTGCAATACTCCCACATTTCTCATAGTTATTTATCCGAAAGGAAGCTAACTCTACAAAGATACTAACTATTTAGACCCTTTTCTTTGCAAGCCATGTTATTATGATGCATGTTTTGATCCATGCATAGTGGTGGTGAAACTCAGTCAAATCCTAGTGGTTTCCCAAATATCATTTACAACCTCAAATTTACTTTTCTTCCATTTACTTTACTTTGCACTTTAGTTTAATCATCAAATCAACTCTTCGATCTAAATATCAACTTTCAAATAGATAAGTAGAATTATTACATTTTCCATTGTGTTAAACTCTTAATAAGACCATTGTCTCATGGATTCAACCCTTAACTTTACTATGATAAGACTTCCACGTATATTATCATATGTGGGTGGAGATCTTATTATAGAACAAGAAAGGCTAAACTTAGAGACTTACTATCTCTAGGATTTTTAGTGGTTCACGCAACTCCACGCCAGTGGAGGCTCCATCAACATCCAAAACCATCATCCTATTTTGGGTGTTGAGTTCTTCCTAAGGGATCACTTTACAATCCTTGCATACTTTTCAAACCAACGTCTTATAAGGAAGTAATCAATTTGGCTACAATTGCACCCACTCTTCAAAGTAGTAGTTTAATGAACTATTTTCTTGAAATGTGTATTTTCCAAGATCATATCATAAGCAACTGTAAAATATAAAATCCCCTCTCCTTCTCCATTTTCAGTGACATATCCTTAATCTCCATGAAGTCTCTCATATCCAACATTTCTACTCCCCACATGGTCATTCAAGTCACTCCAAATAATGATCTTCTCCCTTATCAGTATTCCTTACATTAGTATTATCCTAAAAATCCTTCTTTACCTTCTTACTAAGGCCACCTTGGGAGGGCATAATCATTAGTAGTATTAAAAATATTTCCCTCTCAAAACAAACTTTATAACTATGAATCGATTAGCCATCTATGTGATCTTGACAACATATTATGAGCAATAATTTTAATGCCTTTTCGATGTATTTTTATACACGTATACCAAATTTTGTACCATGTGTCTCCAATCTCTATGCATCATTCCCTTGTACACTTGCTTTCATGCAATCAATGTTAAGTGTTCTTTTAATCATGGTATCTACTATCTACAAAGACTTTCATGTCAAGACCCAATATTTCAAGATTCCACTCTAAGTCTTTTTTTAACTTGCTTTCTTACATGTCTCCTTCGAAAAGATGCCCTTGCACATTTTTCACTACATGCAGGCAATAATGCAGTGGGACTAGCTTTTTTTACCCACGCCCTTCCAAGGTACGGAACACCTTTATTTTCCTTCAACACAATCGGGTGCCACTATTATACACTTTTATGACATGGATCCTTACAACAAAATTACAATTTATGAAAATTTTAAGTGTGGTCCTTAATAGTGTTTTTACATAAAATATATCACAATTGATATATAAGCAATAAGTGAGGTTTAGATTGAAACTAAGCCATTCAATGTACATATAATGATCCAATAAAATTTATATGAGTCTATATTAATAATAATTGGGTTTATTCAATATGTGATCCATTAATTCTTTTTAGATAATTCTAGATAATTAAATATATGGTTATCCTAAAAAGTCAAGGAAAAACAATTGTAACCTCAAACCAAGAAAATAATTGGTTTCTTCAAATCCTCATAGTCAAATTGTCCATCTTACCAAATTTGGTCTTTTGTCTAACCCTAGAGTCCCTAAATAATCTAGTAAATTAAGTAATATAGTCAAAATCCTTAAAAAAATGACTCCATATCAATGCGCGGCTTTTTTTTTAAAGTCATTGTGTTTTATCCATCACATGATTCTTTCCTTCTTCTAAATAACCGAATAAGGTTGGTTCCATGTCCACACAGATCTGATCCATGGCTAGGTGTTTTCCTTCTCACTCATTAGGGTGTGACTGCGGCAGTGTGAGTCTAATAGACCATCTCCCCCACCCCAAACTCCTTGTTTCCCTTATGATCCTTACCATATTTTAAACCCAACATTGTTAGAATTCTCTTTTCGCAATGAGATGGCACACCCCTCACAACCCTGAACTTTCCCTACTTCATAGCCCCAACCTTTAGCAATCACCTGACTTTATCTGGTGTTGCCTCCATATGATCCCAAGGCTCCCCACGACTTCATATATATATATATATATATATATATATATATATATATATATATATATATATATATATATATATATATATATATATATATATATATATATATACATATATATATATAAAAGATGTGTACATATAATAGACATGTACTCAGGTACACAATTCTTTTAGTGATATATATATATATATATATATATATATATATATATATATATATATATATATATATTTGTGTGTGTGTGTCATATCTCACTAAAACGTTTAGAAAACTATAAAGAACTTGTTTGTGCCACCCAAATATACCCTTCAACTTTGAGGATGTATTTCCAAACTCAACTGTCATAGGATACCCTCCAGAGGCCCTCGACTTTGCCTTTTTCCATCAGAATTTCTAGAAAGGCACAAAAATCCATCAAGGACTTTTGAGAAGCCTTAACACTCACCAATTCTACCCTTCATGTAGTAAGTGGGCATCCCCCTTTATGACTCTTTTTGAGTTCTTTGCAATGTTGAGGTTTGCATTTTTCATTGTCCATGCTTATACCTTGACACGTTGTGTTCATTTTTGGTGGTATTATTTTAGAGTTTCTGGTGGAAGTTGTACCCCATGAACATGTTTCTAAGTTTCACTTAGTTTCCAGTCATGACAGATGCTTCTTTGTATGCTCCCAATCACTACAAGACCAAACTAAGATCTCTTTGATTTAGTTTTGATGTATAGATGCTTTTAGTCACAGTACTAATCAACAATTATTGTGGGTTACTAACTCGAGATCCCAAGATTTGGTTTGTTCTTCCAGTTGTTCTGTTCATCATTGAGAATACAAAGATGATAGGAAATAACTTGTTAGTTTTTTCTCTACTGTGATGTGTGTTTATCAGGCATGCATGGTCTTTTTTGATCTTTTACTTACTTCTGTGAGTTACATCCTAGAATCTTTGGGGAAAAGCCTGCCAGAGCGGACATGCCTCATTGGTCCACCTCAGTAGGGCCCATCACCTCAAATGGATAATATTTACTTGCATAGACTTTTCTTTATATCTTATTGGTTTAAATTGTAAAATATTTGACGAATTTATTGTCTCAAAACAATTTCATAAAATTACTCATTGGAAAGGTATTTCATTAAGTTAGTTGATTGTAATGTTTCCTACACCTGTTTTGCTTTTTTGTGTGATGATTTCCTAATAAACCCTAAAAACCAATACTTTTAACCCTTTATCCTTAACAAAGAGTACACATAATAAAGTAAACCCATTTCAATGTCTAGTGAGCCAAATTAACCAAACCTAGTCAACAAGTGATAATTAAAAAAATTCATCATCAATAAGACCCCTTAACCCTAAACTACACTAAAACAAAGTCTAACCCTAATGACACCCAAAACACTAACCAAACCTAATTTTATCTAAGAAATGATACAAATTATTTATTTTTTGTTTTTTGTTACATGAAATTAGATTTGGATACAAGAAAGTTGATCTAGGACTTGCTCCAGGAAAGGTAAGTAGGTCCATGCACTTTGAGTATTAAGTGTTGGTTTTCAATCACTTTATGATTTACTATGATGATCAAGTTAAGTTATATGCATATATGTGTACTTCACTTTGAATGTTAGTACATAAATGTCACCTAAAAGTTATGAACTATTCTTATGCTTTCACTATTATTTCAACAATCCATGTCATGTCCATGTGAAATCCAAGTAAGTAAATTATTCCAAGCAAATGACAAATCAAATAATTGGTTGTAACATTTTCCTTATCATGTAAATTGCAACGTCTCAGCCCACTTCCCAAGGCTCTAGTAGAGTTCCAGGAATGACGACTGTCCCCACAAACCACCACTAGCCTTAACTGCGCACTTTGTCCACACTGATGCGCAAGCCAGGATCAACTTCTCGACTGGTCACCCATCCTAGTACTACTCCAAGCCAAGCACGCTTAACTATGGAGTTCTTTAGTGATGGACTCCCGGAAAAGGAGGTGCACCTTGGTGATATGGGTAGTCCAATCATTCCTTTTAAGATCATGTTATCTCAGGCCTCAAATCCTGGGATGTTACAATCTCCCCCAATTAGACTCTTGACGTCCTCATCAAGGCTCAACTATATGGCCTCATAATCTGACCCCATTTCAGTGTAGACCCACAACGGCCCATGGACACCCAGCTCCCGTCCACGGCTACCAGCGCAAGGGTGGCTCCATCTTGTCTCTATGGATAGCCCTTTCCAACTTTCCTGGACCGCACGGCTCAAGACTGGGATGCCACATGCCCACGTGTGCCCCACCTACTGGAAGGGTTATGGCTCTGATACCATTTGTAACGCCTCGGCCCACTGCCCAAGGCTCGAGTAGAGTTTCAGGAATGATGACTGTCCCTACAAACCACCACTAGCCTTAACTGTGCATTTTGTCCACACTGACGCGCAAGCCAGGATCAACTTCCCAACTGGTCACCCATCCTAGTACTACTCCAAGCCAAGCACGCTTAACTATGGAGTTCTTTAGTGATGGACTCCCAGAAAACGAGGTGCACCTTGGTGATGTGGGTAGTCCAATCATTCCTTTTAAGATCATGTTATCCGAGGCCTCAAATCCTGGGATGTTACATAAATGGAGTCCCTTGGGCTTTATGAGTTCAAATGAAACATAGAGGAACTTAGGTGCAATCATCATCACAATTGGAGCATAACTTATGGTACTTCAATGCAAAATATGAGTTCAAATGGAACATCAATTGATGCTAGGAGCCTTATGAGTAGAGTTTCATGTTTTTCTTCATTGGCAAGTTATTTTTTTGTTATAATAGTATCGAATGCCTCTTACTCCATTGTGGTTTATTACAAGCATGGTTGGGGGTGTGATTCCCATAGGTAAGGAGAAGTCAAGGATAGAGCCATCTAAGGACATTTCCTCTTGGTTAGCTGGTTATATTGCTCTTAATATCCCTTTATGCATTTGGAGAGTGAGATGCTCCAATTGTTTTGATGGATCTAGTAGAATTTTGGAGCACGAGTGAGGCAGCTTGGTTGGCGGAATCAACATGATGATTAAGAAGAAGGTATTCCTGGTTACTCACGACCCTATCCTTTTCTCCAGGATGCATGATGCTTGTATTCTGGAACCGAGATTGAAGATGAAGAAGGTGCGCCTGATTAGGTGGACAACACCGGACCTGTTTAACCTGAAGCTTAATGTGACTATAGGGAGGGATTTGGATGAGCATGGAGAGAAGCGCAGATGGGCGGTGGGCATTATTCGCAATCACAATGCTGACACTTGCTTAATTTTCCGTGCTTGGCTCAAGAATGATGATTTCAAACTGGCATATATACAGGCTTGCATCATCGGTTTGAAACTGGCGGGTGATCAAATGATTCATATTTCTTCTATAGAGGTGGATGATAGAGATGTTTATAACATCCTTTGGAAGGATGCCCCTGTGCCTTGGAGATCGAGAACTTACGTCAAGGAGCTTATAGATGAGCTGCATATGGCTAGTATCAATGGTAGTTTGTGCACAAGATGGTTAATGCCATTCCGAGGGAGATAGGAAGGATGGGACGAAGATCTTCTAGCATCTTTGTGGCCACAGACTCTATTAGATTCCATAACAAGATTTGTGGGATGATCAGATTAGAGAAGAGAAGGACCCCATACGTCATTGTCGAGCATTCTCTGGTTGATGATTGATTTTCTGCTGTCTTTGTCTTGTGATGTTCTTTTTTCCTTCTTCTTGTGGGCTCTGGGGAAGATACCTGAGATTTAGATCGGGAGATGTAATTTTTTTGCTGATTTAGCCCATAAGAGGGGTGTGGGATGAATAAGAGCGACCCCTGGCTTAACTAAAAAAAAATCCATCTAAGGACCAACTTAAGGAATCTCTCGAGGACATTTGATGTTAGACCTAGTGGGGTGTCAACTATACATAGATTAGATTTCCTTTATGTTTATGAGACATATGGTATAGTATAGAGTGTGAGTTTTTTTATGAGCTTGAGATGTAATAAATTGCACATTATATCATTTATTTGTTCATTAATCTTTATTTTTTAGCAATGATTATCATATAGTGATAGTCCTAGTGAGCAGTAATATATATGCTTTAGAACTTTGGGACATTATAGATGTTTCATGTAAATTAAATCCTAGTATTGATGCTCTATAGCCTAAATCTTATTTTTTATTTGTAATGTATGATGAATGCTCATTTAATAATATTAAGGTGTGTAACTTGCTTCTTAAAAATGACATGAATGATGTATGATTGATATGTAGGTTATGAATAACCCATTCATAAGAAAACTTTGTCTCTGAATGTGGTATATGAATACCACAATATGAATCATAAGATAGAATTTGAGATATAATGTGGGTAAATAAAATGATGAATGTGGATTTGTTATGATGATAAGAAGGAAATGCATCATGTAGCTCATGTATATGCTCTTTGATGATCAACAATGGTTAGTGGGACCCCTAGAGTTGGGATAGAGACCCCAACCCTAAGAATAAGAGGACAACAGAGGTGGGAATGACACACCAATCATGTGATATTTTAGGGAGAGAGTAATAAGATCCTTGTCATACCTCTCTACCCTAGTAATGTCTGAGTAGATCCCTAGCTACACGCTCTTCTCCTTTTCATGATGTAGGACCGTTGTCATATTCCCTGAATAATTGGCCCTTGAGCCATTACTTTGAGAGTCATGGGATGTTGTACCATTGTCATATCCCTATATGTGGTTGTGTAGTGCCACAATTTGTATGAGAGGAATGGCATGTGAGCTTAATGCTAATAAAATTTACATAAGAAAAATCCCTAATTGTTAAGATAATAATATGAGAAGCGTTATGAAATGTTATATTGTGTGCTTTGGATGTTCATTATTTCTCTTTCTTAGTTATATAGAAACATGTTATGTACATTCATTTTCTAAGTAATCCATGTAAAAATAGTAAACGTCCCCTGGATATGATTGTCTACTAAGTGGGAAATGCCAACTATTGGGAAATCATACAGGAAGATAAGGTAGTAGAAACAAAAAATTTCTACCTAAATCCCCTGGATATGAAATTGCACCAACAATGATGTATCTAGGAAAGAGGGTTTTGTGAGAGATATACTTGGTCCTGGAGAAAGTCCAATAACAATCCTCGCACCATGATGTTTCATGATTTACGACACCTAGATGATAAATGGGGCGGCCACCTAGTGTGACACCACAAACAATGGTTGTTGTCGTCCCCCTAGTGTGTAGGAAAAGACTTCAACACCTCTATATTAGTCCACACATACCACCTGGAATCCCTCTTTGCGCTACCAGAGACAACGGGAAGGAGTTGTCCCTCTTGATTTGTTAACGTGCTAGCACTCACTTTTTCTCCCTTGTTGTCTCTCCCTTTTATGGGTAAGACTTTCTCAAGATCTCATATTAATAGAAAAAGATGAGACAACACTTACATAGATTGTTGCAAGATCTTTGAGATGTCTCTAAGAGACTCTATAGGATTTCTCCCTCTGATATTATCTAAGAGGCTTGGCTAACTCCCCCCATTATATAGGAGGGTTAGGGCCAAAGTCTCCTGATCCAACTTGGAGCTGAGGGGATGGAATTTCATGAATTTTTGGATGATGTGAATCAAAAACAGTTTGGTTCATTTCTAAACCAGTCGTTTCACATCGAAACTGGTTAGTTCAATGTGACTCAGTTGATTCAACACTTGATTCAGTCAGTTCACAATGTTTCTTATTCACAAAAATATTGACTTTAAATGTGACAATTAATGTACAACATGACGTCGTCATCATTCCTTAATCCAGTCTTATTGATCTCCAAACTGGTCAATTCAAAATCTGAACTGGTAAGTTCATTTCACATTTTGAATCAATTAGTTCATTTTTGAACCAATGGATTCACATATGAATCGGGAAATTCAATATCTAGTCAACCAACTTTCAACCAATGTTGTTTAAATTGATTAGCTAAACACTTTAGTAACCAAGTTAAACCTTATTCATGAGTAAACTCCTATTCTAGGTGCATCCTATGTGTGTGATCCTATAGGTCCCAAATTATATTGACTGTGAATGTCCATAACCAACTTAAGACATCACAAGAAACAAGAAGTGTCTAGCAACACATCATTGCTACCCATGTAACTGGAAAGTTGGATAACAACTTCAACCTACAATATGTGATTATTTTTACCATGATCGTATAGCTCATTTGACTCGGATAGCATGGAACTCATCATTCAATCCATGTTCCTTGAACTAGAGTACTGATGAGATACATATGAGCTCAATATCACATATTGACTCACATGAGCATGGTCATTCATTTCTCAGTCCCGCTTGTCCAGTGGCTAGGATATCATCTTCAGTAGGAGAGACAAATCCCATATATATCACTTATAGTCAATCCCATGTTTCACAAACTACCCGATCACCACCGTTATGGAAGCCCTTATTGAAGGTCACGTTGGGTGGTGTCAAATTCCATTGAACAACATCGATGAGTGTAGTAATTTATGGTCTAAAAACCACAATCACCACAATCACTATGAGACTTGATTCTGACTACCATTACATTATTCCAAGGATCACTCTCAAGGTGGGTCTATCTGGTACACTATTCACTAACAAGTACCTATGTATTTGGTTTGATATCATATATCATGAGTAATGAGATTCAATCATCAACCAACACACACTCTAATCCTATGTATTATTGTTGTCTATTTTTCTTCTAAATAATATCCGGCTAGGGACATAACAAGAATTTGTATACCCTTAACATGCATATGATCTCATTGTTTAAGTCCTCAACCTTAAGACATATATCATGGCATATCATTATCTCATAAGTGAACAAACATATATACAAAATTTCCTTTATGATTATCAAATTAATTACATCATTCCCCAATCCTAACATCATATAATTGGATCTCTAGGCACACATACTAATATACTCCCACTTGCACTTAGAGCCAATCACCCACAAATCTTGTTCTAAGGGATCCATCATGCTTTTGTTGTGAAAGTATTTTAGCAGCATCTTGCTTTTAGTTTGTATTTTACAAATATTAACATCTCCCATAGTATGACCTTTTCTATGAGATTAAATTGCCTTAGTATGCTATCTATGTTCCCAGCTATCCAATATCTCCATTGTTGTCAGAGTATCTCCTTTGTCTCATCAATGGATAGAATCACCTTAAGTTCATCCTATACCTTCTAAATCCATATAGTATCCTCTACCGTGTTCAAAATTAGCAAGGTAATTGTGATGGAATGGATATTTCCTTCTTCATCTAGGTACTTTTAAAACCCTATCTCACTCTATGTATTTATCTTTCTTTAAATTTTGTTACTTGACACTTTTAGATGCATAATCGATGAACTCTGAATGCATTGAATTCACATATAATACCGAGATTCACTTAAAATCTAGTTTCCAACCCTAACACACATCACCATTCTTATCCTTTTATTTGATCTTATCTCTATTTATGTAATCACCCTTTTGTCACTCCTATCTTTAAGCACTCCCTCTTACAATTCCAACACATGTCTTCTATCTCAAATCATAGCTATGATGTGTGTTTTATGCCCCATGGACTTTCCCAGTCTTTTTCCTTCTTTTTCTCCTTTTTCTCTGATCTTGGGTCGGCCCTCTTTTGGCCCAATTCACACGGCATCCCACGAGTGTGTTTTCCTTTCCCCACCTTTTCCTTTTCTTTTCATCTTGCTCTTTTCCTGATCCACCTTGCACAATGGGGCCTACTGCAGGCCGTCAGATCATCCCGGTGTCATGGATCTCCCTTGATCCTATGACTGTGGTCACCCCCGACTTGCTTTGAGTAGGTATGCTACACAACATCTTTGGGCAGTCGACCACCACAATCTGTGCTCACAACAGTTGGTACACAGACCTCCTTTGGTTGTATCACCCACTATTTCCATAGCCAATGAGACCCCTCGTGAGTCAGAGGCACTATTGGCTATCACTCAAAACTGCCACTAGCTCCATGCCTCCACCCCCAAACCCTAAAGCTCCACCCTAGACCCCATCATCTGCTATAGATAGTCATGAACACCTCCTTTCCTTTCGGTTCACATCCACCCATCTTATAAAAGCTCTGTCATGCCCCTTCCTCACCTACCTTGCCCTCCGTCGGTGGTTGTTGTGCCTGGGTGTTTGGCTCATGGTTAGTGACAACCTAAGCATCATCAGATCAGCAGCCAATGGTATAGATCATCTCCCATTGCAACACCAACCCTCCATCACCCGTGAGCCTATCCTACCACCCGTGGACATAGCAAGACGCTCGCAACCCATTTGCCAGTGATTCAGGCCTACCTGCGACCAAAGACCACCGCTCCGCACCACCTCTTGGGTCCAAATCTTCAATTTCATGGCCCAAATAGGTATAAACCCTTCCTAAAATCCCATTTTATGCTCAATCTTCATAGTGATGTATCTCCCCCATCCATGATCTAAATGCCTAAGTGTTATATATCAAATTGATAAAAAAAAATAACCTTTTCAATGATGATGAATATTATTCCTAGTTATGTTCATATCTCCACTGATTTGTTGTTTTATGACATTACATGCTCCTTAATCATATAAATTTAGTCAAACTTGCAAATCATGCAACTCTAATGACTTGTAACCCTATATTGATGTACATTAGTAGCTTTTACCCGCTTGGAATGAGATTTAACTTATCTAGTACACCTATTTGACCTCTAATGACACTTTTCATGTATCATGACTCATAAGTTACTTTTTTGTACTAAACGTTGTAACTAGAGCATTTGCATGACCTTATACATATGTGATCCTTTTGAAATATGTTCACTCTGAAACTAGTGACCCTTAATATGCCTTATGCAATCTTGAATAATGATCTTCTACTTTATGCTTTATGGTCCTCAAAATACCTTAAGTGCTCACTTATGTACATGAATGTGATCTATGTTACCTAAACTTGAAACCATATGATGAAAGTACGAAATTTTATGCATTCCCAGATCTATCTAGTTGACATCAGATCTGAGCCCATCTTGTATATCTCGTAAACATGGATGTTCTAACTAGACCTAAGGTGTTTTATGATGTTAGTACCAATGTAACTATGATGTGCACATGATTGAAATAAAAAGATAATCATGATTGATTGTTGTAGGACCTAAGTCTATAAGAACATCCATATGTTTTTCAACTTGGTTATGTCTTCAATGTCTATTATCTAAGACTATCCCTCTTGCAATTATTATACCATAGGTTAACCTTAAGGGGATTTCACTTCAAGCATCTTGTGTTAGGTTTACCACTTTGACCTACCTTGCAAGGTACACTTTTTGTCCTTTTTGATCTATTAGAATTTCTATGACTTTGTTTCTATCTATATATGTAGAGTCAAGCTTGGATATGATTACTTGGTTGAAATAATGACTCTTATGGAACATTGTTTTAACTTTTGGTATATTGTATGTTGTTCAAAACCTTTAAACAATAACTTAGAGTAGCCATTATACAAACCCTTGTGCCTTACGGCCTTACCCAAATTTATGGGGTAGGCACAAGGCTCCATGCTCCTCCTTGAAATTTCAAGAGAGGGACACAACATATGTTGTTATAGGGAACAACCCAATGGAAATTGTCATTAGAGCCCCTCATGGTTGAAACAAGGGAAATTACTATCGTGTGCCTTAATTGACCCTATGGACTCTTCCTATTGGAATTTTCCACATGAATACAAGGCCTTATGATGATATGATATGCTATGATGAGGTATAATGGTTAAATTCACATACTACATACTTTTGAAAACTTTTATTCATGCTTTAAATGTTGGTTGTCTTTTAAGTTTTTTACTTCTTTTTCTATAGCCAATCTTATATTATTTTAATATTTTAAATTTACTAGCTTTAGTCTTTCAAGTGTATCTTTTCACCCTCATCGAAATTGTGTCCTATTTTTCCCTATTATGAAATCAAAAGTGAATCTCGCTGCATGAAGTACCTTCAACAAAAAAGGACATCATATTCACATGGCGCTTTAGAGGTAATTAAAGGGGTTCGTCTATCACATTATGTAATAGTGTATTTATTTCAAAACTTGTCCACCTTTTGTTGTTGCTTGAATCTATGTTGTGCTTAAACTGTGGTTCTATTTATGATGTTAAACTTTAGTTCTCCCTATCTATATTTTCTTTTGTGTGATCTCATGCTATTTCATGGATAGGTGCCCAAAACCTATTGCCACTGAATTTGTAGTCAGTGGGGGTAGGATGAGGGTAACAAGAAGTCTCGTGATAGTAATCGACTTCTATTTTAGAATCAAAAACTATCATTTGCATGGAACTCTTTCGGCTTATAGTTTTCTTTTATGAAAAAATATGAATTCAATTGTAGTCGTTAATTATCTTATGTCAGTTTGGAAGCTTGCATCAGTGTAACTCTTTACACCTAACTATTATTTATTACCATAACCAGGGAACTAATCTTCAATTCTTTCAAGAACTTAAGGATGTTCTTTCATGGTAGCTTAGTGAGCTTCATCAGGATTTGACTAATCTCTTTTCCTAATGTCAATATATACAAGTCAATAAGATAAGTACACAAAATTGCATACATGGTAGATCCAATGACATTTTGCATCTCATTCATGTGTTCCCATTCTTCATAAGAATTGGGACATTAGGTTCTAGAGAAACTAATTCCATGGAACATGGAAAAATTACTTCTCTTGAATCCATCTTGTTGAATCTCTTCAACATTTTGCCAATGTATGTACTTAGGTTAAGAATTCTTTAAGGTTTGTCTCCATAGATCTTGATTCCTATCCCATCAGAAGCTTTGCCTAAATCCTTCATAGATAATGTTCTTCTCATCTAGTTCTCTTTCATTTATAATAGGGTTGTCATTCCATCATCAATATGAGGATTACAATTATGCCCCCACTAACCTTCTTGTAAACACATGTCTTATCATCATTTAGGCTAAAGTCAAACTTTTTTATTGTCTCTTCAAATTGAAGATACTAGCTCCGAGATATTTTCTCAATCCATAGTTTGACCTTTGTATCTCATAGACTTTATTGGATTCCTTTGGATTTATACAACCCCCAAGTTGTACCAAGTACACATCATTGAGTAACTTCCCATTAAGGAAATCCATTTTGACATCCATTTACCAAATATCGTAGCCTAATATGATGCAATGGCAAGCATAATCCTAATGGATTTAACCATGGCAACTGGTGAAAAGGTTTGTTCATGTTTAACACCTTGAACTTGTCTAGAAACCATTTTCAACCAATCTTCTCTTATAGGTTTGTACATTACAATCCATGTTGGTCCTTTTCTAGAAGAACCACTTGCACCTTATATGTTTTACCCCTTCAAGTGGGTCCACCAAGGTCATACCATGTTGGTTAAATGGAGTCTCATCTTAGATTCCATGGCCTCAAGCCATTTCATAGAAGTTGGTTCCTCAGTATCTTCTAGGTAGGTCATTGACTCATCATCTATGATCAACCTATCTCCTTATTGAGTCACAATATATCCAATATTTTAGGATCAAGGTGAGTCCAACTAGAAGCATGAGGTCCCTATGTTATATGAGGAACTTGAGATTCTACAATAGTTTGTGAGTCTCCTTGTTCGTCTTGTAGTTCCAAAGGTTCAATGTTTTCTTGTTGATCTTGAACTTTTTGAGTTCTAGTTTTTCTTCCACTATTTCCTTTGGAATCATATTCCATTTAGGGAACTCAAGAATTCAGTAAACAAACATTTTATTATTGGATGTACCATATAAAAGTAACATTATAAAAAACAAGATTCATTTGATTTGGAATAAGATTTTCAAGAAACTATATTCTTCCATAAACTTGACATTCCCAAATCTTCTTAAAGACACATCAGGACATTTCTTATGTCATATCTCATATGATATCTTTCGAACCGATTTAGATGGTACACATTTTAGTCTGAATTCTGTGGTTTTAAAGCATATTCCCAAGTAGGAAATTATAAGATTAATTAGACTCATCATTAATTGCACCATGTTAAACTGAGTAAGGTACCTTTCTTTCTTGAGTCTATTTTGGTACTACCATAGTCACTCATAAGGTCCTTAAACTCTTGGTCCAAGTATTCTCCATGTTGATCATATCAGAGTGTTTTAATACTTTATCCAAGTTGGTTTTGTTTATGAAATCCTCAAACCTTTCAAGGGTCTTTGACTTGTGTCATATCAAGTATACACAGCCAAACTTACTAATGTCATTAGTAAAGTTAATGAAGTATGGTAACCACTTACCACATTTGTTCTAAAAGGGCTCCATACATCAGTATGTATGAGTCCTAATAGATTACAAACTTTTTGACTGCTAATAGTGAAAGGAATAATTGTCATCTTGATATTTATCATCTTGCCCAACAAATAAGATTCATGTGTCTCTATTGATTCATAATCAAATGGGTCTAGATAACCATCTATATGGAATCTAGAAATGTGTTTCCCATTTATGTGCCCTAGATGGAAATTCTATAAATATGTTTTTTATGAGTTATTTGAATTTAATCCATTTATACTTGTCTCTAGAACTTATCAATCATGAGACATTTGGGTACTATAATAAAGATCTTATCTATAAATGAAACATCATTTATTCATGATATGAAATATTCATTCTTGTCCAAACAAGATAAATAAGTGATGCTCATTTCAATGGCAGTTACATAATAGCAGTTCTTTAACTCTTATTACAAGCCCATTGGGAAAATATAATTGATAGGTGTCAATTGTGGTGGCTGAAACTCTTATTCCATATGCATTGTGCAACTTACTTCTTCTCATATCATGTATATCAAAATATGTTTGAGATGTTTATTCAGTATCATATACCTAGGATGATGAAGTAGTATCATTTATCTTATTGTTTTGTATACCAGAAGTAGAGATCTCTATCCCTTTCTTCTTCTTCTTGAGTTTCTCCAGATAGATAGAGCAAATTCTTTTCCAGTGTCCACCCTAGTGATAGTGGTGACAATTTTCTATCTTATTCACCCCTCCTATAGATTTTAATGCAGAAGACTTGGGTTTCTAGCTAGATTTAGAACTCTTCTTAGATTTTCCTTTGCCCTTGGACTTCCCTTTGCCTATGATGATCATCATCACAAATTTGGATTTGTCTTTCATTTGCACTTTAGCAGTTCTCAACATGCCAAGTAATTTTGACAACGTCTTACCAAATATATTCATGTTGCAGTTCCTGGCAAACTGTCTATATGATTCTGGTAGTGATTGTAAAATTACATTTGTGGCCAACTCTTGACCCAAGGGAAATACCAATCTAGCAAGGTTATCCACACACCCAATCAACTTGAGTACATGGGGAGCTACTGGATCTACTTCTATGATGTTGCACTTGAACAATGCCTTTGAGACATGATATCTCTCTTGTATTTCTTGATCTTGATACATGTTCTTAAGATGCATTACTAAATCAATAACATCCATGTTCTCTGTTGTTTTTGCAACTCATAGCTCATTGAACATAGCACCAGAGACTTGACATCCATGACATCATCAATGTTCTTCTTGTAAGCATCCCTTTCAACTTTAGTCACTATGGGAGCAGGTTCATCCAGCTATGTCTCCAGGACATAGAGCTTTTTCTCTTGAGTGAGAAAGATTCTCAACATCCTGAACCACTCTGGAAGTTATTCCCATTTAAATTTTCCTTCTCAAGGACCAATCACAACAAAAATGTTTCGTTGTTTGCCATTTGTTTCTAAAAAATAAAAATTGCATTTGTCAAAACACTTTTGACTTGATTTGACTTGAAAAACTTTGATGATATTAATTAGGTGTTTAATGAATGATCGTTCCCACTATCATTTTCAAACTGATAGACCACATCATCAATTTGTAATATTTTAGCGTTCAACCTTCTAATGAGTCAAGATTCATATTTCCAAGTCATGAGTTAGCTTTAGTTGATCGCCCACAATGGGAGTAAAGGTAGGAAGTACTTGCCAATTACATCATATGCAACTTTTGAATAGATGGTATGCACAACTCCTTGTCATAATGTATCGCTATTCTTCTAGGTACTTAATATCACTAAGATCACCTAGTTACGCCTAACCAAAAGCCAACATGATAGATTGTGCACCCTACTTTGGCAGAACCTACATGTCTATCATCACACTTCCATGAGATAGATGGTGCATCATGCGTTGGTGTAACCTATGCTTGGTTGGTCAAGATTTTATGTGTGTTTCTTATGGAAAACATCTAATATTTAATATTTAATTGAGAGATTTAAATGTAAATATATATATATATATATGCATATCCAATCACCACCTATTTATAATATGTATCACATACATGATATAACCACAAACAAAACTTGCAACCACAAAACATATGAATGATGGTTATGGCCATACTAATGCAATTCTTTGGGGCCATTAAGAATTTATACCACCTAGGGTCCACATCACATGTAGCAACCTATTCTTGTGGAAAATATGTGTTGGAGCTAGCCCGATTAGTCTACTGGACCCTCTAGTCAATCAGTTGGCCTTCTGGTCAGTTGTTTAGTCTTCATTGATCGGTTGACTGGCTCATGGATGAAGTGTTGATGGAATCCTCTAATTGATCAGTTGGCCCTCTATTTTATTTCTTGGCTCCTCCTATTCGTGGCCTCCATGGTCCCCTGATTGATTGACTCAACTTCACAGTCAGTTCGCTCGTCTAGTGCAAAGTGTCTCCTTTTCCGAAAATAGAAAGTAAAAGATGTCCTACTCCTATTAACTTATTATATTGTAAAAGTGAAACCTCATGTTACATTCGAGAGGAGTATATATAGGTATGCATTAATTTACATTCAGAAAAGAAAGAGGTTCGGTATGTAAACTGATAATAGAAAGAAATAAAACCACACAACCATCATACACATCCAAAAAGGGACTTTGGACATAACCACACATTCATCCAGCATCAAAACACATTTAATGCAAAACCTATAGATCGTATATCTATCATATATATATATAACTATAAAAAGAGCAAGTTCATGCTGCGCTCTCCTTGATTCTCTCTCTTCTCACAATTTTTCTCAATTTTTTTATACTTTCTCTATTTTATTTTTTTTCATGATAAAATCATTGCTGCAAACCTCTCAACTTCTCCATCACATTCCTTCCTTTAAACGTGTGTTTCGGAGTCAATAAATAACAAATTTCCAAATTTTCTACAAAATAGTTATGAGAATTACCATTATCCTTTTAGCAAATTTTATTTTTCAAATATTTAATGTAAAATAAACATGTTCAATGGGGCATGTGCATGTGCACGTGTTTGTTAACTAGTATGTATATATATATATATATATATATATATATATATATATATATATATATATATATATATATATATATATATATATATATATGTGTGTGTGTGTGTGTGTGTGTGTGTGTGTGTGTGTGTGTGTGTGTGTAATTATATGTGGTATTTAGTTCGATATGTACATCAATTATTTTAAGTATTTGTATGGTATGCAATGAGTAAATGATAAAACTAGAATCTGATTCTATCGATTAAATCCTGATACATCATAGATTGATGTGGCTTTAATACCACTGTTGGAAAATCGAGCAGGCAGATAAGGAAGTGGAAATAAAATTTTCTACCTGAATCCAAGAAACAAGATTGCATCAACAATGATGTACATAGGAAAGATGGTTTTGTGAGATTTACATGGTCCTTGAGAAGGTACAATAAGAATCCTCATAGTGTGATAGTTCTAGATCCGACAACATGTAGACAACAAATGGGGTGGCCTCCTAGTGTGACACCATGGAAAATGGCTATTGTCGTCCTCCTAATGTGTTGGTAACAACCTCCACACCTCTAGAGTTGTCCATGCAGACCATCTAGAACTCCTAGTTGCACTATAAGATTCAACGGGGAGGAGTTGTCACACTCAATTCATCAACATGTGAGCACAAACTTTTTTCCCTTGTTGTCTCTATCTTTTATGGGTAAGACTCTCTCAGGTTGTCTTGTTGCTAGAACAAGAGAGGACAATGCTACCAGAGCTTGCTATCATATGGGAAAAACTACACATATTGGATGAGATGAATGCAATTTCACTTCCAAGGCATCCGCTTCAACCTCTGGAAGATGATTTCCTTACATTATAAACCTCAAACAACAAAGATGGAGGATTGGGAAACAAATACGATTAAAATGGAAACTTTAAATTCTAGAGAAATAAGTATGTTTTACTCTTATCTATCTCCTAGTGAATTCAATAAACTCTCTTCTTGTGAAATAGCATTTGACATATGGAAAAAAACTTTTGATTATACATGAAGGAACAGGTCAAGTTAAGAGTATAAAAATTAACATGTTAAAGCATAAATTTTACATATTTCATATGCAAAATAATGAGACTATTTCTGAAACATATGCTAGATTTTCTACTCTTATAAATAGTTTAAGTGCTTTAGGGAAGAATATAAGTAAATAAGAACAAGTTTCCAAGATTCTTAGCTCCTTGCCATCAATTTTTAATGATAAGGTCACGGATATAGAAGAATCCAACAACCTTTAAAAATTATTGATGCATCAACTTATAGGGAAGTTGGAAACACATGAAGTGAAGCATCAAGAAGAGGCCAAAATAGAAGAAGAAGAAAAGCTTGCAGAAAAACGGTGTGGCATTCAAATCAATAGCTTCCAAGTCATCAACTGATTCATGTACTGATGAAGAAGAAATATATCATAAAGGTAAGAAACATATACATTCTTCTTCTAACAAAAATATTAGATATTTTTCCACTATGTGAAGAGAAAGTACATTGGAAGGATAGTTGCCCAGAAATAAAAAAATAAGAATAAGAACTCCAAGTACTAAAAGAAGAAGGCTTATCATGCTACTTGGGATGACTCTTCAAGCTCAGAGGCTAGTGATGAAAAAATATGCCATACACAGTTGAATGATTTATTGATGAATATGATGACAATGATGAACAAAAAGAATAATATGATCAAGAAGAATGTTGAACAAGAAGATGCAGAAGGTAGTGATGATGAGGTATATCTCTATACATTTTCAAAAATTGAACTCATTAAACTTGTTCAACTCACTTCAGATAAAGTTGACAAGTATAACAAAAAGATAAATAAATTGGAAATTATTGTTGCTTCCTTAAATGAAGAACTTAATGAGTTGAATGATCAATATGAAAGTGATAAGAAAAGATAGATGAACTTGTATCTCAAAATGGTTCCTTCCAAACTCAAGTGACTTCTCTTTTAGATAAATTGAGTAATATAAATAAACAACACAGATATTGTTCACATTTTTATTAGGGCCTTATATTTGAAATAAATGATGAGTTAAGTGATAAAATTGATATTATTAAATAAAATATTGCAAGTATAGGAGAATGTTTAATTTGTACTACTAACAACTCTTTGTTTGTAGATAAATAAAATGAAAAGTTGAAAATGGCTTTAGACAAGTTTTCAAATAGTAGAAATATGTTCAATCATATGTTGCATTCTCATAAATGTTGGTACTCATGGTCTTGGTTATATTCCTAAAAATTATAAAATAAATAAAATGAAATATCATATTTTTATCAAACCAAAATAAAGTTCTTACATTCCTATTAACCATGATACCTGCTACGGTTTTGGGAGATTTGGGCACTATGCATTCACATGTCTATTTAGAAATAATAAGGTTAGTAACATGGTTTTCATATCTAAAACTTTTTTAAATGAGGCTTGAATGATCATCAGCTTCATTAGATATCAATTTTTTTATCATGATATATTTTCTTTCAAATTGGTATTTTTCTAAATGTTTTATTTTTCAAGTTACAAATGTGGCTTTGCTCTGAATTGGGATATTTTTTGGTAGTTAGTTCCTTTGTTTGAGCTCAATTTTTAAGAGTATGAGATTAAGGGGGAGCTCAAATGTATATGATATAACTTGCATATTTATATCATTTTTATGGATATTCTCTATATCAATTACTAACTTAACATCCCTTATTTTTGGTCTAGACATTCTTTGTCGACATCATTTTGTGCTTAGTGGATTCTCTATATCATGGAGGACTTTACATTCCTTGCATTGATACTGAGATATTCTTTAGAAAATTGGTGTTTTTAATGGCATATGTATATCAATGGTGGACTTAACTTTGATTACCATTGTCGTAGAGTATCTTTTTGATGATTTATGGTTGATGGGATCTTTTTACATGAAGAACTTAACATTCCTTTCATTGACAATTAGACAGATTGTTTATGTTCCTTGATCAAATTTGGCCTTTTGTCTATACCTTTTTATGATGAATTGTATCTACTTCTAATTGGTATTTTCAATAAATGGTTTGTCATTTCAATCCGTACATCCTTGTTTTTCTTTGGGTATATTTTTTCCTCTTAAAAATAATTACTTGTCGAGGGGTGTCTCCTTGAGGGGGAGCCTGGTAAGTATAATACCATTTGGAATTTGACAAAGAGGGAGAAAAATCCATGAAGACAATTTGGCTACCTACAACAATTTAAAGGTATGATGATCTAAATTGTCTATTTTCAAAGTATCTTATGGAAATATTTATCATCATCAAAAAGGGGGAGATTGTTGGCTTTTTGGATATGCCAAACTTTAATTTCAATGATGTGAATATTTCCAATATGTGTCACTAATATGTTTATTTAGTATTTCGGGTGATCAAGGAACTTAGACAAAATACAACATCAAAGAACATGTTATAATATATGTGTTTGGATGCCTATAGGTCAGGTTGTACCATGTAAATGCTATTACACATGCATTTTCTACAACTTGTTAGGAATAATGTAAGAACAAGTTCTAATAAACCCTATCCTATCCTAAACCCTTTTTCACACCTATATCTAGTCTTTCGAATAGTTATAACTAGAAATTAAATGATATTTTTTAAATTTTCAAAAATGACTTTATAGACAATTTTAGGTTGAACTTTTATTGGATCAAATTAATTTTGGTCAAAATATTCTTGGATTGAGACATATTCATTGTAAAAAAAGTCGTTGTAATTTTTGCAAAGAATATGACTTTCGTTAGAACTCATTTTGGACCAAATTGATTTTGGTCAAACTCTTTCTAGATAAAGAATCAATTTTCAGTAGTTGTTTTCTATCCATTGGAACTTGAGTTTGATATCCTAATGACTAGTTATGAGTTTCAATTGGTCTAAACACTCCCGACATCTATATTAACCACTACTAAGTGTTTCCTATATATAGAAGTTCCTATGAATACTTAGGACACACACTTGAGAGATCCATCACATGATATCTTTCTCAAATCTTAGAATTTCATATTGCTACCTTTAGATCTAAGCTAATGTCCTACTCTACCAAATATAGCCTTGCATATCTTTGTAGAGAGTTGATAATCACTTTTTTACAGAGAGATTTATAATATATATCTTGAAAGAGTTGTTACTTCTTCTTCCTTTCTCATTCTGGTTATTATTCTAGATTGATTCCAACTGCTTCTTGCAACAAGGATGTTGGAAAGCTACTTGTTTCTACTTCTAGTGAGAAGGTTGTAACCAAGATGTGGAGATATATTGTGATCTACTCCAAGTTGATAGTTCTCCTTGAGAGAGGGTTGTCTTGAGTCACGAAAGACACCATTGGATTTCCTGTATTTTGTATTAGTTGATAAAAGGAATAATATACAAGTTGAAAATCATGATTGGGAACAACTAGGTATTGGGTTGATGTCATTTGATGGAATCACTCCACATCGCATGTTTCTTGTGGTTTTTATTCATATTACTTTATTTTTCTACTACCATTAATTCTTAAGCAAGTTGCAATCTAACCTCCTTTGTGTTTGAAATTTCATAACTTTTACATTATCTCCATTCATCCCACCTCTAGAGATCCAATAGAGATTGTTCCCTAAATCCAAAACATCTTATAGCCCCTAGGACTCAATAGTTGCCAATTTCTTCAAACTCAAAATTACTTTGCCTCATTGCTCAGTTACTATCCCAATATATCTATAGACCATAGTAGCACTCCTCCAAAGTTATCCATCTAGTTGATTTTGTTGGTGACATCTTAGGTGGTAGTGCCCACACTGGTTGTCTTCTCCAATGAGAAGCTAGGATCAGCAATAGGGTAGTCCATCATGGAGAAATTTGCTATGAGACAACCATCCTTGATACCTCCTCTCCCATTTTCATACACACCTTGATTTTTCCCCTAGTTTTCCCTAACGATAATAAGGACAATTGTCTTCATCATGTGTCGCTGACGATAAGCACCATTGGTCCCTCCTTTAGAGGGAAACATACCAATACCATCTCACCACTCTTAGACTTTTTTATGAGTTGTTAGGAGATAGTGGATCATTTATATTTATATAGTTCCACTATTTTTCATTTTCACTTGCTTTCCTCGACTAGACGGATCCTCTAGTGTTCTCATATTTTTAGTTCCATTGAACCCCACCTTTGCTTGCCTTGGCTGCTACATGATGCCACATACTCAATTGTGATATTGAGTTCCATCAAATCACCATCCGGTTTGTAATCTTGATATCTCTGATGCTCAACTATGGTAGGTGATATGTGTGCGAACTTGGGGCCATGGTAGCACATGAGAAAGGGCCTCATGATCTCAAAAGACCCCGATGTAGCCACACGTATTAGGATCTAGAGGGGGGAAGGGAGAGATCACTGATACCGATTCCTAGTACCTCAGTACCACTGTTGCAGCCTTACATGGTTTGAGATGAATAAAAATTGCAAGTGTGTTTCTCCCTAATCTATACCTAATTATATTAAAATATTGTCAGGAGACCATGGGAAAAATGGTCTCTTTGGTCATGTATTTTGTTTGTTCTATGGCATCTACATTAGGATTATACTGCTATAGTTTAGCATGAATCCCGTTCTAATTACAGGATATTTTTCAAGGATAAATCGGTCTTTCCACGTTTTATTCTTCCTTTTAATCACAAATGAATATAACTTGTAAATTTTATAAGTAATTATTGGTTTATCCAAACAATGCATATAACTACATTTTTTAATCAAAATAACTGAAAAGGATTTGATGAATATGTTGAGACCATATTTTCAAATTATCGTAGGGCCAATTTTATTGTTAATGAATTTAATAGAAATTATATTAATTAAATTCAAAAATATCATGATTAGGTTGTGAAAGTCCAAACCCTAAGCCTAGGGAATGTTATTGAATACTTATGTCTGACCATAAGGTATGCAAATCCTCTATTTTTATTCTAGGCATTATTTGACTGAAACCTAAATTCATTTAATAAGGCATCTCTTGAACTATTATCTAGTTGAAAATTCACTTGTTGGACATTCATATTTCCTGATTTGAATTCACACAAATTAATTTGTGTGGATATTGAATTATTTATTATTATGAGTTTGTGGACCCCTCCTGCAATGATTCTCTTTTTATGTGAAATTGACTAAACTATTAGTGTTGCATCTCTACTTATACATTCTACATGGTGACTAGAATATCTAGAATAGTGTACTTATGCACAACCATACATTTATATAGGACACACATTTTTTTCTCAGTGTGTGGGTTTCCACCTTTACTTTTTAGGCCATGATCCTATGGTGTTATGACCCTATTTTAGCCTTTAGGTATATTTAGCCCATATTGTTATGCATGCAAAGTTTATTATGATAAATTGGAATTATGATGGATTTATATGGCAAGGTACTTTATTCTTCATGCATGTACTCTAAATTTAATATGGCTCATTTCTCTTGTTATTATTCTTTTGAACTTACCTATTTGGAGATAGCCCCCTCATTATGGGAATATCTCTTTTTTACTTATAACCCAATTTAATGACCAATATTTTATTATATGTACATACTTAACCTTTGGTGACCTATACGTAGTATACCGATGAGCTAAAGTATTACTATTTTGTCTAGACGAAAGTAAAGAATCGAGGACCTTATAAGCAGATGATTATTCATCTGCTTCTCATGTTCCGTGAATAGTCGAGACATTGAGGAAGATCCAAAAAGGCATTTCAGGAATCGATCTGATTCTATTTCTGTCTGTTCCGTTTGAAGAAAGGAAGGTGTTACTTATATTCTAGTGATGTTTCCTTCCACCCAGGTGCAAAGCAGTCTGGTGACACCTTACAAGAGGAATATGTTCTTGAGTTCTAGGGTTCAAGGAACGTGTTCAAAAGTAGTTCATAGAGGCTCTGAGATGTTTGGATTGCCCACAACAATAGATCCACATATTTATAGTTTCATTTCAGTTTCCCTTATGTCCACGTGGACAAGTACTTAGAACTATCTAGAATGTGTAATAATTCAATTTTACTCTTTCTACTTCTATGATTGTGTTGTTCAATTTATTCATAATATTTTGGGAGAATTTTAGCACCCCTTATATTTACTTATTGTTGATTAATGATTGGGGTATTTCTGGAGTGTTATTGGAATAAAGTTAGTTAGTGTTTTCCCTAGTGGGTCCCACTCCTTACATGAACCATTTCACCTGCTCCAAACATCACCCTTTATATGTTCTATTTGTTCCATCATTTCCCTTTGTATTGTCTATTATTAAATTAAGGCAGGCACTTTAATTGTCCACCATTTTCACTACAATCGTTGTTTTATACAAAATATCCAGACAAAGGCAGTTATTGGTGGTGGGTGTGAGGAAGATGGTCTTTATCATCTAGGTTGTACTCCCATGTATTGTGTGGTTTCTTCTACCCTCTATATCCATAATCTTATGTCATTTATTGCTTGAAAAACTTCTCATTTTGCACCCTCATCTTTCTAGCTTATCTAAGACGTCATGAGAAGCTTGTCTATTAAGAAACACCATAGATAAATTTTTAGGTGTTTAGATAAGTGTGTTAATAATATATTTCATATTGTTAATTTTTTATATGGGGGCCTAGTAGGATCTCTTTCAAACTTTATTTTTATTTTGTGACATTGATTGATGAATTCTCAAGGACAATGTTGCTATATTATATGAAAGATTGTTCTAAAATAGTATAAATTATCTACAACTTTGTAGTTTGATTGAAGCCTGGTTTTTATGGAAGGTATGTATACTTATCACTAGTTATTCAAAGTTATATTTTATTCTTGCTTCACTTCTTTTTTATCAAAGAAAGGGATTATTAACCAATCATCACATATGCATATCCTTAGAAGAATGGTTTTTCTAAACACAAAAACAAGCATCCATTGAAACATATAGGAGTCTTCGTCATTATATCTGTGCTTCCAAATATTTTAGGGGATGATGTACTTACTCACATACACATATTTTATCAATAACATGTTGTTATCCATTTTGTATAATAAAATTCTTTACATATATTATATCCTAATTGTTTGTTGTATGTGCTTTATCCTAACATTTGTAGGTGTATCTCTTTTGTCTATGAGCTTAGTATTGGTCGTGACAAGCTTGTTCCTCAAGTAACTAAGTTTTTCTTCTCAAATATTCTAAAACCCAAAAGCTTTATGGATGACATAATACATCTAAGCATCAATTTTTTATTTATTTTGATGTCTTCTTTTAAAGAAACTCTATATTTTAGTCCATCTCAAATATTTATAAGGATGTTCAAGAAATCGAACATCAACTTCTGTATCCATGATGGTTGATACTATGCCTAGTATATATCATATTCCTCCTAATCATGGACCCAATCATCATACCTTAACCTTGAAAGTCTCATGGATAGCCCAATACAGGAACAAGAGGATGTGGCTCAACTCAACCTTTCTCCAATATATGCTAACTTTGAGGATAGTGTGTTTCATATTATTCAGAATAATACACCCAATGCTTTATAAAAACAAAATAGTTCATGAATCTTTCATCATATTTCCAACTTCCTTTCTTATGAATGTTTATCACCTTCCCACATTACATCTATATCCAATTTGTCCTCTATCCATGTAGCTCATATTGTATCTATTGCACTAAGTCATCCAGGTTGGCAACAATTCATGGAAGATGAGATGGATGCCCTCTCAATAAATCATACATGGAGTCTTGTGTCAAATCCTTCAAAAAAAGTAGTAATTAGCTGGAGATTGGTCTTCTGAGTAAAAGTTGGGCCAAGTAAGACTGGTGATAGGTTGAAAATTAGGCTTGTGGAAAAGGATATATATATATAGGTCTTTGGGAAGATTTACCTTGAGACCTTCTCTCAAATGGACAAATGGTGTCGATTTAGTTGTTCATCTACTTGATTGCCCACTTCTCCTAGACTTTGCATCAGATAAACATCAAGAATTCTTTTCATCATGGAAATCTCTCTAAGGATATTTATATAGAGAAACCATCTCAACATGTTTCTTAGGAGGTGTCACCTAGTTTTTCTATTCATAAATCTCTCTATGGCTAGAAACGTCACACTGATCATGGTTTGGTAAGTTCATCCAGTATGATAATAGTTTGGGCTAAAATGATCAATCTAGGATCACTCTATATTCCATCAGCATGGATCTGTTGGTCATATTCTCCTTGTTATCTATGTAGATGACATTGCAGGTGATGATAGTGAAGGCATTATGATACTCAAAACGATCCTTCAAGGAAAGTTCCAAGGAAAAGATATAAGACACCTAAAATACTTTCTAGGTATTTTATTGGTAAGCTCCAAATATGGGATTGCTAACTGAGCTCAGTGCAAACATGTTCTTGAACTTCTTGAATAAACTGGTAGGTTGGGGTCTAAATATATATATCTCATACGGATCCCAATGACAAGCTATATAAATAATAGTCAAGGATATTTGATATCCCTAAAAATAATGATATTGTTTGGGAAACTGAACTACACTATAGTTACTTGAAAATATATTTCTTATGCTACTAGTGTGATTAGTTAATTTATGAAAAACTACATTCATATTACTAGAATGTAGCCATTCAAGTACTTTCTAGATCAAAATATATTCAAGAAAAGGCTTGCTCTATTCTTTTCATGGTAACCTGGAGGTCATGGATTTTCATATGTATATTGAGTAGTTGCTATGGTAAAGAAGTAATTTTTGAGTGATTATCAAGTTTTTGTAGGAGGTACTATTGTCTACTGAAAAAATTAGAAGCAAAATGTTGTTGCCTATTTTAGTGTTGAGTCAAAATATTAGACTATGGCATGTGTCTCCAGTGAGCTACTATGAGTAATGAAATTCATGGATGAACCATGATTCATCCATACAGAATGAATGCACTTCTAGTGTGATAATTAAGCAATAGTTTATTTTTCTTCAAACCATGTCTTTCATGAGAGAACCGAGGACATTGAATTTTATTGCAAGTTTTTTCAAGAAATGATCCAAGAAAAGTTTATCAAACTCACTCCAGTTCACTTATAGGATCAACTTGAAAATCCATACACCAAATCCTTAAGTGGTTGTCAAGTCAAATTCTTGTTTAACAAACTTGGTTCATATGATATATATACTCCAGTTTGAGGAAGAATGTTGATACATCTACCCATGTTTTTATTCTTTAATGTATCTTATTTATTGGGAGTCAACCTTATTCTTATAAAAAAAGTTATCCATGCCTATAATATCAACACATATTAGTACTATCTCACTCACTCAATAACTATATAGTATGTTTCCATTTGAATTACCATCATAATATTATCAACTATTTCATCTTTTGAAAATAGATTCCTTATTGCATTAATGACTCCATCAAAACCCAAATCACAATATTAAAATAATTTGTGAATATGTTATTTTTGAGTCATCATAAATATATCTCTAAAATGTATTGTGTGGTAATTAAATAGGAAAACTAGATGAAATAAAGTATTGATATCTCAAGACTTATGTTTAGAATTTTGTAAAATAGTAGATTGTGTAATAAACCACTGGTTCAAATTCAATCTCTCCAAGAGAAAACATTTTGTTGAATGATTTTGGAATGATGTATGCTGTGGTTCATCACCTGGTGGGGAGGAGAGTCATTATATTCAACCTCAATCCATCCAATTGGAAAAAAAGTCTAAGAAGAAAAATAACAAGATCTTCTCCTCATATTCATAACAAATCATTATCCATTTGTCCCTCAATATTTGTATTGATGTCATTTACATGCATGAAAACTCTATGGGAGATTAAAAAAAATGAGTGTCTATCTTTCTTTCTATCGACCCGTATCTTTGTCCACCTTGACATTTCTAACCAAAACTCCTATATGCATTTGCACACCCTCCCAATAATAACTAATAATGTTAATAACTTTTTCTACACTCTAAAAAGTTACATCTGAGCTTAGATATCCAGTTCTAACTTTCTAACACCGTATATGGGTGGCTTCCTTATCTGAAAACCACCTTCAAAACTACTCTTGAACTACCTCAAACTATCTTTGCATTGTCCCCCTTGTCTTCCAATAGCTTTTCGGAGAGTTTGATGACATTTTTCCTAAGAGAACTGAAGTTGTGGCTCCATTTTTAATCCGTATTTGATAAAGCGCCGCCACCATTATTGTGTGATATTTCACTACAAGGATATGTGTTGCTAGTTGGACAAGTCATGTCCATGTTACAGAATATTGTAGTATTGTGTGACATGATGTGTCCTAAAAAACACAACTTTTCAAAATTGCATTTGTTAAACTAGAATAAAGTAGTTGCACACAACCAATGAGTTAGGCAAAATAAAATGCACACTTTGTCTGATATTATAAAAGATCAAATTTTCTCTATTATCTGTTTTGGGTTTAAACTTGAAAATACATAACTAAATCCTTAGTGGAAATGCACTATGACTTTATATATATTTCAATGCATTTGTAAATTCTTAGTGGAAATGCACTATGACTTTATATATATTTCAATAAAATGAATATCAATATTTCCCAACTTGGTATTTAGTTATTTTTAAAACATTGTTAAGAAATATTATGTTTATGCAATTTTAGGTCTGATTAGTCAATGTAAACATAATTGGGTGCTAAAAGGTTCCTAGTGATAATAATTGTAGCTTGAAATCAAGAAAAAATTATATGTGGAATCCTAAATTTTTAGTTCTCATTTTTTCATTATATGGGACACAAAAAGATGAATGGTTGGGCGACTGGCTAGGTGACTCAACATTGTTAGACACCCTCATGTGGAACTAGAAATATTTGGAAGAGAAAGAGAGATCCACAGGAACAACTGGAGGACCTCAACTTGAATTCTAGCCTCTCCCAAGATCTAAAGAGGTGGCTCAAGATCTCAAAATATCTGCTACTATTGGGGATTTTTATTCTCCAAGTGAGAAGGAAATTTCACAGGTTGATGACAAGATTGTTTACCCAAAAGCATAAGCTAAGTAAAATCTAGAAAATAGAATAAATGGCCGGTTTGGTATGTTTATGAAGCCTCATCATCCAACTCTCAAGAACTATTTGAATTGGCTTTGAAATCCTAGTGGGTCATCGGAAATGTTCAACAAAGGAGTTTGATTGTTCCTTATTTTTTTGTTGGATATAATAGATGTGAAGAATGTTTTGTTTGAGAATTGGTTTTTTAAGAATAGACCATTTCTCCTTACAAAGTGAAACCAGGAGATAGATTTATGAAGCTAAAGCTGACGGAAGTTCTAGTGTGTGTTATATTGCATCATCTATCAGTGGAGTGGTGGGACATCCTAAGCGGATCAGTTCATAACTTGGTATACCTATTTACCATTGTGAACCCACTCAATCATGTTTTAGAGTTGAATATGTAAGGTTTCTAGTCCTTATGACCTCTAAATCATCCTTTCCTAAGCCTTTAAATCTCAAGTGATAAAGGTGGCTTGCATTTTGTTGATATCGCATATGAATGGTTTTCATATATCTTATAGTTCTTTTGGATATTTTGGTCACTATGAAACTTACTATCATGCTAACAATGTGGAGAAAAAGAACTAGAAGAAAAATTGGAAACCTATGGCTAGAGAAACCAATCTTATTAACCTTGAATATGAACTGAATGGGAATATGGAGTAATAGAGTTAGAAGCAAGTCTAAAGAATTAAACATGTGGAGTCATATGCTTCAGATCTTGATTTTGAGAAGAATGAATAATGTGTTAACAAGTCTAGAAAGTTGATTGAAGACATCAAAGGAACTTGTAAATTAAATATTGTTGGAACGTCTCACAGTGATGAACTTATCAAGAATTTTTTTTATCAATAACTAGTGATTGTGGAATGTCACTGCCCACCACAGTTGTTCTGTTTTTCCTAGAATTCAGCAACTAGTAGTAAATCCAAAGGGAAGAATGGTAGTGATGGTTTCCAAGAATTTTGAAGAAGAAACAACTCTCCTCCAAAATGCAATACAGAGCCAAATGCTAGTATATTCCATAGAGTTTCAAATTTGACTTTTTATCCCGTGCAAAGTCTGGAGGGATAGAAAGTGTTATTGAATATATGAATGTTGTGGCTGACATCTAAACTATCCCTAGTTTCAAATACATCTATTATCAAGCATTTCTTCTTGGAACATAAGAGGATTCAACAACAAAAAATTAGGTGTTCAAGAAGATAAAAGAAGAGCCAAAAATAACATCATCATTTTCAATGAGACTTGACTTAGAATTGTCAAAGTTTCTAAGTTTATGAAAAGGTACTTCTCAAAACATAATTGTGTGTCAAATTACTCTCCTCATATTCTTGATAGGGTTTTAATTCTATGGAAAGGTTACATCTTAGTTATTCAAATTCTGGATTGTGGTAATGATTCCTTTCTCCTTACTGTTTTATATGGACATAAGTTCAAGACTGATAGAATAAATCTTTAGGACAGCTTGGATAGTATTAATGTATATATTAATTTACCTTGGGTTATTATTGGATATTCCAACTCTTTTGGGAAGGAATATGAGAAGATAAGGAAATAAACTCTTTTCAGAATATCCATGAATGTTTTAATGGACATGTCCTTAATTGCATATTATTTGAACTTGAATTAAATGGATCATTTTTTACCTAGGATAATCATCAAGATGGCACGGACTTTATCACGTCTAAGATTTATAAGATTTTATATAATTCAATTTCTTGATGGAGTTTTTTTTTGTTTTATAGAAAATGTATCTCTAATACTATCAACGACCATAGAAGGATTTGTCTGAATGTTGGTAATTCTATAATTGTTAGGTCTCCTTTTAGATTTGTTAATATATGGATGCACCACAATTTCTATTTGTGGATAAAGAGAGATGGAACAATGGTGTTGTTAATGGATATGCCATGTATATATTTTACATGAAGCTTAACAAGTTCACATTAAAGTTGAAAGTCAAGGACGAAGTTTTAGTTCGAAAATTTCTAGAGAAAACTAAAGAAACTAATAGTGTTGCCCTCTATGTGCAAAGTAATCTTGATTTGAACGCATACAATGAAAAGTTCTGAACCATTTCAAAGAAACTCAAAAGTGAAGCCAACAAAGCATAAAGTATGGAGTAATCCTTTCTAAGATATAAGTATCATGTTTTATGAAAATAGGGTGACTATAATATTAACGTTTTCTATTCATCTATGAAAATGTTGGCAGGATCCAAAATCATTTCAAAATCTCAGTCTTTGATGATGTTACAGACCATAATATACCTGATATTAAATATTACAATGTGGATTTTGATTATAGTTTATTTAATAACATTAGTAATTTTGATGACATCTAGAGTGACACATTGACAAGTACCTCTCTTTTTAGTGAGCAAAAAATATCCATTATTCTCCCAATCATAAGAAAAGAGGTTGATGATGTTATCTCAATTCTCAATGAGGACAAGCCCCCGGTCCAGGTAACTTCAAGGGCTTATTTTTCAAGAAAACCTAAAATATTACTGAAGATGATGCTTTTAGAACTATAAAAAAAGTTTTTCAGAATTGTTGTTCACGGAAGGAAGCTAATAGACCTTTAATCCACTTGATCGCAAAGAGTTTGGATGCATATTTCAACACTAACTGAACATATAGCTATCTTTGCAATGTGTTTTATAAGATCGTATGAATTTTTTAGGTAAAAAACTTCAAAATATATTTCCATCTATTATTGATTCCAATTAGGGGTGAGCATCAGTTCAGGATAGGATCAAAATGGATCGGACCAGTGACTAATTTGTAACAAATTTATGGACTGTAGACAGGACCATTTAAAAGGAGGACCGGACCATTTTCATGTTGGATCGGAATGGGTCCGAACCATTTGGATCGTAATTAGACTTTTATATATTTCATAATTTATTTAATAGTAAATATTAAATAATCTTAATTATGTTGAAAAAATATATAAAATAAGTATCAAAGATTTACACTATCAGTGTATATATATGTGATGTTTTTGTGCTTGTGATATAATATAACTTCAAATATAAAAGGTATTTTGCATAAACCTTGGCCATCAATATAGACTGGCATATGGCTGGTCTTAGACAGACCAAACCACAGACTAAATCATCAAAATTTGTAGACCGTGGACTGTACCAAATTCAAATTGGTCCAAGACCAAACCAGACTGGACCAGACCGAATTAACTAATTCAGTCCAATTTTTTGGTCTGGATCTATATTTCCTCACCCTTAATTCCAATCAATATGTGTTTGTAAAAGGCAGAGAGATAGAATATGCTTCCCTTTTTACTAATGAAATTCTTAGTGATTTCACGAAATTTCAAGCAATAATATGTGTATTAAAGAAGATATTTCCAAGGCCTATGACTCAGTTAAATCGAAGTATTTATTTTCCATCATGCATAGAATGTGTTTGCCTTCTACTTGTATTATATGGATCAAGGTTATTTTCAACTCTACATGCTATCAAATTCTTTTTAATGGAGAGCTGACGTGTATTTTACTAGGCGCTAAAAATGCAAGTATACGCGTCGAGTAGTACAGGCCTTGTGAGGCCCGAGTCGAACACAGGGATACTCGGAATTGTCGGAGACTCCTACTAACTATTTGCGATCAGCTAAGCTGAATAACAAATTGGGGTTTGTTGTCAAAATTAAAAGAAAATAAAAATTGAAACAAAGCAAACAATCGATTAAAAGTTAATTTAATCAATTCAAAAAGGTATCTTTAGGATTGCGGTTTCACCGCGGGTATTCATTGTATTAGATTTTATATAATGCCTCAATCTTCTCTCTCTATCTGGGTAGTGGCCTGAAAACAGAATTACCCACTGTCGTGGTGCAATTCAGTACTTAGGTTTAGGTCGGTTCCACCGTCGTAGTAACCTATTTCCTAAACTAAGTGCATTACAAACGGTCTCTCAGTTTCCACCATTAATTTTACACCACCTTTGTCAAGGGATTTATCGATTAATGTAGGTTACGTCTCTTTTCAACCATTAATCCTTCTGTCGAAGTGATTAAGGGCATTAGGTTATTATCATGGTGATCAAGCATAACAATATATGGAGAAAACGAAACTATACCACGGATTTAAGAGAGAAAATATGAATTACTAATATAAAACTGTCATACAATGAATTCCCGGGCTACTCCCGGTCCTAAAGATGGAGGGGATTAGCCCCGCATGTTCATCTCACACAAGTACATGGAAGAAATAGGGGAAATCATATGAAAAACGTGAATTGAATGGGAAAACCCCTAAACGGAGAAGAACCGATTGATCCTTTGCGTAGAACACGTGCTTTCACGCCTCTCGATGGTGAAATCCGTCTTCGGCAGCATCCGGATCGACTGGTATGAACTTCTGGCCTCCGTTCTCCTTTCTCTCGCTCCTCGACACTTGTGCAAAAGCCAAAATCCGATCCACCCTCTCTCTGGGCGGCCGTCATTAGGTATAAGTCCCTAATTAGGTCGTTAATTAACTCCAGCCATCCGATTGAGATCAATCTGAATCCAACGCATATCTGACGGCGTCGATACCATCGACGCGAGTCGATGGTATCGACCCACTACAGTAGCGGCTGCTGCAAATCCTTCCTTTATCGCGCCCTTCATCATCTCGATACCATCGACTCGGGTCGATGGTATCGACTTCCTTTTTGGCGTCGGTTATGTCATTTTGCGACGCTGTAGCCTCCATGTGTCGATGGTATCGACTTGGTGTCGATACTATCGACTGCTCCTTCGCCAGCAATCTGAAGACGTCTCAATACCATCGACATCAGCGTCGATGGTATCGACTCTTTGCTGCTCCTCTCGGCTGGCAACCTGCGGTCTTGTCGATGGTATCGACTTCCGTCGATGGTATCGACTTCCGTCGATGGTATCGACGAAAGCAAATACTTGTTTTTCCTGAAATTCAAAGACAAGATCAAATAAATCCACACAAATAATAATAATGTGATAATTAATGCTCAAAATGATAAAACTAGGGGATTTGACATTAAATGATGGCAAAGACCAAAATGGATGAATTATGCGATATTAACCATAGAAATGACTAATTAAAGCATAAACCACATATAAAATAGGTCTATAAATGCGACTCAAAATCATCGCATCAAACTCCCCTAAGCTTGAACATTGCTTGCCCTCGAGCAACTGATCCTTAGAATAGAATTGCAAATGTCAACTGAAAAACAACACACCAACCCAACATCCCATATGATTCCCACTAAACATTCTCAAACCGGCCTTTCCTAACCACAGAATGGTAACTACCCTAAAGGCGACAATAATCATCAATAAAAGAAATTAAACTCCAAACCGATGAACACTATCACATAAGGCAGTTAACATAATAAAATTCGCCGATTCAGCATTGGTGCATCTTGTGATCGCCTATACTACGTTGCTCGCCCTAACTACCATCTACATGGAAGCAGTTCTCCTGATATTCATTAGTGAGGAGATCTTTCACAGTGGCCTACCAATCCGAGCAACGGGTGGATGAAAATGGGTAGCTCATAGAAGAAAGTGGAAGTATTGTACAGTTTCAACATGCATAATACAAAAATGTCCTATATGATGCAAATGCACATTAGAAATGCCCTAATGCCTAAAATTGGGTGGAATGATGCATGCACTAACCATCCGTCTCAAAATGAGATGGATATCTAGTCAAGCTACATCATGTACTCAATTATTCTGAAATACAATTGATATCATGTTCCTTCCTCCTTATTTCACTTTCTTCTAAATTCTTTTTCTTTTCTCTTTTTTTTTATATTGCAGATTTTCAGAATTTTCTTCAGCCCACATATCCATAATTGCTTAAAGATAATTTTATGGGGCTATTTCCTGCATACTCAGAATTTTTTTTTTACTATTTAGAAAGTATGGAACAATTTAATTCACCATTGGGAAAAATTGAGATACATTATATACTTTATGCATGAAAATCATGAATGTGACTACATGGCATGCACCTAAAGGTAATGTGCATGATTCACTATATATTTTTTTTCTTTTTATGCAAACATATGGAAAATACCAATGCAAGTCCTATCTAAATGCTATGCACACAAAAGGAATTAAAACTGCACTTTACTTCCAATTTTGAGGTGGATTATGGAAAAATGAAGTGGAACGATCACAAGACTAGATGACTGAACCTTAGAAAGATATTATGTGTCCCTCCTTACTGACCTGTGTAGTAGTTTAGAGGGTTCTCTCTCTTACATCCAATTAAGGTCTCATTACCATTTGGTTAGGTTAGGCTCAAACAACCATTTCCGTCCACTTTCCTGAATCATTAGGAGTACAGGTATGAAATGTTGTTTTAAAGTTGACATAATCAATCATTTTCACAGGATGTGTTCCCAAGGTCAAAACAAAACAAGCTATCCAAAGACACAAATTTTTCAAATTTCCCTTGAATTTCCCATGCACTAACAACAAGATGACACACTTTTATGACATCCACAATTTACACTAGATAGCGCGTGGATCCTACAAAAAGTAAAGATGCAAAAACAAATAACAATGCCAAAAACTAAAAACAATAAAAGATAGAGTTGTTCCAACTACCCCCCCTAAGCTTGAATTCAACTATGGCCTCATAGTCAAAAACAAACTTAAAGATTGGAACAGGGATACCCGATCATTCTTGTGGTGGTGGTGGCGGGTACTGCGGCGCCGTGGGGTCCCAAGATGGGTATTGCCCCTGGAAAGTCGGATCATACTGGGGCATCGGAGGAGGCTGTGGATACCCCCCAAAATAATTCTGGCTCCAGTAATGATCGTAAAACGGCTGCTGCTGCTGCTCCATCCTATGCAGCCGATCATGGATATTCTCTTGATTTGCGAAAAGAAGGCGTTCATTCTCAAAGATCGCCTGCTGGTTGACAAAAAGTCGGTAGGTGGTATCTTGAATACCGGTGTACGCAGCGGTGTGGCTGTGCTGCGTCTACTGAATATCTTGGAGCATGATGTACATGCCTTGCATGGAATAGGCATCCTCGCTAGGCTGCGAGGGCTGTGGTGGTGGAGGCCGATGCGGAGAAGATGAAGATGCACCTGGATGCATCCGAGGACGCTTCCGGGGTGCCACTCGGGATCGAAGAGGTGTGAACGCCTCTTCCTCCTCTTCCGCCGCCTCGTCGTCGTCGCCACCGTCGTTGCCGCCGTCTTCTTCATCGGAATTGATGGCTATGATTGGCCACCGGAAATGCTGCGCGTCGTCGATGTTGAAGACGGGGTCAGGTAGAGAACACTCCTGATATGCTTGATTTACGTGGCAGTGTGCGAACGCCACGCCATCTCGGAGAAGAATTAGGTTGGCCCGGTGAAGATGTTGCAAGTTGACCTTGCTTCTCTTAATAAGAGGATTCAGCTGATTGAGATTCAAGCCCAAGTAGAGGGCTATCCTGGTGACTAGCCCGCCGAAATGAATCGGGGCTCTCCTCGTGCTCCTCTTCACCGCCAACACTCGTTGTAGAAAGAATGCACCCCAGTTGCATTCTTGTCTCGTCAAGAGCTTGTATAGGAAGAAAAGATCAGACTCCTGGAATTTGCTCAAAGCAAGATCGCTTCGAGCAAAGATGGTTGAGCTCAGCATCCTGTGCAAGACCCGTGCAAATGGGTGCTCGAAGTCGGCTACCGTGGCATTGTGGTAGCTCACCGACCTCCCATGCGGAACCGTCACCAACTCGACGAATATGGCGGCGTAGTCGGTGCGGTTATCTGGCCGGCGGTAGTCGTACTTGGAGCTATTCCAGTTGAAGATGTCGTTGAACTGCTCCAGAGTGATGGTGTAGTCATGGTTGTAGAGCCGGAAAGACACCCGACCCTTCTCCCACTCACGGTCGCTGGCGGATATCTCGTTTGGCACGACATTGACGTCGAGGGACGCCATGAATTCTACCACCAGTTCCTTATATGTCGGCCACTCGCCGAAGAAAGGTTGACCGTCCTCATGGCACTCCAGCTCGTCGTGGCCATAGCCCGTTTGGTGTGCTTGTCCTTTGAGCACGTAGTCCAAGTTTGCCTTGAAGCCAAGATCACGGAGCATCTCCAGATCCACATATCGGGTTGGCTCGATCTTTCGCTTCATGATTTTGTCAAAGATCTTCTTCACCTCCACAGAAGGGTGGACAAGGCGAGGACGTGTGACCGATGATGGCGGTGGAGGCACGAACTCAGGGATGTCAATCATATGAGTGCGCGAGGAAGAAGCTCCGGTTGGATGCACCATTGTTGCGACGAGAAAAGGATTAGAAGAAGAGCTCGGTGAAGATGGAGAATTGAATCTCCGCTCGGTGAAGATCGTCGCTCGGTGCTGCTGTTTTTCGGGCTTGGATGGCTCGGGGGAGTGCTCGGCGCAAAGGAAGAAGAGAGATCTGAAGGTGTGACGTTAAATGACGTCATGAATCTCCTTATATAGACTTGGCCGGCGCCACTGTTGGTCCGTCAATACCATCGACACGGGTCGATGGTATCGACACGTCTCGATGCTATCCGGCCCCCTCGCGAGTATCGACGGCTGACGATTGCTTGATCTTGAAACCCGGATTGCTGACGTGTCAATACCATCGACATAGGTCGATAGTATCGACGCTGCACCCGGATCGATGACGTGGACACCGCGATCGCCGTCGATTTCTTTGCGCGGATCGGTGACATAGATGGTCGATACCATCAACAAGGGTCGATGGTATCGACTTGACTTCATTGTGACACCGCCACTTTGCACTTCAACCTGTAACCATGTCGATACCATCGACGAGGCCGTCGATGGTATTGAGTTGACTGAGACAAATCGGTCTGAACTTCTCCAGATATCTCGATGGTATCGACTCCTATGTCGATACTATCGACTTGTCCTTCTCGACCTCGTCGATGGTATCGATGTAGAATGAAATCTGTAGTCTTCAACCTGTACCCTTGTCGATACCATCGACGAGGGTGTCGATGGTATCGACTCTGCCTCAGCTTGCACAATGAACAAACGGATCAAGGTATCTTCTTTATACTAAAAATTGAACAAAAGTAAAGCAACCTACGATTATAATTAAACTATCCTAATGTACCGATGGTTGGGTTGCCTCCCAACAAGCGCCCTTATTTAACGTCTTAGGCTAGACGGTATGAAGCTCATCATCTTTTCATATTGGGAACTGCGCTTAGAGGATCATGTGGTAACTTGAATTCAACTCTATCTCCTCCAATTCCCAAGGACAATGTACCTCTCCCTACGGCAGTCACGACGTCCGCCGTTGCTTGAAACGGTCTTCCTAGAAGAATTTCACAGCTTTGGAGCGATGGCATATCAATGACAACAAAATCCACCGGGAATATGAATCTATCCACTTTGACGAGAACATCCTCACACACACCATATGGTCTCACGATAGACCCATCTGCTAATTCAATTGTTGCGGCTGACTTCTTTATCTCTTTTAACCCAAGTTTCTGAAATATCGCCAGAGGCATGAGATTTATGCTGGCGCCGGACTCACATTGCGCTTTAGGAAAATGTCGACCACCTATTGAGCAAGGAATGTAGAAGCCTCCTGGGTCTTTTCTCTTCTTTGGTGAACTCCCGTGAATCATAGAGCTCACCGTCTCATTCATCCTACAAATATCACTGTCTTTTATCCGCCTCTTCTTATTGATGATTTCCTTGATGAACCTCCCATAGGCGGGCACTTTCTCGATCATCTCCACTAATGCAATATTGATGTGGAGTTTTCGGAATATTTCCAAGAATTTCCTAAAATGATGATGCTCTTTCTTTGACTTCGGATTGTCCAGTTTTGAAACATCTGCTGCATCAATACGCCTGTGAGGTGGCACATATGAGCTTTTTGGGGTTAACTCCCCTAAGCTTGCTTCAATCACCCCCTCTGACGTGGGCTTTGGCGAGACATCATCAACAGTAATAGATTGTTGTGGTTCCTCTCTCGCATTTGATGTTTCCACACGTGCACAAACACCCTTCAATTGTTCTTCTTCTCTAGATGGAGATACAATATTCATTACTCGCTGTGATTTTCTGAAGAAAGGGTTTCCGCCCGGCAGTCCATAGTAAGTGCGTGGATACGGTATCGCCAGTGTCGCATGCGTATTAAAAGTCATTTTTCTTTCTTCTTTAGCTTCTTGCACCTGAGATTCCTCCTCATTGCTTACCACAGAAATATACTTGACCTGATGGTGTGTTTGGGCCACGTTTGCATTCTCGGCCGGTTTCTGTTGATTGGCGTGCTTGATGGCTGCCACTTCACTAGAAATCTGTGCCACAGTGGTTTCTAATGCCCGCATTTGTGCCCCATGGCTTTGCAGCGTCTGCCCAAACTTAGTAAGAATATCACCTTCAGATTGTAATTGCTTACCAAACATGGCCATCATCTCCTGGTTCTGCTGTACCATTTGACTCAGTAGTTCGGTGTTCTTATCCTCGGCTCTAGGCTGTGGTTTGGCATCCAGATCCTGCAGAAAGTTATTTGGATCGTTCCATGAGAATTTTTTATCCTTCCTCCATGCGTAGTCATTGTTTCTATAACCCTGTTGTTGCATGAATTTCACTTGGGCTTCCTTATCCTCAGATGCATCTTCCTTAGATAGCAGCTTCTTGGCTAGAAGATCTAACTTATTGTTTAGCTCTCTCATTGCCTTTGATTCATTGGCGACTCGTGCTTGCTCAACTGGGCCTCTCTCTCTTTCTCCCTAGGACTGCTTTCTAGCCATGTTCTTGAGTATCTCCCAGCATCTAGTGTGTGTGTTGTTTAGAAAAAATCCCGACCCGGCTGAATCCAGATTACTCCTATCATGCTCGGAGAGAGAAAAATAGAAGATTTTCACCTGTGTCTCTTTGTCCAGCCCGTGATGCGGACATCTCCTCAACATAACTTGAAATCGCTCCCAGGTCTCAGAATATGTTTCGCCGGCCTGTTGGGTGAAATTGTGAATCTTCCGGATCATGTCGTTAGTCTTCTCAGGAGGGAAGAACCTCTCAAAGAAGACCTCCACCATATGGTCCCAAGATTCCACGAACTCATCGTCTAGATTGTGTAGCCATTCTCGTGCAATTCCCGCTAGCGAGCTCGGAAAGAGCTTCAAATAGAGTGCAGTCTGCGGAAATCGGTCAATTTTCACCATATCGTAGTTCTCCACGAATTGACTCAGGTGCGCAACGGGATCCTCATTTTTCAACCCGTGGAAAGCATTGGACTTAACCAAATTAATAAGAGCTGGATCAATCTTGTACGTTGGTATATTGATTGCTTGCTTCTTTATCGGCCCTTTAGAAGCAGATGCGGAAGAAGCTTTGATCTTAGCCCATATCGTTGGTTCTTCGGCCATCTCTTCGTGTTCGGATTCAGAATCTTCCTCTTCTTGTTGCTCTTTCTCGGAATGCTCCTCGTCCTCAGGTCCCGAAAATGGTACCTCTGGTGCGCGTTCCGCGTAGTCAGTACTATGCGTCTGCACCATACACAGTACCTGAAATGAGAAAATTCGAGTTCAGTACTATGCTTAGACGAGTGTAAACAATTATAGAGAGATTTACAAATATTTGAAGTTGTTTCAAAATAATAAAAAAAATGTGGCCTAGAGTGGCCGCTCGTAGCACTCGAAGTGCCAACAATCCGCCGTATCCCCGGCAACGGCGCCAAAAACTTGACGTGTATTTTACTACGTGCTAAAAACGCAAGTATACGCGTAGAGTAGTACAGGCCTTGTGAGGCCCGAGTCGAACACAGGGATACTCGGAATTGTCGGAGACTCCTACTAACTATTTGCGATCAGCTAAGCCGAATAACAAAATGGGGTTTGTTGTCAAAATTGAAAGAAAATAAAAATTGAAACAAAGCAAACAATCAATTAAAGGTTAATTTAATCAATTCAAAAAGGTATCTTTAGGATTGCGGTTTCACCGCGGGTATTCATTGTATTAGATTTTATATAATGCCTCAATCTTCTCTCTCTATCTGGGTAGTGGCCTGAAAACAGAATTACCCACTGTCGTGGTGCAATTCACTACTTAGGTTTAGGTCGGTTCCACCGTCGTAGTAACCTATTCCCTAAACTAAGTGCATTACGAACGGTCTCTCAGTTTCCACCATTAATTTTACACCACCTTTGTCAAGGGATTTATCGATTATTGTAGGTTCCGTCTCTTATCAACCATTAATCCTTCTGTCGAAGTGATTAAGGGCATTAGGTTATTATCATGGTGATCAAGCATAACAATATATGGAGAAAACGAAACTATACCACGGATTTAAGAGAGAAAATATGAATTACTAATATAAAACTGTCATACAATGAATTCCCGGGCTACTCCCGGTCCTAAATATGGAGGGGATTAGCCCCGCATGTTCATCTCACACAAGTACATGGAAGAAATAGGGGAAATCATATGAAAAACATGAATTGAATGGGAAAACCCCTGAACGGAGAAGAACCGATTGATCCTTTGCGTAGAACACGTGCTTTCATGCCTCTCGGTGGTGAAATCCATCTTCGGCAGCGTCCGGATCGACTGGTATGAACTTCTGGCCTCCGTTCTCCTTTCTCTCGCTCCTCGACACTTGTGCAAAAGCCAAAATCCGATCCACCCTCTCTCTGGGTGGCCGTCATTAGGTATAAGTCCCTAATTAGGTCGTTAATTAACTCCAGCCGTCCGATTGAGATCAATCTGAATCCAACGCATATCTGACGGCGTCGATACCATCAACGCGAGTCGATGGTATCGACCCACTACAGTAGCGGCTGCTGCAAATCCTTCCTTTATCGCGCCCTTCATCATCTCGATACCATCGACTCGGGTCGATGGTATCGACTTCCTTTTTGGCGTCGGTTCTGTCATTTTGCGACGCTGTAGCCTCCATGTGTCGATGGTATCGACTTGGTGTCGATACTATCGACTGCTCCTTCGCCAGCAATCTGAAGACGTCTCGATACCATCGACATCAGCGTCGATGGTATCGACTCTTTGCTGCTCCTCTCGGCTGGCAACCTGCGGTCTTGTCAATGGTATCGACTTCCGTCGATGGTATCGACGGAAGCAAATACTTGTTTTTCCTGAAATTCAAAGACAAGATCAAATAAATCCACACAAATAATAATAACGTGATAATTAATGCTCAAAATGATAAAACTAGGGGATTTGACATAAAATGGATGAATTATGCGATATTAACCATAGAAATGACTAATTAAAGCATAAACCACATATAAAACAGGTCTATAAATGCGACTCAAAATCATCGCATCAAGAGCCTACAAATTCCTTCTATCCCTCAAATGGAGTTAAGCAAGTGTAGCCTGTATCCCCTTATCTTTTTGCCATTATTATACAAGGTTTCACTGAGTTGATAAAGAAAGATGTTAAGGAAAAGAATATTGCACCTATTACTTCCTTCAAGAATTTTAACTTGTATCACTTCATTTATTTGATGATCTTATGGTATTTGTTAAGGCCAAATCTTTGAGAGACAAAAACCTCAAGATCCTATTTGAAAGATTTGGTTAGGAATCATGACTTATTATTAACTATTCTAAGAGTTATGTTGTTGTCAATAGAATGCATACATATCTTCTATGGTGGATATTTTAGGCATCAAAGAAAGGGACTCTCCACCTCTAGATATCTTGATTTACCTATGCATCTGGAAAATGCACAAAAATTATGCATCAGTCTTATTGAAAAAATTAAAAGGAAGTTGGAAAGGTTGTAAAGCCAATATTCTCTTGACGATTTGAAGAATTGGACTCATCAAATCATCTTGTAAACTATGCATTGACATTAAATTATTTATTTTTCTATCCCCTATTCCACTCTTGATGAAATGGAAAAATCTCTCTCTTCCCACGCCAATTCCTCCTTTGCGAGACAATAGGCATTTTTTTGGAAACTGTTTCTGGGGTAGGGGTACTCCTATCTCTCTTGGATTTGCAATAACATTTTGAGGTCAGAAATATTATCCTTCATTCAACGAAATTTTAATATTGGCATAGTACATGTTTTGAAATTATGGAAGGACCCTTGCCTCATTTCCAAACTCATTGGTAATATTATTGGTAGAGATATGATCATCATGTTTGATTTACGTGTCAACTCCTTTATCAGTTCTATTATTTACGAGATTGGATGGAAAATTCCTATCTGTAGAAGCTTGAATATTATTTCTAATGTGATTATTGATTTCAATACAATATCGGGATATATGGATCAAGTCACTTCTGAATGAAAGAAAGTATCTATATTTAGTATGATTTGGAATAATATTGGTACCAACAAAAATGAAGATCTAGACTATTTAGTGGATTTGGAGTAGCAAAACTCCTAAGAAGTGTATTATAAATTTGTGGAACACTAATTATAATAAACTGCCTAACTCTAATCTATGAGAAGGAGGAAGATTCAAGTTGCTTCTATGTGCATTATATGTAGGAGTGCTTATGAAGATAACAATCTTTTATTTTTGATGCTTTTATTCTAATACCCTTTGGGATCTTTCTCTTAGAGGTAAGACGACTAATATACTACTAAGAAAGTAGAATGTTCTTACTAATATGAAATGAAAAATGCCAAATGTATCACTTCCCTTATTATCTACTATTGCTAGATGGAAAGAAACAAAAGAGTTCATGAGAGAAGACTCATAGTGATGTGAACCATGAAGAAGATAGAAGATGATTTTACTATTCTTTCATTAGGTCTTTATTTCGATCTATTTGAGATTTCATTCTCTTTTATTGTTTCTTAGGTTGGTTTTCTTATTTTTTCTTATTTTCCTATTCTTGGAAGGGTGATGTTTTATGGTATGTTTAGTTTGATCATGTGTCTAAAGATTCAAAAGATGCATTGGGTATATTCTATGGATTGAAGACAAAAGATGATTTATTTTGGTGACAGTTTGGTTATATTTCTCTTAAATCATGTACATTTGTACATATTAGAGTACACATAATTCTAATGATAGGGTAACATGAAGTCGGGAAGGATTTGACTAAAGTGTCGGTAAAGGTGACAAGTGTGAAGGATCTAGAATAATTACTTCTAGTCAATTGAGTGATAGTGGGTTTTCTCACCTCATATTCTAATTTTGGTGACACTGATTACACTAAGTAGAGAACCCTAATCCTAATATTTACACTAATTCTATAATGTAGTTGAGCTTAATAACTAACTTTAAGAAATGCCTTGTTCCTATATATATTGTACCACCCAGTCCTATTTCTATGATGTAAATTCCATTAGATAACTTATTTGGTAGAATCTTGTTTCAAAGTGTACATCAACTATATAAGAAAAACCCTAAATATATACAATCCAACATCTATATTTATTCCTGATCCTACTTTGTAATCCTATATTTTATACTTATCAATTTCTTTAAACCTTGGAAATGATTTTGTTTGTTCAAATTTAATATATACTTGATACTTGCACATAAAATCCTATAGAACTAGTGTGGGCATGCATGTTCATGATTCAAGGTACAAAATCTTCTATTTGATTCATTGAAATATTCTACCCTTATTGAAATTATACATTGCTTAAACTGAATTGGGGTGTATGAGATTGTTTAACACTAACCTTCCACATTGAAATACCTCATTCAAAGTAGTCCTCGATTAAATTGGGACAAATTTGGTATTGTCAAAAAAATGTAAGGCTTTGTCCATATACTAGTTAATGAATTTTTAGTACAAATATCTAAAAAGAGAAGAGGATAATGCCACCTAGTTCACCATTTTCATTTTTTCTATTTTTGTTTTTAGATAAACAAACAAAATATAGATCCCAACAATATACTACAACAAAATTCTACAAAAGTGAAGTCTATATGGTTAGGGAAAACTTCCTTGAGTGGTTTGATAACATAAGTCAAGACCGACCCCTGACTAGTAAGAATTCACTATTAATTCCATATAAATATAGTATTCTTATTAGTTATCTTGCCAACTACAAACCTAATATTACTCTCTTGAGCATTGCATCCCCACCCTAAATGGATTTTGTGTAGTGCCTCCCTTCTCCTATGTGAGAGAGAACTTTTTGTTTCCATGTTATGGACGTCGACGATGGACGTTGCTCTCCGTTTGATTCTTGTGCACTGCTCTACCTCCAACTCTCAACCATCACTCTCCCTCCCTCTTACGGCTGCTCTCTCCTCTCAGGTTTGTTCTCTTCCTCCTTTCGACCCTTTTTCTTCCATTCACAGGTTTGTTTGTTGATCTACCTCAGGTTTGTTATGAATTCTTTCAAATCACTGTAAAGGTTCAACTTTCCAAAGATGTTGTAAATGGGGTGCAATGCAATGATATCAAACATTGTGCAAATGTTGTGTCTTCTCATATTATGTGGCTCTTGCCTATTATTCTCTCTATTGTTGGTCAAGACCAATATTTGAATCTATCAATGATAAAGAGCATGCACATCAACACCTAAAGTTCCTTCTTGTCTACTTGGACACCCAATCACCATGATTATTTTGAAACAAAATCATTATTTATTACAAATAACACATCATTTGCTCATGGCTTTATCACCGGATCATCACATCCATCTTTTTTCTCATTTTGTAAAATTAGTCTTTGATTTGGGTTAATCTTGTTATGCAATAATGATTATTTTACTATTAACACTAAGTTGTTTCTCTTTAACATGATTCCATGTTCTTTTTATACTATATAAAGGTGTGATGGAGCGTGATTACAGACTTTTCATGCTCATGTAAGAGCTTTCTTTTGTAACTTATATTAACTAGAGTATACACTGTATGGAGAGTATCTTTTTAGTTGGTAATTAACGTTATTTGGAATATGTGTATTAATGTTCTTCTCATTGTTCTTAAAAATTCTACATAGGTGTTTTCCTTTCTTTATTATTTGTATAATTTTTATGTGTAGTTGTTGTTTGTAAAAATGTGCATGACTTGTGGGATAGATACATCATGACTTGTTTGAAGCCAAGATGAGTATGGTACTAGTAAATAGCATGTATACATGTTATTAAGAGTATCTTTGGTTTTAATATATATATATATATATATATGTGACCACATACACAAAAAGGAATAATTTCTTATCCAGAAAAAATTGTGCCAAGATTTGGCGAAGATAGAAAGTCAAATTTTATATATGTTGAATGCTAGGTGATTTTTTAATTTATATGTAATTTTGAATTTCTTAAATATATATTATAAGAAAAGAAGGATATGTTATAAGAACATAATACACCATTTTGTGTAATGCAAGACACCAAAAATACTCTACAAGGAAGAAGAACTTTTATAAATCCTACCAAAAGCCTCCAGAGTGGATGTACTGAAGGTAATGTTAAGAGAAATATATGACGGAGTATTGAATAGATGGCCATCATTTTTTAGAACACCATATGATATGCATAAATTCTATGTCAAAGTGACTTTAGAGGATTCAATGTAGTTTTTGTGAAAATGTATGCTACTCCAATCATGTGTTTTAAACATAAAGGATACAGTTGAAAATTGAATGATATTTTTCTTACATGCTAGACTTAACTTTGTTACCATGTGATGAATGGTAGTAGCTTATCATGTGAACTAATTATATATATATATATATATATATATATATATATATTTATATTTATATATGTGTGTGTGTGTGTGTGTCTGTGTATGTGTGTGTGTGTGATTGTGAGTGTGTATGTATGTACGTATGTATGTACGTATGTATATATATGTATGTATGTATTACAATTGCAATACTATCTAATTTCATTGGTCATGGATGGACCTTGGATACAAGGTACTAGTTAAGGATAAAAAATAGTTGCTTGTTTAGTGATCATAGCTTCTATCTCTATTGGTCAGGGATTTGACCTCATCAGTCACTATTAGTCACCAAGCTTTTGGCAAGGGTATGTTGGTTAGGGATTGGCCCTAACCATGACATATTGGTCAAGGATTTATAAGTATTGGTGAAGTATTTGTCCTTTTCCTTTATAAAATTATGTACTAGTGATATATATAGAACATACCAATTGTCAAATAGTTGAATACGTATTTCTTAAATTATTTCTAGATGAATTATTATCAAAAAATATTTCAACAAAAAAATATTGGATACTATTTTTACTATGTCCCATTATTATTTGTGATATTGATACTACCTAAACTTTTTATTTGTTGCACATATCTTGGGAACTCTTGTTATATAGTATAATATTTGTTATTTCTCTTATGTTGGATTTTTACGAGTCCTTGTGATTGGCCCATTCTCTTTAAGTCTACATGTGACAGATTTCCTTGGAGAACATATGGTCATATCATGTATGTTTTGGGATTCACAAATGACTTATGAAAACCTAGATGGGTGATTACAACATAAGTCATTTACTCAAACCAAATACTAAAATAGAGGAATCATTTAGTAATTGATGATGTATAGGTTTCCCCTTCTGATCATATGTGCACTTCGATGGGTTACTTGAATCTAAAATACTGATTGTATGTTACTAAATAAATTTATTAGAAAATTTTGGTATGAAAAGACCACTTTTTACATTTTCCTTAGGCTACTTGAACTCATAAGCTCAAAACAGTGATTTTGCTATTTAAGATGATAATGATTACATGAATCTGTGAAATATATCAAAAAGAGAATGTAGGGTTTTAAAAAAGAAATTAGAGACTTACACACAGACTATGTAATTACAAAAGGCATATTTTCTCTTTTTATAATAAAAATACATCATAAAAATAGATGTTTGACTCAAAAATAAAGAAATAAATGAATTTCTTTCCAGTGCGTGTGCTATAATATATGGTTCATTTACATTTACTTTTTTTGCAATAATATATCTATATCTTTGTCAATATAATAGTCCACCTCTTTTTACAGGTTGTCTTCTTCTACCATTTCATTGCCTTGTAATGTTGCACAATTTATTCTGAACATGTCATCAAATAAACTCTTTCTTGAAGTGGTTTTTAGTGTTGTGGACGTAGGAGGCATGAGTCTTTTGATTTACTAGATATAGTTGTTCTTGATAATATTTCAGTCCATCTCACTATGAAAACCCCTAACGAGCAAAGATAAGAACAAAAAAACTTCATCTACATACACATACATTGTATCACAACATATGGTCGTGACAAATCTCTTTTATTCACATGTCACTAAACATGTTTTTAAAACCTATAGATATTTGTTTTTAATACTAGTTCATCCTACATGTATATGACGAACCATCCAAGTGTAGACCTTCACATCGGTGACTAAGGTGAACTAAACACGATATATGTATTTTAAGAATACAAAAGGGATGGAAATGGGATTTTAATTGGATTTGAGTTTTCATTAGATGTGCAAATTCAAGCATAAAATTTCATTATAGACTCTAGTATAATAAAAACAATTAAATTAGAAGGTTATTTGTTAAAATTTAAAATCATGACATTGGATATGGTGTAGCTTTTTTCTATGTGAAAAAACATTATCATGGAAAAATAAATAGATTGTTATAAATTTTTCTCACTCAACCTTGAATTATTACATGTCACTTAATATCGTTTCTCATAAATAACACCATGCTTCCATAAATGGTCAAATAAAAACACCACTAACATGATGTTCTAGAGTATGATATAGAATAAAGTACAAGAAGTACCCATAAAGAGAAGATACATGACCAACATATGTATTAGAGGGGGGGTGAGTACCCCTTAAAATGTTGTACTTAAAAAAAATTAAAAGATAATGATCATAGTGGAAACAAACTTACCAAAGAAACTAGAACAATGCCTGATATCATAGAGGTCCACTGTCATCTAATAATCCACATCTGGAACCCCCCCCCCCAAGAGAGATTCAAAGGACATGAATTCTTTGTTTTGAACATATCCTCCATCCAACTGAAAGTCAAAGGATTTAAACCATTTGGTTTTGTCAGTCTGCATGGAGGCAACATGACCTGAGGCAGAGAACCTAAGAGATCAAAAAAAATGGAAGTGTCACAAAGAGAGGGAAATTCGAAGAGATATTGTTATATAACTTATTGTTCCATTCACACCAAAAATAAAAAAAATTGATAGTAAGAAGATTTAAACACACCATGGGCAGAGTTAAGAGGTTGAGAGTGGAAGACCTTAGTTATTTGTAATAGTATCATTATGAGTCATATGTGAACGAGTTGAGTTATCCAAGAAAAAGCATATTCAAAGCATATATGTTGAATGATGTCTTCTTGATTATTGAAATGGAAGTAACAAATATAAGGGCCAAAACACTATAGAAATCCAATAGAAATTGTGAGTTGTTCAAGAGACAAAGGAATCTGTTAACAATAATAGGGCATTCAAACATTCAAGTCAATTAGCCAAGCAAGCCAAAAATACATGGATCAGTAAAGAAATTGTAAACTATGGATACTTGAAATAGTTGGCCCATTTTCATGTTACATGATGTGAGGAACTGGAGGTGATATAGAGAACATAGTTAGTTAAGTAACTTCTGAAAAGACCATAATACAGAAGCAATGTTTAATCTTATTCGATCTATATGATGTTAACATACACGACCAGCATAATGACCAAATAAAGGCATGTCAGAGGTATATGAAGGACGGAGAGTTATATAAGCATACTATTATAGTTCCAATGATCCATCCAAAAGTTAATTCTAGGGAAGGAACCTAGAAGAGTGGTAATAAAATTTTAAATTATGACAGATGTCTTTGTTAATACACCCAAAAGGAGTGGTGGGAATTTCCTTTCAAGGTATACCAAGGGTTTTTACTCGAATAATATATATATATATATATATATATATATATATATATATATATATAATAACAAAAATGGACCACATTGTTAATTGAATATCACATAAAATTGTAAGCACTCTACAAAAAAGTCACATGCAATGGAGTCTGAGGTTTAAGATACCCCAACCACCCAGACTTCAAAGATGGAAGAACATACCCCAATTCACTAGATGAATGTTCTTTTTGTTCGCAGTATCCCCACAAAGGAATCCCCTTCTTAAGGTGTCTAATATGTCAAAAATGGTACAAGTCGTAGGAATACAACTTATAAAGTAGGAGGGGATGGAAGTAAGCAAATAGTTTATTAGGACTAGTCTACCAATCCTATTGAGAAACTAGTGTTCCAATGGGTAGACTTTTAGAATTTTATCTAACATCAGATCCCACACTCTAGAACAAAGCTTATAAGAGAGAAAGATCAAGATTGTTAATGGGGAAATACTCAACCTAAGTCTAGACATATTTGAACATTACTCACCTTAAGTCAAGACATATTTGAACATTGTGATGTTGTTCTCATTGACATGAGTTCCAATCAAAGTAAATTTGTGAAATTATTTCCAATCCACAAATATGAGAAATATATTAAGAATTTGAATAAAATTTATCAAAATTTTCTTGTTTGGCTTAACAAAGTAATGGTTCGTCGACAAATTGGATGATGTCATCTTTGGACCAATTTAAAGAGTAAACTCTGGCCAAGATACCATTATCCCAAGCAACTTTAGTTATATGTATTAGGATTGATGTGGCTATGATAATGAGTGATGGGAAAGAGGGTCACCTAGTCTAATAGCATTTGAACTACTTTAGTAACTAAATGTTGAACCATTGATGAGGGTGAAAAAATGACATGATTTAATGATAGCTAGGAAAATCATAGCCAATCAGAGTTTTATGATAAAATTCCGATTGATATTGTCAAAAGAATTCTCAAAGTTAAATTTGAGAGTAATAAGGGAGACACCCTATGAATGACATGTTTGGATAAACTTACTGGCAAGAATGTATGCATCGTGTATTTGTCTACCTTTGATAAAAGTTGATTGTTCAAAATCAATAAGAGACTCCAAGTGAGGCCCAAGCATGTGTTCAAAGTTTTGGAGACGATTTTATTGGAAGAGTTGATCAGGTTAATGGGTCTAAAATGTTTGATATTGGAAGAGTTATCTTATTTTTTTACAAGAGCAATGTGAGTGTTGTTCAAAACCTGAATCTAAGAACATATATCACGATTGTGTGAAATGTATCCAAACAGGTTTAGTTGTCACTGTCTAAATTAGCAAAAATTAATTACTTTTATGATAGACCTTTTATCTACAATTATCCATTAGTTTATAGATGGCATCGGCAAGCACCCACCTTGGATTTTCGGACCATATACTTTCTTATGTTCTTGCTCCCCGAACATGTACCTAAAAATGCCTTCAGCCATAGATATCACCGCTCCCCCTATATATCCATACTTACATGCCTCAGAATCTGCTAGTTCAATGTGAAAACGGGGTAACCTTAGCGCACAATGCTTATCAGATCAATGCCATATGTCAATCAGATTTAATTCAATAAACAATTTTAACTTCATCCACTCATGTACAAAGATAAAGAAAGGAGTAGTCTGCTCCTATCCCAACCAGAAAATCTGAATTCCAGTTGCACACAGAGACACCCCACCGGACTCCCCCTTTCTTTCTTTCAATATTAACAATCATTATCATGGTAAAAACAGTATCTTTTTAGCTTGTCGCACTCACCTTAGATTCCTGATATGTCACTCATAATATAGTTTAGGACCTTAACACTGACCTTGCATTTTTGGATCGGTCATCTTGTATATATATTAGGAAAAGCTTCTTATGTTTTTGCTCCACCATTTCTTACCTAAAATGCCCCATAGCCTTCTATTTAGCAGCGTCCCTTTGTTGTCATGCATTAAGGAATGAAATATAGGTTTGACTCTGAAGTTTTCGTTCATAAGTTTCTAAGAAATGTCTGCATGTATAATTCAATAGTGTTCACTGAAACATGTCTGCTAAGACCTCATATAAGTGAATAGAGAACTATGTTACTTCGGAATAGATTTATCATCACGTAAGCAAGCCGTAAACATGCATTTCAGAATTTTATAGTGTCATATTGTCATTCCTCTACAAGAACACGATAAAAAGACCAACAGATTCCTGGGAAACCTTTAAATTCATCACCATATCCACAAGTTATAGCAAGGTACTTGTCTCTCTGTGGTAAAAAAGATCAGAGAAAACATGGTGCCCGCATCTGAACCACCGCGTTTCTACTCAAACAATTTTCTGGAGTGAAGGATGCAATGCAATGCAAGTAGTGAGAAAATTCCAATGGATCTCCCCCTACCTTGTCCTCCAACCTAGCCACAGCTACGGGAGATCAATGAGTTAGATGCTTTAGAGTGAAATATGTGTATGCTCTCTGTTCTTTCTCATAGAGATGTAGGCATCCAAGACAGTCAAAAATTGATCCAATTTAGTTGCACGTTTAGTTGACCAAGTGCTCAAATTGCTAGTCCAGCCAGGGCCAGTAAAGAAATTAAACGGTCTCTGCGCCAGTTTTAACACTGCTTTTAATGTCACGGTCGATGTCGATTGTTGGCCTGGAGGAGGGGTTAAGCAACTGGTTGTGTTTGGGAAGCAGCGGCTTGCTGTTTCCCGCCAACTCCTCTGGAGTAGGATCGGGTTGGTGCAGGTTCAGCGAAGTGTACACTGACATGCCGCCCAGAGCCACAACGGCACCGCACAGACTCACCGTTCCCGGGTCAGAGTCAAAGAAGAGGTAGCCTCCCAACATGATCACGCACGTCTTGAACTGACCCAAAACTACGTGGGATGTCGCAGACGTCGCACTGCAATAGAATAGAGAATTCAACATGCAGTTAGAATAGCAGAAAACATTCAACAGGAAATTAGCAAGGTAATTATTGCAGAAATAGTGTTGGTCAAACATTGGAAGCTATTATCCTGGCCGGGTAAGCCAATACCAAGCTTTTCAATCCATGAAAATGTGCATTCAAAATGAGTAAGATAGAAATTCCAGATTTTCTTCTCAATTATAAGTACATCTTTCAACCAGAAAATATAGGCTCACCCTAGTGCCAATGCTCCAGACCACTGAAGTAAAAACCCAAAGAGAGCTGATATAATGATAGCCAAGGTGCTGCTGAAGCCCCAGTCAAACATCATGATGCCAGGTGGATCTAGTAGAGGCATCAAAGCGAATAAGAAGAAAACTGTGATTGGAGTAGTCTTCCACATTAAGCTGCATAGACAGTTGAACCTGCCTTTCAGAAGAGAAAGGAAGGAAGAAGAGGTTGAAGTGTGATTATTAGGAGTTGTGTACCCACGCAAGAGCTGTCCAGTTGCCACTTTGTTGTAGGTGTGCCCAGAGAATTTTGTTCACAGCGCTAGGTATGATCCATGCTAGTGCTATACAGGCACCAAAAAAGTTAAATTCCAGATCAGTCACAGTTGCAACTGCAACACCCAGTGAAACAACTGCTAGAGACAAGACCTGCTTTTACCCAGATCAATAATCAAATTGTTAAAAACTATTATTGTCTCAAACATATTTGCGTTGTTAATATTTAGCGCTAAAATATTGCGTCTATTAATCACTCTAAACACTTGAAGCAACTTGGTCAAAAAGGCATACAACATATATTGGCACAAATCAAAGTTTCCATTCACTCCAAAATGTTAATTACCTTTTGTAAGGAAACAGATTTGTTGAAAAGAACAAACTCTGCAAGAACAATGGTTGGGGTGACCGCTATCTTTGCCATCTGATAAAATCCAATGCTGCAATAAATTCATGAAAATTTACACCAAAAAGCAAATACTTAGATGAGAATTCAGATTATACACAATTCTGTTAAGAAAAGTTGGTAGCAAGACTACACCTACTCAAGAACCGCTGTGCACAGTCACCTGTTATACTTTAAACTGACATTGGCTAGTCCTGTAGAGACAGCCATCACAGCTCCTAAGCTGAATAGAGAGGAGAATGGTGTCGACTTAGAAGGGGGAGATGCAGGAAGAAGTGAAAGAGCTTTGAAGACAGCCATTAGGAACCAAGCAGTGACATAGTGGATCAGAGTGAGAACAATGGGGAAATTGAAACCAACTCTACCCATAACCTACAGAAACAACAATATTTAATCAACGTCTGATTTTGTATTAGGTTACACAAGGGGTATAAATACATTGAAGTGGTTAGAAATTTATCATAAAAACATTAAAATATTGGCAGTTAAAAACTACAACTAACCAGTTTGTTAGACATAATAATTCCAACTGCAACTAGAAAGTTGAAGGTCATAGACACAAATGGACCACAAAGGCGTTGTTGTTGACGTTTTGCTCCTTCTGAAGTTTGAAAATCATTGTACAAAGTAGCTCGCAGCTCTTCAAGTGCTCGACCTAGAAAACAAAATGAAAAGAAAAAAAAACATTAGGTAACATTGTGAGTAAAAATTGATTTTTTGCTTAGCGTCGCCGTACTATAGTTGGGTAAACATATCATTCAATATAAACTAATGGGCCCTTTGGTATTTAAGAGGATATATAATTTCTGGTTGAATCACTAGATGCCTTGATTAATCAAAGAGTTACAAAAAGGGTCCTTATATATGGCAAGAGGTGTAAATGTTGGGTGTCGACTGTTGAACGACATACTAACATATCATAAATTAAAAAATTAGCAACAATTTCACGAGATGATTCTTCTAAGATTTTATTTGAGAAATATTAACAAGCAAGTCAACGACAAATAACCATGTCAAACTGAAACATCTATCATAGATCCACATCTGTGCCTATGTTTAATCCAATTTTGCTAGATTGTGGTTGAGTGTGTTGTTTATTACCCTGTTGGGCTACTCCTTCCATACACAATTGATGATTGCCTTTGGAATGAAACCCCACTAGGCTATTTACTAAGGTATATGCTCCCTTCTCTAATTTTCCCATGACAATTGGTATCAGAGTGGAATTCCAACTTAGACCCCTTGTGGTATGATGCAAGTGATTGCCTTTCAAAGAGAAATGTATGGGCTGACATATGTTAGATATGTAATTTTACTTAGTCTCACATAGGTATATTTGTTTATGTATACTAATATACTCTCTTGGTGGGAAACTTCTCCTGTAGCCGATTAGTTTTAGAGTAGAACTCATAACGTCAAGTATTTGGGTCTTTTCTTCTTCCTCTATTTCTCCTTTAACAAATTGAAAAATCATTAGGAAATACATGAAATAAATTTTACTATATATTCATTGCCATGAACAGGGCAAGGATGGCATGTTGGTTTGGCTAAAGGGCCTTCAACGAAGAGATCCAAGTTAGAAATGGGTAGATATGTCCCTGTTGCATATCTTGGGATTTGTAAAGTGTTGGGGCACGATAAGGGGGTCACCCTGTACTGTTTTACCAAATATAGTTTCGGTTCAAATTGCTAGCAAATCATTATCCCCATCAATCCTTTTTGGTTGCGGAGAAGCTTATTTACATATAGAAAAATATTCTCTATGACAAGAAGAGATTGTAGAAAGTTATTCCACCATTTTAACCCTATACTAGTATAGAAACGAAAGAATCATTAAAAATGGGGGAATAACCTCCTCATTACTCCATCACTCATGCCCCACGAACGTATTTCTGGTCTCATTAAACAAGGGGTTTTTTCCACACTCGAATAAACACTTCAAAAGTAAATGATTAGCATTTGATGAAGTGAGATTCTAAACTCATGTCCCAAATATCAAGCACCTTAGTTTAGATGAGGCACAATCTTAATAGATTATGGCCTCTAAATGCAACTCTAACTGATCAATGGCTAGGGTTGATACAGAGGATAAATAGACCAATGGATTGGCACAAAGAGCAAATCGGTCAAATAAAGGTAGAAAAATGATTTCCTGAATCCCATGGGGGATAGAGTTCACCAAAATTCCAAACTTATCACAAGGTCATGTATTCACATGAGAGGGATAAACACAAAAGGAGAAAGTACTTTCCAATAATTTATAGGATAAACTAATGTGTCCTACTTGGTAAAGGGAAGTTAATATTCAAAGGATCGGATAAATAGTGGCACTATGAAAGGAAAACTATGGCGAGAACTAGCACGATATTCCACCTCAACTCCTACCATCTCAAAAGGGATACAAGGACTCTGAAAAACTTCAAAACACACATTTAAATCAACATACTCAGAATTACCATGTGAAGATTATTAGAAGAGAAGGTAAAAGAGGGTTATGTCGTGAAGTGTTTTGAAGCTTTTACATGTTGTGATGTACAAAAACATCTATAGTAACTGCTTAAAATATGCATTTATCATACTTTGCTAACCAACAAGCCCAACTCTAGCATTGAGTTGAACAACCTAGGCATAGAATACTTGCAACTTTGATAAGCTAAGTTATAGCCAAGTTGTTCAAAAATAATCTCTCTATAGGTGGAGGTGTATGTGCAAGAAAGGAACCATAAAACCTAACTACGAATTGTCAAACACACCTACTAAATAAATGTACACTAAAGAGCTCTAGTATTCACTCAGTTCCATATGTTCAGTGTCAAGCAGTAGCAACCCCCCTCCTACTTATCAAGGCAGCAAGGCAGATCGGCATTCATGCAGAGAGTATTGCTTAGACGGCTTTAAGAAAATCTAAAATATTAGTGCATTTGAGATGTAGGTTTATATATATGATGATTTACATTTATATCACAGCTATATGTAAGTATATAAGCTTATGGTTAACTCAATGACATATGTATTTTGGACAGAGCATGAAAAATTACATTTTCTATAAAAAATACTTAGCATTGCCAAAACAAGATGAAGATAGTTCCAGATAATGCACAAGATCGACATTTAGTACATATATAACTAAAGCTAAGTATCGACTATCTATGATGAAATAGACTTTAATTAGAAACTAAACTTAAGGCAACAAGGCAAGATAAGAAAAATCTAGGAAATGCTTATCAGTAGAGATATTTATAATAAAAAATGATAGTTGGCACATTGCAATCACAAGAATGTATGTTTTGAACACTGAGACACATAATTAGACCATTAAGAATCATTAGTATACAAAAAATGGTAAAAATAACATAATGCAGCAAATTAGGTGAAGTACAACCCAAAGTGTGTCACACCCAGATGGGAAGCCCTTGATGTCTAGGTGGTCGCTTAGGCAACGTCTAGGCAATAGCCTTAACAAGTATCCACCCAACAACACACACAAACACCACATACACAAATCAACTATTACAATTAAGCATTTGAACCTTCGAAAGGCCCACTAAGAGGTTTAGAAATGACCAATGGGATGTTACAAAAGGAAAAGGTTGGCTTTCCTTGTTACAAGTATAAAAAATGGACAAAAATGGGACATCACAGTTGGCATATTGATTTGTCAGTGCATGAAAGGTTTAAGGTACAAGACCTAGGAGATAGGTTTAATAAATTTACCACCATTAAGGGTAACAAGAGGTTACAACACCTTTTCCCATAATAGTATTTGGATTGTTTGTGATTGAGAAACTAAAGTGTTATGTCTCACAAAAATTATATATGTCGGGAATACATAGAGAACAATGTCAAGATGCTATGAGAATAATTTAGCAGGCTTTGACAACCATAGTATGCTCTTTTACAAGACAAACATGATATATATAAACAGTCAGAAAGTCCTCAACAAAATAAGAAAACACAAAATCTTGTCTGGATTTTATATTGCACCTTGAAATGTAAGAACGTATAATTACGTCTTCTCAAGAAATAAAGAAGGGCACATAGCACGGTTTTGGAAAAAAATGTTATGTTGATTGTTTCAGTGAAATCCAATTGGCAAAGAAATTAATAGGAAATGGTCACATAATATCCCAAACACACAAAATTTGTAGCACAAAGACAAAAATGTAGTATTTATAGGGTTATTCATTGCAAAATAATAAATTAGTTGAAAAAGTGTATTCTTTTTTTCGATTAAAAAGACAATCCAAGTGAGCAATGACAATGATTCACACAATGTAAAATACAATCCAAGTGAGAAAAACCTACTAAATAAGGTGGAGACTTAGATTCAAAATGAAAATGGTCTAGAAGAAAACATTTCAAAAAGAGAAAATATTCATGCTTGGAGTACTAAAGACTATATCTTCTGGTCATTATAAGTGTGTATAACTAGCTAGAATAAGGTTGGTCATTCCAATTAAGTAGGAGCACATTTTCTCATTATGACGCCCACTCAGTCAAGTAAGTTTCCTCTACCAAATGCACTATGATGGAAATTTTACAAAAACCCATTTAGGGGTTCTATTACTACCAAATATTGTGTGAAGCAAAAGAAAAAAAAGGTGAGCTTTTTTATTCCTTCCATGAATGTTTGTGATTGAGAAACTAAAATGTAGCTCTGGAGATAAATAGTTATCTACTGTTATAGTGTTTGTCTTGTTCAAAATTTCCAACTTAAATGATCAAAACAACACTAAAGTTTGATCAATGGTATTCCCTCTCCTCCTAAATTTAGGACCCTCTCATTTCCTTCCTTCCCTTTCTAGCATAGTAAGAAATAGTCACCTACACACAATAGTAGGAGGAGGATAGCTTGGCACCATAGGGCATAGCTAGAGATTAGTAGCTAGCAGTGTGGGCAGGCTAGGCAGCCACAAGCTGGCAGTGCCATGACTTTTGTCTATGTAACCAACTTGTGTATAGAATGAAGTCATTCTTCCTCCTATTCCTTCTCTACCATCTACTTTTTCCATTTTGTATTAAAAATAAAAAATGAAATGGGTCATCAATGTTATATTATAGAGCATCTAAAAGAGAGAGAATGAGGTAAACCATTAACTTGTTTTTACTCTGCATGTAGTTCTCCTAGACCATATGGTTGAGTGTTCTATATGACAAATTAGGGCCTCAAGATATATGTAAGACCCCTAACCTTGATTACTTGGTTGAGCATGCTTAATTACTATAATTTAATACTTATAACCCTAATATAACCTTTTCATATTCTTTGGAATCATAATACAAGCTTAAGTTTCAAATTTAGTCCAATTTGGACATTGTTTGTGCAAGTTATGCAATTTTATGCACATTTTGAACTTTTATGCACTTTACCCAATCGAGAGATTTTATTTGCAATTTTTGACTTTAATCATGGTCCTTTAATGTTATATTATCATTCTTGAGCTTGTTGATCCATGGTGTGCTAATTGTACCCTGGTTTGGAGGTGTTTTCTTTAAGGTATTTTAGGGTTTACCCCTTTATGGATGAGCTACCTTTAGGAGCTATCAACCAATAATTTATTTGTTTGTCTTGGAAATTCAACAAACGGTGCCTAAGTAGGTCTCCATGAACGGTGGGTCAGCTTCTTGTGTGGTTGCTTGTATATCCTTAATATTTTAGGTCATGGGCACATGGGGAGCTACTTGTACACCTCATGCTTCTTCTCTACCTTATCCTCCAAGCTTTATATATCTATCCTTAATCTCCCAAAAAAAACGTTTTCTCTCTACCACTTCCCTTCTGTTAAGAGCATCGTCCTTCCTCTGTTTGGCCATGGTGCTTCTGTCCAAGGAAGAAGAAGGTGTGGATCTTCTTGGTAAAAGCATCAAGGGTTAAGATTTGCTTCCTTTAGGATTTCTAAATCTCCTTCTTGGTGATTTTGACCTAATCAAGTAAGTATCCCCTTCTTTCCTCCATTTCTTTCTCTTTTCTTCTTCCTCCTACCTTTCTCCATGTCAGAACCTTGTTGTTTCATGGTAGAAGTTACTCTAGAACTCAAGAATCTACCTTTGTTGCTTCTTCTTCTAGGGTTTTCTTCTTTGTAGAGAAAAGTGCCTACTTGGCCGAGTTCAGATCTAAAATTTGTGTTTTGTTGCCTTCTTTGCTTGAGTTTCTTGTTGTAAGAATTTTTTTTCTTCTCTGTAGAGGCAATTTTTATAACCCTATTTACTTACATTTCTTACTATAATCTTGTTAGCTCATGTTCTTGCTTAAAAATGGTGATTTAAGCCTTAAGAATCTAAGGTTGTTTGGGATTTCGATTTTTTATGGTGTTACCTATTTTGCTTCCAGTTATAGATGAAAATGTAGTCATGTTCACATTCTTCCTAAGGAATTAGATGACTTAGTTTAGGTTGGTATCACCACCTATGGTGCTAAGCACCTATCAAATGATGGTCCATATTAGGGTTTCTAGGTTGTTTTCTTCTCTAAACACATGACCTGATGGTGTGGTCTTCATGACAATTGAAGGTGGTGACTAAGGGTGATGATGATGGTGGTGTGAACTGATATTCACACCTTAGGTCATTGTTAGGCTCTCTTGGATTCTCAATGAACAATGGTTTGATGCTCTAATGATGTTGTCAATCAATTATGACATTAGCTTAATATATGATAGTGTTAAATGAATATAGTGATGATTCTATCAACTGATGGTGACCTAAGATGTCACAACCAATGGTAGATCAGGTCACCACAACTAATGGTAAGTCAAGGATTTAGTTGTAGCTTCAATTAAACCCTAACCCAATAGTTTCTTGGGTCAAATGATTCAAGAGTTAGACCTATACTCCAAATTATGGCTTTAAACATGAATCTGATCCAATGGTTAGGTTCTAACACTTCTTCATCTAATAGTTTTGAAAAATGGACTTAATACAATGGTTGAGATTGGATGATTTAACATTGAATGGTTTGGATTGAAACCTATAAGTATTACATGTGAGTTCTAATAATGAGAATTTGATGGTTTCCCATACGTGATCAATTTAAGGAGCTTGATTGTTGAGATGATGGTTTGCTTAAATTGTACAATCCATTATGGGTTTTAACCCCAAAATCTATGGTGCCCCTTTTATGTTAATAAATAAGGGATGTTTAGAGTTTAATAGTGACTCTTTCTATGTCACAACTTGATGGATTTATATATGATTTGTTAAGGTGTTTACTTATGTAAATAACCAATGATCTTACCTTTTCAACATCCAATGGTTCTATATGATGTTCTGGTATGGTGATATGGGTTGAATGATAATGGAAACCAAGGATTTTTAACCTTAATAAGTTAGTCTAACCTTTGCCCTCATATTAATAGAATGGATAATGACCATATCATGTTGTCATGTAACCCTGATGAGATATAGCTTGTTATACTTAATCCTTATGAACTCAGATGATGATGGGTAAATATGATCAACCTTCCATAGTGGAATAATACAACAATGGAGTCTCTCTTATTTTTGTGGAATGTTAGTATACTATAATCTTATGGTAACATCCTGAGTTATGCATGGATCCATGCTTGACAAAGGTATGGAATGTGTTGACGATGTTGTGTCTTATGCATCCAAGATTTATACAAGGATGCTATGGGTTAAGGTTTGTGAATGAATTTTGAACTATAAATTTAAGTAACCTACCTTGCTAAACCTAACCCTAATGCAAGTAGATAATGGTGGTTAATCATATTATCCTTTCTTGAATGATTAATATAATGATGGAATATACTTCCTAACGTTTGATTGAACTCTGATGTGTTGACTGGTGGTCACCATACCTACATGATCTATTCTTTCTTATGCTAAACTTGTTCATTATAAGTGTGATGATTGCCAATCATACCTAGCTTCCTTATATGTTTATATAATAAAGGAATGCTCTTAATTGCTAAGAATGTTATCATGTTCACACCTTTTAGTTCTTTAATGCAAATTATGTTGAGCCTTCTTATCACATGTGTGGTGATGTTTTTTTAGCCTTGTTATAAGGCATAGAAAGATAATGATGAACTTGCAGGAAATGATATGATGATCTTGATGACCTTGGGGCATGGTTGACCCATGAATGAGGTGTAATCCTCTTATATTGATAAGGGTTAATACCCTATAATACTGTGCTAAGGATTGATATCATGTGATAGTATGATGACAAGTGTAGTTTCATGAATGGCAAGAGAATAGTACCATGTGATCATGATGTGATGACAAATATATTCTCTTGATTAAAAGGCGAATACTACTTGTGATGTTTAGATGAGAAATTATGTCTCATATGTTTTATATCTTCTGCAGTTGTTATATAGCAATGTTTACTAGAGATGAATTAGGGTTTGTAGTTCCACTTGTTTGATGCAGCCTTGATTCACCCAATTGGCAATAATTAATCAAATGAAATTATAATCATGTAGTGACCTATGTTGTAGAACCATTTCAGCATCAGAACTTGTTGATGGTGAAATGAGTATTCCTAAGGGGAACTCAGAGAACACACATAACATGTTGAGTATGTGGGGACAGCTTGGTACCCTAATATCAAGCAATTGAGGATGGTTGTGGTCATGCCTCAAATATTTTGATATTGTGATGTGTGAAGGGTAGCACTATAATTGTAGGATGCCTCTTATAGAACGGCCATGCATGAGCATGTTCTCTTGTGCCATGATCTGTACCAAGGGCGGACTAGTTGTTAGCGACTTGACTATATGTTGATGTAGTGGCAGCATTGACTTATATGTTACTGCCTTTTTGTCTCATGCTGACTAGGTAGATGAGAGATCTTAGGATACTAGAACTCCTAGATCTTATACAGAACCAAATAGACCTTTGCAGGGTTCAGTTGTGCTTTGGATGGTACGATTCAATTCCCCAGGTTGTAATAAAATATGTAATATAGCTGCATATCATATCTGTTTAGGGTTATACACAACTCTCCATATTGGATGACAACCCATGTTTTCTTTTCTTACATAGATATGATGTATAGAACAATAAGAGATGATAGATATGCTTATGTTGTAGTTATGCTCATGTTGTAAGCATGCTTATGTTGTCAGATATACAAACATTGATAGTTAAGATGGTGTTTCTAGATATGTTTAACATTGCTAGACATGCCTTTGTAATTAGAAATGCTTAAACTACCAAACATGGTTATTCAGTTAGTTGTGCTTATGATGTTAGCTCTACTTATGATGTAGACTTGTTCACTTTACTAAGCATACCAACATTGATAGTCATGTTATGCTACTAGATTGCTTATGCTACTAGATTGTTATTAGATGCAATCTGATGAAACTTGAGTAGATATATTTGAGAAGAAATGGATTTATCTTTTACCTATATATACATTGATAATTGTACTTGTTGCTAAGCTTATTTTCTAAACCCGTTTAGCATGCTTGAACTGTTCAATATGCTCAATTGATTATTAAATACTCCAACTGTTCAGTTATTTATTGTTTAATCTGATGTAATCAATATCTTTTCGAGAGAGTTATATCTCTCGCTAGAATTGGGTCTCACCTCGTGGATCACCACATGTTTTAGGTGATCGATAGCAGCGGTAGTAGAACTATGATAACAATGAGAAACTAAGGTGATGAACCCTAGAGATAGTTGTTAGTTTTCTAGTATGTCCTAGAGTCATCCTCGTACTCTTAGGATCAGGTGAAAAGTTTGTATACGGTGTTTCAATTGAATCGAGTTTTCAATAGCATGTTATATGCTTGTTCAAATGATAAATGTGGAAATGTTTCTTGTGTAATATGTATATGTGGTGGCTAAGGCCATGGAACAATGATAAGAGATTCTTGATATAATATGAATACAAGCAAGTTGTTGGGCTATTGTGTAATATTTTAGAGCATGATGGTTATGTTGAAATCGGATTAATTTACCCTATTTTCTGGGTTGTCTTCAAGTAACGAGTAATCATGTTTTGTGTTTTGAGTAACTTCATTTAGTGTAGCTGGTTCTTACAAGTTGGTATCAGAGCATTAGGTTCGCTAAGTCTACAGGGACACTAGGACTTAGGACTAGGATGATATCTAAGGTAGGAATATAACATAAAAACATGGTGCATACGGCCTAATATCTTTACTTGGATGCCTTAGCCAAGTATTCAGGTTTTGAAGAAAAGGTAAGTATGGAACTCTTAGATTGTTATCTTTATGATTACTCTTATCAAGTAGTCATTTTGAGACAATCTAAAGAGCTTAACAAATCAGAAATAATGGTGCAGATATCTCAATCTTACTCTAAAGAAGATGAGAATTACATCATAACCTATCCAAACTTGAATATTTGGTAACTATAAGAGAAAGATACAATACCATGAAACCTAAATACGGATATAGATAAGATAAAGAGTATTTCATGAATCTATAACTCAAAAAGATAATAAAGTAAAGGATAGATAAGTCTGTGTTAATAAAGTGATTCAAGGTATGAAATTCACATAATATGGAGAGGACTCCTATGATAAGTATAATGACAAGATGAATGAGAAAAATGGCATATGAATAAATTGGAACCTGAGTTAATCTTAGACCAACCTATATGTGTAAGTAGTGCTAATAAAAAATCTTCATGACATGTAAAAGAAATTAAGGGAGGTGATCCATGTTTAATGATGAAAATGCGAAATATGATGATCTATTCCTTGATAAGTGGTTGAGAAGCATGATAACATGAAATAAATACATATGAATGATAAAGAGTTAATGATAAAAGAGTGATAGGATGTGATAATCTTAATAATTCCTATGCTAATGGCAAGGAACCCAAGCTATAAGAGGTAAAATGATACATAAAAGTGTAACCTTCACGAGAATAATAGAAATGGTTACCCTTTTGCTAGTGACCCGTGGACAATGTTGCTTTGATGTGAGAAGTATGTTTACCTTTGTGTTTCTTATTTTTAATTGTGGCCTTTAAGTGGATATTATGTAACTTGGTACACGTAGATTCGTTAAAAATCTTGGGGCTAGATATCTTGATATAATGTATTGTTACCTTGGACTATAGTTCCAAAATCTTTATGTTATGTAATGACCATGCTTTTTAGCCTTCAAAGAGTTAAGGGGATTCCTCCTATATGTTAGTAGCTGGTTATGATGTTGAGGAAGTGGATGAGACTAGGGTATGAGTTCTCTATAGCACATGTAGTGGATACTAAGGTAATGAATCCTAGTATCCAGAGTGTATCACTCATATTTGAGTTAAAGATATATATTAGATGAGCTATCTAGTGTTCCTCTCCATTATAGGGAAAGAGTTGATGTTGATCCTCCAAGTGTTGTTTGGGAAAAGAAGAGTGATTCTATAATGTTATGTATGGTCTACTGATGGTTGGTAAAGACCACTATCAAGGATAGATGGGTTGTTGATCAAAAAATGTGTGTTACCATGTTCCTTTAAAATAAACCTAGGGTCACAATATCAACGGATAAGAGTTAGAGTGGATGGCATAAGTTACATGACCATGATGAGTTTAGGGATATGTTGTTTAGACTAATCAATGTATCAATGGCATTCATAAATAAGAGGAACAGAGTACTTAGGTCATGTCTCATAAGTTGTGACAAGCTTTGAATGATGACATCTCAAAGCATTTCAGAGATGGCCAATTGCATGCTTAAAATCTTTGCTAAATCTTAAGACTGATGAAGTAACTATACTTATGTGTGATAATTTCAGCAAGATTGAGTTGGTGGTTAACCAGAGTACCCTCTTGGAGTTATGTTACATCTTCTAAGTTGGTTGTGTGAATCCTGGTAATATGAAGATAGTGTGTTGCCCTACCCCTAACAAGGTCAATCAGGAAGTTATATTTGATAATGGTTGTAGAAAAGTGTATGATTCTTCAACTAGACAAATGTTCCATCATTGAGGTGATTGAAGAATCTTCTAATAACATTTTCCTTATAGTTCTTGACAAATAGGGGAAACCCACCTGATTGATTGATTTGCTAATTAAAACAATCATTAAAGAATCATAGAGATGAAACCTTGTAAAGTTACATATAATAAAAGATATAGGATGTTCCATGTTTGGTAAGGGCCAGATAGTATGCCCTCTTATTTGTGGTAAAACAAATAGTATATTTTAGGATGACAGTTAGAGTCCCAAGTTGAAAGGTACTACCAGACATGTATAGGTGTCACAACAGTTCATATGTTGAACCAAGGTGACACATGTAAGAGTTGAGGGAGAATAATATGACTTCTATGAAAATTGTGTGCCATCACCATGATATGAAATTAACCATGTGGAAGATTGAGGATGAGGTGCATGATAAGTATCTATCTTTGTTTACCTTGGATTTTGGGGGCAAAATCCCTATTAGGGGTTTATGGTTGTGAGACCGCTAACCTTGCTTAAAAAGTTTAGCATGCTTAATTACAATTATTTAATACTTATAACCCTATTATAATCTTGTGATGTGCTTTGGAATCATAATACAAACTTAAGTTTCAAATTTGGTCCAATTTGGACACTATTTCTGCAATTTATGCAATTTTATGCACATTTTGGACTTTTATGCAATTTACCCAAATGAGAGGTTTTCATTGCAATTTTTCACTTTCATTATGGTCCTTGAAAGTTATCTTATCATTCTTGAGCTTGTTGAGCCATGGCGTGCTAAATTGTACCTTGGTTTGGAGGTGTTTTCTTCAAGGTATTTTAGGGTTTACCCCTTTATGGATGAGCTACCTTTAGGAGCTATCAACCAATCATTAATTTGTTTGTCTTGGAAATTCAACAAATGGTGCCTAAGTAGGTCTCCATGAATAGTGGGGAAGCTTCTTGTGTGGTTTCTTGTATATCCTTAATAGTTTAGGCCATGGACACATGGGGAGCTACTTGTACACCTCATGCTTCTTCTCTACCCTATCCTTCAAGCTTTATATATATATCCTTAACCTCCCAAACAAAAAATTTTCTCTCTACCACTTCCCTCCTGATAAGAGCATCATCCTTCCTCTGTTTGGCCATGGAGCTTCTATCCAAGTAAGAAGAAGGTGTGGATCTTCTTCGTAGAAGTATATAGGGTTACGATTTGCTTCCTTTAGGGTTTCTAAATCTCCTTCTTGATTATTTTGACCTAAACAAGTAAGTATACCCTTCTTTCCATTTTTTCTTTCTCTTTTCTTATTACTCCTACCTTTCTCCAGGTCATAACCTTGTTGTTCCATGATAGAAGTTACTCTAGAACTCAAGAATCTACCTTTGTTGCTTCTTCTTCTAGGGTTTTCTTCTTTGTGGAGAAAAGTGCCTACTTGGCCGAGTTCAGATATAAAACTTGTGTTTTCTTGCCATCTTTGCTTGAGTTTCTTGCTGTAAGAATTTTTTTCTTCTCTGTAGAGTCTATTTTATAACCCTCTTTACTTATATTACTTACTATAAGCTTGATAGCTCATGTTCTTGCTTAAAAATGGTGATTTAAGCCTTAAGAAACTAAGGTTGTTTGGGATTTCAATTTTCTATGGTGTTTCCTATTTTGCTTCCAATTATAGATGAAACTGTAATCATGTTCACTTTCTTCCTAAGGAATTAGATGACTAAGTTCACGTTGGTATCACCACATATTGTGCTAAGCACCTATCACCCGATGGTCCATATTAGCGTTTCTAGGTTGTTTTCTTCTCTAAACACATGACCCGGTGGTGTGGTCTTCATGACAATTGAAGGTGGTGACCAAGGGTGATGACGATGGTGTCAAGTAATAGTCACACCTTAGGTCATTGTTAGTCTCTCTTGGAATCTCAATGAACAATGGTTTTATGGTCTAATGATGCTATCAATCAATGATGACATTAGCTTAACACCAGGTAGTGTTAAATGAATATAGTGTCGATTCTATCAACCGATGGTGACCTAAGATGGCACAACCAATGGTAGATCAGGTTGCCACAACTAAAGGTGAGTCAAGGATTTAATTGTACCTTCAATTAATCCCTAACCCAATAGTTTCTTGGGTCAAATGATTCAAGGGTTAGACATATACTCCAAATGATGGTTTTAAAATATGAACCTTCTAACACTTCTTCATCTAATAATTTTTAATAATGGACTTAGTAAAATGGTTCAAATTGGATAATTCAACATCCAATGGTTTGGATTGAAACCTATAAGTATTACATGTGAGTTCTAATAATGAGAAGTTGATGGTTTCCCATACGTGATCAATTTAAGGAGCTTGATTGTTGAGATGATGGCTTGCTTAAAATGTACAATCCATTATGGGTTTTAACCCCAAAATCTATGGTGCCCCTTTTATGTTATTAAATAAGGGATGTTTAGAGTTTAATAGGATGTTGTGGGTTAAGGTTTGTGAATGAATACTTAACAATAACTTTAAGTAACCTACCTTGCTAAGCCTAACCCTAATGCAAGTAGAGAATGGTGGTTAATCATATTATCCTTGATTTAATGATTAATATAATGATGGAATATCCTTCCTAACATGTGATTGAACTCTGACGTGTTGATTGGTGGTCATCATAGCTTCATGATCTATTCTTTCTTATGCTAAACTTGTGCACTATAAGTGTGATGATGGCCAATCATACCTAGCTTCCTTATATATAATAAAGGAATGTTCTTAATTGCTAAGACAATCATGCAATGTTATCCTGTGAACATCTCTTAGTTCTTTAATGCAAATTATGTTGAACCTATTTATCACATGTGTGGTGATGTTTGTTGATCCTTGTTATAAGGCATAGAAAAACAATGATGAACTTGTAGGAAATTATATGATGGTCTTGATGACCTTAGGGCATGGTTGAGCCATGAATGAGGAGTAATCCTCTTATATTGACAAGGGTTGATACCATATAATATTGAGCTAAGGATTTATATCATGTGATAGTATGATGACAAGTGTAGTTTCAAGAATTGCAAGAGAATAGTATCATGTGATCATGATGTGAAGACAAGTATAGTCTCTTGATTTAAAGGTGAATACTACCTTGTGATGTTGAGATGAGAACTGATGTCAGCAAGCTTTTCAGAGTCTGAAGGAGAAGCTGACCATTGCTCCAGTGTTGATCTTGCCAGCGCCTGGGAAAGGCTATGTTGTTTTCTGTGATGCTTCCAAGAAAGGTTTAGGTTGCGTGTTGATGCAGGAAGATCATGTGGTTTCTTTTGCCTCATGATAGCTTAAGAAGCATGAGGAGAACTATCCGACTCATGATTTGGAGTTGGCAGCAGTGGTTCATGCGCTAAAGATTTGGAGACACGATCTGTATGGGGAAGTGTGTCAGATCTTTACGGATCATAAGAATCTGAAGTATATCTTTACGCAGTAAGAGTTGAACATGCGACAGCGACGATGGATGGAGTTGATCAATGATTACGACTGCACTATCGAGTATCATCCTGGTAAGGCGAACGTTGTAGCTGATGCGCTTAGCAGAAAGTCTTCTTCTCTTTCTTCAAAGAAGGCACAGTTGAGTTCTCTGGTATGCCATAGGCGAGATATGTTTGTTTCTCTGAGACAGATGAATGTGCAGATGCAAGTTTCTGTGTTGTCTGGTCTTTTCGCACAGATGCAAGTTACACCTACATTGAGACAGCAGATCAAGGATGCATAGCAGACTGATGATGCAGTACAGTTGATCAGATCAGAGTTCGGCAGCGACAAGCGTGATGGGTTTCATGAGTCTGAGGATGGACTAGTTTGCTATCGTGATAGGATGGTGGTTCCAGATACTGATGATCTGAGGAAGTTGGTGCTTGAGGAAGCACATATGTCGATGTATGCTATGCATCCAGGTGTCACCAAGATGTATCATAGTCTGACGAACTTGTACTGGTGGCCAGGTTTGAAGAAAGATGTAGCCGAGTTCGTGGCAAGATGTGCGGTTTGTAAGCAAGTGAAGGTTGAGCATCAGAAGCCGACAGGTACGTTGCAACCTTTGCCGATACCGCAGTGGAAATGGGATCATATAACCATGGATTTCGTAGTTGGTTTGCCCAGGACAACTAGGAATCATGATTCTATTTGGGTGATAGTGGACAGATTGACGAATTCTGCCCATTTCATACCTGTGAAGACGACGTATACAGCTGAGAAGCTTGCCAGAGTGTATGTAGATGAGATAGTTTGTTTGCATGGTGTGCCAGCAGTGATAGTTTCTGACAGATGTCCTCAGTTTATGTGAGGTGTGTGTCGACCTAGGGTGTGTGTGTGTCGGCCAACAAAGAGGTGTGTCGCCCTAGTGCAAGCATGGTGTGTCGCCCATGGAGCTTGGTCTTGTTTGGTGGACACTTGGTGCATGTTTTGGACAAGTGTCTTATGGCTTGCAAGAGTGGTGGTTTGAGCTTGTGGACAAGTGTCCTTTGTAGGGGCGACACCTTGCCATGTTTCACCTTGTTTTCTACTCCCTTCCTTTCTATAAAGATGGTCCTTTCCTTAGCTTGAGGTCCCTTTTAGTTCCTCTCCCTCTTGTGCACGACACACTCCCTCTTTGCCTTTTTTGGTGGTCGACACACCCTTGAAGGAGTTGCTTGGAGGTCAACACACCCTTGGAGAAGAAGAGTGGTGGCCGATACACCCCCCCTTGGAGGAGCTTTGGTGGTCGTCACCCTTGGAGCTCTCCATCCTCCTTGCTTGATGGTGCGTGGAGCTTGGAGTTCCTCTTCTTCCTTGGAGCTTGGAGCTTAAGGAGGGTTGCATAACTCTAACCCTAGTTACTCTACTCTCTTTTCATATATGTTGCTTTGATCTTGCCTATATGCATGAGTAGTTAGTTCTTGCTTAGTAGCCATGTTGGCCGATCCATATGAGTTAGGGTTTAGGGAGAAACACTCCTCTCTCCCCTTGGTCTTGAAGAGTGAGTTTAGGTCCTAATGCCATGAGTAATACCCCTCTTTCCTAGTCGATTGAGGTGAGCTTGTGACTTAGTGGCTTGAGTAAGACTCTCTTCTCACCTTGGGCAAGATGGTGAGCTCGTTTAGATGGCTTTGATGAGATGTATCTTGGTCGAGATGTGCTTGGGGAGGTGCTGCCCGGCAGCCCTTGTACTAGTTTTTTCCCTGCACGGCTTGAGTGAGCAATGCTTTTCCTTTTGTTCCTTGGGCGGGTGAGCAACTTGACCTTGCACGCCTTGTGCCCACTCTGCCCGGCAGGCTGCTCGCCCGGTAGCTCAGTGCTCACCTGACATACTCTGCTCACTCGACGCGCCCTGCTCGCCAAATACCTGGATCGCCCAGTACCCTGTCTCGCCCGACACACCTGCACGCCCGACACACCTCTGCACGCCCACTAGAGCTACACGCCCGATAGGGGTTAGATGAGAGTAGGTCCTGCCCGGGATAACCTCTTGTGAGGGTTTTTGGTACCTCTTGTGAGGGTACGGTCTGTCATGAAAAGGTGATACTTCAGCTAGGTTTTTATGAATCGTTGATGCCTGTTCTTCATATCTTCTTATGATTAAGCACATGTGTATGAGTGTGACTACCATGGTTATCTCTTTAATGCCAAGAGTAATAATAAGCATGCATTAGGGTTGCTTGATTATATGCGTACATATGTAACCTTAAGACAAGGCAGGGACATGATTACTATTGTCATTATGTGCTGACAATGTACTTAGCCCTAATTGTCACCTTATGTTAATAATATGAGTCTCTTGATTATCCATATGGTTATTGAATAATGCTAACCATGCAGGTAATACTTAGCCAGATGAAAGGCTATAATAAATGGTTATATGTGAATACTATGATGACAGGTGTATTATGAATGATGTTCCATAATGATGATTGAAAGCCTCGAGAGGCTATGGCACTATATGATGAGGGATTGAGATCCCATGATATGTGATGATCCTTGAGATGGATCTAGATGGTTGGCAAGAGGCCAAGTGATAAGATGTGATGTGAGATCCTTGTGATGGATCAGTGTGATGTAAATTGTAGAAAAAAGCATAATGTTGAGTTTATGTTGTTTACTTTCTGTTATATCTTGCATGTTATACAACTTGGTTGAATCTTGCAATCCATCTAAAAGATACTAATTAATCACAGTGAAATCTATCATGTAGTTGCCCTGGCCATAGAACCATCATCAGTCAGGATAGGATGATGGTGAAACGGGTCCTCCTGCGGGATTACCCAGAGCGCATATTTTTGAATATGCGAGGTTTCTCCTAGCCTCAAATAGAGAGGTGAAACGAGTGCATCTGCGGTTGCAGACTCGGATATGTGTTGAGCATGGTGAACATGGCCCATGGCTCCGGATATGTGATATGTGATGAGCATGAATGTGTTCATGGCTCAGAGCACGGTGTTGAGACTCGTGGCTCGGTTTTACTAGCGTCATGACCTGTACCAAGGCAGGCTAGAGGAAGGGTAGTTGAGGAGATGACCCTGTGGCTTTAGACCACTTGAGCATGAGACTGCGGTCCTGCTTTGTGTTCTCAAGTACTGACCACGAGGGGTGAGGTCTTGGATTCCGACTCTTCCATTGACCTTGTATGGCACCGGCTATGGGCTTCGCAGCCGAAGGTTGGATTTGAACGGTACAGTTCATTTCCTCAGGGCATAATAAAACGTAATCCAGTCGTTTAGTAATTACTGCTTAAGTAAAACACGAAACATTGGTTGAGGCCTTGTTTGTGTAGTTACTCTCTTTATATTACTGTTCTTCATATGTCTTTCATATGCAGTAGAATTTGGATATCATGTCTTATTAATCATGTTCTACACATAATACTTGGATATAGCTGGTAAGGTTAGTTAGCCTTATTTCAATAGATTGTTCTTGTTATATCTCTTACCAGATAGCTGCTTAATGTATATAATCTTATGAGTTGTAGTTTTGGCGAGGAGTTATGCCTCCCACTGGGACAATGATCAATTGTCTCACTCCGCTGGTTTACACCCTTTTTAGGTGGTCGAGGTAGACGTGGTGGTGGTCGCGGTGTTGTGGCTGAGCAGCAAGAAGAATAGTAGAAGGCAAGCTTTGGAGATGTTGCTGTTTTGGATGTTTTGTGATAGAGTCTAGAGTCATCCCTGTACTCTCAGGTCCTTGGCAGAGTTTTGACGTTCTTTTACAATGTACGATCGATGATGTTTGTATATCCTGCTTCTGGTCGGATGCGGGCCTTATGTATGTAACAGGTGGTGAACTTATGTTGCGACAGGACAGCTGTTGCTCTAAGCTGTGGACATGTATCCAGGCTTGTATGGATGTATATATATAACATGTTTTCTTGCAGGATGTGGACTGGAATGTAATATGTTTATTTGTTTATCAGTTTTCCGCAATCGGTTTTAATTAACCCGTGTTTCGGAATAAACTGTGGTTATGGTGATTTCCGCACGTTTTCGCGTAACACCTCGTTATCTGTGTGATAATGGGATGTGTTGCCACAAGTTTTGGTATCAGAGCCTTAGGTTCGCTGAGTCTACAGGGATCTAGGACTAGGTTGTGTTTGTTCTTATGTGTTTTCCAGATTTTCTCATAGAAATCTTCTGCTTCAGCAGAAGAAAGCCAAGATGTCTGGAAACCATGAGAACACGCTGCTGAAAACAGCAATGCTGCATCAGTTGATGGAGCGGAAAGATAGGCACATGAAGATCGGGTGCCTGAGGTCCCCCAACTTGACCCAGCCATACTTGAACATCCTGCCTATCAACAGCTTATGGGGCAGATGATGGCTACGATGAATCTCATGGTTGAGCGATTACCAGTGCCTCCTCCGCGAGCACAAGTTCCCCATGGAGAAGCATCGGGTATTGGGAAGACCTTCGAGTGGCTTCTCCGAGTCGGAGCTTCGGAGTATGCTGGAATGGCTGATCCAGCGGATGCGGATCTGTGGCTGACAAGTCTCGAGAAGGTGTTCTGGATCCTCGATATCCCCGAAGCAGACAAATTAAAGCGCGCTGTCTACCTTCTGAAAGGTAGTGCTGGTCACTGGTGGACCATCGAGGAAGAGAAGCGGCCTGGTGAGGTGATCGGTTGGGAAGTGTTTCGACGCGAGTTCGTCACCAGATACTTTCCCAAGACGTATCTAGATGAGAAGATCCGTCAGTTCGAGAGTTTGCGGCAGGGAGCGATGAACATCACCGAGTATGAAGCCAAGTTTATGGATCTGTTGAGGTTTTGTCCACACATGGCAGCGACAGATGAGGAACAGATCAGACGTTTCGAGAAGGGACTGAGTGCTGAGCTGACGACACCGGTTTCTGCTTTGGAGAACCGAGAACGGTTTGCGACGTTTGTGGAATCTGTCTAGAGGATTGAACGATCTGTAAGGGAGAAGAGAGAGTCTATGGCTAAGAAAAGACCGTCTCAGTTCCAGAGTCAGAGGTTTGGTGGCTTCAAGAAGCCCAGGGTTTCAGCACCAGCAGCTATGAGAGGTTCTGGTGGACCGTCTCAGTGGTCTCCGAGTAGAGGAAGGGGTTATGTTTCTTCATCATCTAAGGCACAAAGTTCGGCTTCTGTGGCAGTGACAGGACCATCTAGGCCACGAGTTGATGGTAGGACATGTTATGCCTGCGGTCAGGTAGGTCATGTTAAGTCGAGTTGTCCCTTCAGAGATGATGAAGTAACCCAGCAACCGAGGTAGAACCTTCAGGGGTCGGAGAGACCACAGCCTAATGGTAGCAAAGGACGAGGACGCGGTCAAGTGTCACAGGCTGGATCGCCTGCTCCAGGAAGTAGAGGCTGTGGATAGCAAGCAACGGCTCGATTCTATGCTATGAATCAGCCGGAGGCGATAGCCAACCTGTGAGTAGTGACAGGTCAGATGGAGTTATTTCATTCTGATATGTCTTCTTCTTGCTTTATATCTGTTCTGGTTGACTCGGGTGCTACGCACTCTTTTATCGCCTATAGTCTTCTTGAGAACTGTCATTTGCCTGTTAGCTGTAAGAAGGATAGTTTGTTGTTAGAAACCCCTCTTGATGGTTCCTCTTTGCTTCGAGAAGAGTGTCCATCTTGTGTTTTGTCTTTCTTGGGACTCCACATTCAAGTGGACCTCATACCACTTGACATGCGTGGCTTCGATGTTATCCTTGGGATGGACACCTTAGAAAGGTATAAGGTTTTTTTGGACTGCGGTTCCAAGCAGGCAGTGTTTCATGTGGCTGGAGAGAAGTGGATCTTCTAGGGAGATGGGAAGATTCTTCTGACGTGTTTACTATCAGCTATGGTGGCAGATAAGTTGTTACGACAAGGTTGTGAGGCGTTCCTAGCTCATGTGATGGATACCGTTGTGGTTACCAAGGCGAAAGGTCCTAGTATTGAGGAGGTGTCAGTGGTTCGAGAATTTGCATACGTGTTTCCAGGTGTTCCTCCACCCCGAGAGATTGATTTCGAGATCAATCTGGTTCCTGGAACACAGCCAGTTGCACAGTCACCCTATAGGATGGCTCCAGCAGAGATGGCAGAGTTGAAGAGGCAGTTACAAGAGTTGCTGGATAAAGGTTTTATCCAGCCAAGTGCATCGCCTTGGGGTGCTTCTGTGTTGTTTGTCAAGAAATAGGATGGTTCGATGCGGTTGTGTATAGATTATCGGCAGTTGAACAAGGTCACGATAAAAAACAAGTACCTGTTGCCGAGGATAGATGATCTATTCGATCAGTTGTGTGGTGCTACAGTGTTTTCGAAGATCGATCTACGGTTGGGATATCATCAGTTGAGGATAAAGGCGGATGACATACCAAAGTCATCTTTAAGGATGAGGTATGGTCATTTCGAGTTTGTGGTTATGCCGTTTGGGTTAACCAATGCACCTGCTGCTTTTATGGATCTGATGAACAGAGTGTTCCGTCCGTTCTTAGATCAGTTTGTTGTAGTCTTTATAGATGACATCTTGATCTATAGTCGGGACATGCTAGAGCATGAGCAACATCTTCGTCGAGCGTTGACTCTCCTTCGTCAACATCAGTTGTATGCCAAGTTAAGTAAGTGCGAGTTCTAGTTGGATGAAGTGACTTTCTTGGGTCATGTGATATCTGCTGAAGGAGTCAAAGTAGATCCAATGAAGGTGGAATCCGTTGCGGATTGGGAACAACCGAAGACGCCGACAGAAGTTCACAGTTTCCTTAGTTTAGCAGGATACTACCGGAGGTTTATTAAGGACTTCAGTGTGATCGCTTTGCCAATGATGAAGTTAACCAGGAAGGATGTACCTTTTGTTTGGGATGATCGATGTCAGCAAGCTTTTCAGAATCTGAAGGAGAAGCTGACCAGTGCTCCATTGTTGATCTTGCCAGCGCCTGGGAAAGGCTATGTTGTTTTCTGTGATGCTTCCAAGAAAGGTTTAGGTTGCGTGTTGATGCAGAAAGATCATGTGGTTTCTTTTGCCTCACGACAGCTTAAGAAGCATGAGGAGAACTATCTGACTCATGATTTGGAGTTGGCAGCAGTGGTTCATGCGCTAAAGATTTGGAGACACTATCTGTATGGGGAAGCGTGTCAGATCTTTACAGCTCATAAGAATCTGAAGTACATCTTTACGCAGCAAGAGTTGAACATGCGACAGCAACGATGGATGGAGTAGATCAATGATTACGACTACACTATCGAGTATCATCCTGGTAAGGCGAATGTGGTAGCTGATGCGCTTAGCAAAAAGTCTTCTTCTCTTTCTTCAAAGAAGGCAGAGTTGAATTCTCTGGTATGCCATAGGCGAGATATGTTTGTTTCTCTGAGATAGATGAATGTGCAGATGGAAGTTTCTGTGTTGTCTGGTTTTTTCGCACAGATGCAAGTTAAACCTATGTTGAGACAACAGATCAAGGATGCACAGTAGACTGATGATGCAGTACAGTTGATCAGATCAGAGTTCGGTAGCGACAAGCGTGATGGGTTTCATGAGTCCGAGGATGGACTAGTTTTCTATCGTGATAGGATGGTGGTTCCAGATACTGATGATCTGAGGAAGTTGGTGCTTGAGTAAGCACATATGTCGATGTATGCTATGCATCCAGGTTTCACCAAGATGTATCATAGTCTGACGGACTTGTACTGGTGGTGATAACCTCCTATTTTAGTAGTTTATCTTAGTCTTTTTCTTTAGTTTTCCATACTCTTTTTACGTTTATACGGTACATAAACCTAATTTTACCCCTTTTTGTAAATACATCATCAAACTAACTTTTTCCTTTTACACTTGCAGAAAAAGCACAAAAAAATCATAAAAGAATAAACCAACCTCAAGGCCGAGTGAAGCCAAACGGTCCCAAGACCGCATGGAGTTCAAACGGTCCCGAGACCGCATGAAGCCAAACGGTCCCAAGACCGCATGGAGTTCAAACGGTCCCGAGACCGCATGAAGCCAAACGGTCCCAAGACCGCATGGAGTTCAAACGGTCCCGAGACCGCATGAAGCCAAACGGTCCTAAGACCGCATGGAGTTCAAACGGTCCCGAGACCGCATGAAGCCAAACGGTCCCAAGACCGCATGGAGTTCAAACGGTCCCGAGACCGCATGAAGCCAAACGGTCCCAAGACCGCATGGAGTTCAAACGGTCCCAAGACTACATAAAGCCAAACGGTCCCGAGACCGCATGAAGCCAAACGGTCCCAAGACCGCATGGAGTTCAAACGGTCCCGAGACCGCATGAAGCCAAACGGTCCCAAGACCGCATGGAGTTCAAACGGTCCCAAGACCGCATAAAGCCAAACGGTCCCAAGACCACATGGAGTTCAAACGGTCCCAAGACCGCATGGAGTTCAAACGGTCCTCAGACCGTTTGATGCCAAACGATCTCAAAACCGTTTGACGCCAAATGGTCTCAAGACCGTTTGACGCCAAACGGTCTCAAGACCGTTTGAACCCAAACGGTCTCCAGACCGTTTGACCTCACTCAAGGCCTATAAATAAGACCTCAAGGGCCATCCCTGACGGGAGTCCAGACGTCCAGAGGCTGCCTCTCTAGTACCAGAACAACTCCATCCACCGCCCGAGGCTGCCGGTCTGAGACTCACGTTCCATTACAAAGCTACCTTCTCTCTCATCAACAAAGAAGGTGAGAGGAGAAGATCCGTCGTCAAGCAAGCCACGAAGGGTGGAGATCGTTGCTCTCTCCACCAAGGGTTCAACCTTCTCTCCTCAGTGGAGATGATGTTCTTTCTATCTCTTCTTGCCTCCTCCTTTGTTGCTCCCTCTATGAGGAGCGAGTAGTTCCATCCACTGGGGTGCGGGGACTAGCCCCGCTGCCCATGTCTTGTACTTTGTACTAAAAAGATGTTATCCTTTCGTTTTAATACTAAATCGTTCCATACATGCTTGAATGATGGCCACGTTCTTGTATGCATCTATTGTCTTTTGTTTTGGTTTGTCTACGACCGCTCTCGAGACTCGAATACTGATTTAGTGTTGGTTTCTGGTGTGTGTATCCACCACGCATCCGTTTTGGTGTCTAGGAGTGTATCTCAAAGAGTGGAGTAAACTCACTATCATCCGTTGCACTTCCATCTGTATGGAAGTAACCTTGGTAAGTCGAGGAACACGCTTTGTGAGGGGAATGATGTAAAGCATGTGACCATTTGATCGGGAATGGCTGGCGTTGCAACATTCCCGCACTTCTCGTAGCTAGGTTATCCGAATAGGAGACTAGGCCTACAAAGATACTATTCGATTTGATAATTATCGCTCGCTTGTTAGTTTTAGATGCATGTTTCATGAGGTTGAGTAAGATTCTCTCTTTGGAAGACTACATATCTTCATTGACACGTAGAAATGTACCGAATGAGAGCTACTTAACCCTTGAAGGATGCGATGCATTGCTCTTGTCTTATAAGGCATCGGTCTTGTGGAACATCGAAGGATGCAATGCATCGCTCTTGTCTTACGAGGCATCGGTCTTGTGGAACATCCTTGGATGCAATGCATCGCTCTTGTCTTATAAGGCATCGGTCTTGTGGAACATCCATGCATCTAGCTTATAAGTCTTGCTTGCTTAGTACATATACAATGCATGTGTAGCGGTGGTAAATACCTGCTTAACCCCAGTGATTCATCATCATTTGTTAAATCTTAGTTTTACTTGCTTTATTTACTTTTCATGCTTTAGTCTAAAAACCGATCAAAATCCAACCTTTTGATATAAGTGCCAATTAGTATAATAACTAAGTGAAGTGTTGTACGTTTTCCATCTTGTTGCTTGCAACAAGACCGTTGTCTTTTGGGTTCGATCCTAAATTTGTACTATGATAAGGCTTCCATACTCTTATGGGGTTGGAGTTGTTATCTAAGCACCAGTTCTAGGTAAACATAGGGAAGACATCAATCCTCTCTAGGGTTTTTGGTGATAGAATTCTGGGACTCCCATTGGAAGACTGAAAATCTTTTGGTGTAAGTCCTAGCTCCATCAAAAAATGGCGCCGTTGCCGGGGACAACGGAACGTTAGTATTTCACTTAGTTTATTTTTCCAGTTGGTTAGGATTTTTTACACTTTCTTTTTTAATCATAACTCATCATCTTCTTGAAGCTTTCATATTGTCTCTATTATCTAAAGGTGTTCTCTTTTCTTTACTCAGGTAGAACCCGTATATGCAATCACCGCATAATCGAGGATTCTCCCCTGATCTGGAGTTCGACTCCGAGGTAGAGAGAAGTTTCCACCGCAGAATCCGTCTCAATCGCCAACACGCTAGTCAAATGGCTGACGAACAGCATCAAGCCGCTTTGGTGATGGAGAGAGTCAATGCTGCTATCGCCGCACAACGGGCACAACTCATTGCAGACACCCGTGCCCAAATACAAGCGGAGATACGAGCAGAAGAGCAAGCCCGCATAAGAGCAGAGACCGAGGCTGCTCATCTCGAATTACGAAACAAGCAACTGAGGGACTATGTTGTCCCGAAGAATTATGAAGACAACCACCCGGTCCGGCCTCCGATCATCAACATCCCAAACTTTGAGATTCGGACCCAGTGGATCCAGATTATGCAAGGAATTTCCTTCTCAGGAGGTTCAGGAGACGATTGCATGGACCATTTGAAACGGTTTAAGGCATTATGCCGCCTGGTCCCGCAAGCTGGTATTGCATTCGACGCAATAATGCTCCACCTGTTTCATTTCACCTTATCTGGAAGGGCCTTGAGTTGGTACAACTCATTGGACAGAGAACCCATCATAACCACTTGGGCCCCTCTAGAGGAAAAATTCTTGGAGAAGTTCTTTCCACCCTCGCTGACCTATGAAATCAGAGGGCAGATCAACCATTTCTCCCAGCTACCTGGAGAAACCCTCGCTGAGGCATGGGAAAGATTCAAGGAACTTCTACGCAAATGCCCTCATCATGGAATTTCACAGAATCAATTGATTGAAACTTTTTATCGGGGGGTAAGCGATGACATTAAACAGTTCCTAGATTCCTCGTCTGGAGGAAATTTCATGAGGAAAAACTATGAAGATGCCTGGAAAATCGTTACTTTAGGAGCTGAAAACCAGTCCAACTGGGGGCGGTCAGCCGGAAAAGGCATCCTTAAAGTCTTTAAAGCTGAGGAATCTATGGAACTAAAGTCAATAGCCGAGGCTTTGATGACAATCGCTCATAAACAGCAAACCCTCGAAACAACTCTAGGGGAAATTGATAAGAAGAAAACCCCGCTGGTTCATCAAGTCAAAGCCGTCACAGGATCCTGTGAAGCTTGTCATGCTTCGGATCATCCGACTCTTTCCTGCGGAATGCTCTATAATGTGATGATGGATCTACATCCACCACCACAATCCTATGAGGCCATCACTAATCAGGCTGAAGATCAGATTCCAGAGCAAGTCAACTCCATCCATACTATTCCCGGACAAGTTTATTATAATCCCAGTCAACCAAGGAACCATCCTGGGTTCCAGTATGGGAATCCCTCTGGAACTGCGAATCCGCAACATCAGACACAAGGGGGACTTGACAGTAGGCTGCCTCCTGGATTTCCAAACAATTTTAACCAAAATGAAGGGAACCCAAGGAACAATTTCCCTAGGGCTAACTACCCTAGAAATCAATCAGCCTACTATCAGTACACTCATCCCCCGCTTCACCCGCAATTGCATATTCAACAGTCTCAACAACAAAACCCTCAGAAAAACGTCACTGCACAACCGGAAGATGAGCTATCTTTGATAAAACAAATGCTTCAGTCTCAGCAAACCATGCTGGCCAACCAACAAGCTCAACAGAAGGCAGTTGAAGCACAGCTTGCCCAGATTGCTGCACAATTGAAACCCCCAACAGGCACTTTTGATGGGCAGCCTGATCCAAACTCTAAATACGGGCAAAATAAACACGAACAGCTGAATGCCATCACCACAAGGTCGGGACGCATTCTTCCCGAACCCATCAAGATCACTCTAGATGATGATGATGTGCCCACTTTTATGACGAAAGAGATCTCGCAACAAGAGATTGGGAAATCCCCCGAAGGCACAGAGGACAAAAACAAAGAGCATGTACCTGCAGAATCCAAGGTCCCGCAATTCAAACCAAGGATTCCGTATCCGGGCAGACTGCAAGAAACAAAAATGGACGCCAGGTTTCAGAAATTCAAGGAAGCAATGAAGAAACTTTATATTGACATCCCACTCCTTGACGCTCTATCCGAAGTACCAGCATGGGCAAGATATCTCAAAACTTTGCTATCACGTAAGTATATCACCAAAGAGCAGGAAACCGTCAAGCTCGCTCAAACCACTTCTGACATCATCTTGAACAAACTACCCAAAAAGAAGAAGGACCCAGGTTCCTTCGGAATCCAATGTTGCATTGGAAATGCATCCACAAAGAAAGGATTGGCTGACCTCGGGGCTAGTATATCCATTATGCCCTACTCAATGTGCCAACGCCTTGGTTTCACTGACCTGCTGCCTACATCAATGACTATTCAACTAGCCGACTCCACCATAACCGCACCGTTGGGAATCATCGAAGATATCCCAGTAAGGATAGGGAAGGATGCCTACGTTCCATGTGATTTTGTCATCATGGATATTAAAGAAGACTTAAGGTATCCGATCATTTTCGGTAGGCCTTTCCTAGCTACAGCCAGAGCGCTAATCGATGTCGAAGCCGGAACCATCATTCTTAGGCTCGGGAAAGAAGCAATTCAATTCCGCATCCTTGATAGCATGAAAGGTCCCAGCATCCAAGAAGAAGTCTTTCTTTTAGACGCAATTCAACAAATGTCGCAATTAGAAATCTCCGAGCCAATTGACGAACTTGAGAATGCTCTTATCAATCCAGAAGTTGAATTCTCTGCAAATGAACTAGTCCAGCAATGCATCCAATACCTAGAAAAGATAGAAGAAGCACCAAAGGCTACTTTTGAAGAGCTTAAAGCCATCACTACCATTGAAGCAGCAGAACCATCAAAAACCCCTGAATTGAAGACTTTACCCACAGGGCTTAAATATGTTTTCCTGGATAAGGAAGAGCTATGCCCAGTTATTATCAACTCCACCCTTACTGAAGACCAAGAAGTCAAACTTCTGGACAAACTAAGGAGGCACAAAAAGATCATTGGTTATAAAATAACCGACCTCACAGGCATAAACCCGGCTCTGTGTATGCATAAGCTTCCTATGGTTGAAGAATTTAAACCCACTCGTGAACATTAAAGAAAACTGAACCCAAATTTGAAAGAGGTAGTCCGTTTGGAAGTCCTCAAACTACTCAAAGCTGGCATGATCTATCCTATCTCTGACTCTCAGTGGGTCAGTCCAGTTCAAGTTGTCCCAAAGAAAGGGGGCACTACTGTAGTGATCAACGATAAAAATGAGCTCGTACCTACTAGGACTGTAACAGGGTGGCGAATGTGCATCGATTATAGGAAGTTGAATAAAGCTACAAGAAAAGACCACTACCCTCTACCCTTCCTTGACGAAGTCCTAGAGCGCTTGGCCCACCAAAAGTATTTCTGTTATCTCGATGGTTACTCCGGGTTCTACCAAATACCCATACATCCAGAGGACCAAGAAAAAACCACCTTCACTTGTCCCTTTGGGACATATGCTTTCAGAAGAATGTCGTTCGGGCTATGTAACGCTCCTGCTACTTTCCAACGCTGCATGTCTGCCATCTTCGCCGGATTAACCGAATCTGTTATGGAAGTCTTTATGGATGATTTCTCTGTCTATGGATATTCTTTCGATAACTGTCTAAATAATCTTGAACGAGTCCTGCAACGTTGCAAGGAAACGAACCTTATCCTGAATTGGGAAAAATGTCATTTCATGGTAACAGAAGGTATCGTCCTCGGACATAGAGTAAGTGATAGGGGAATTGAGGTCGACAAAGCAAAGATTGATGTTATCTCAAAGTTGTCACCTCCGAAGGACATAAGGGGCGTTCGAGCTTTCCTAGGTCATGCAGGGTTCTACAGAAGGTTCATCAAAGATTTCTCGAAAATAGCTAAACCCATGACCCAACTCCTGAAAAAAGATGCCGAGTTCGTTTTCGACCAAGAATGCATGCGAAGTTTCTCTACCCTTAAAGAAGCATTAATTTCCGCACCTATTCTAAGGGCTCCAGACTGGTCGCAACCATTCGAAATCATGTGCGACGCAAGTGATTATGCCATAGGAGCCATTTTAGGACAACGGATCGATAAGAAACCCTATGTCATCTACTATGCATCAAAAACGCTTGACGAAGCACAGAAAAACTACACGACCACGGAAAAAGAGTTTTTGGCTATCATCTACGCCTTCGAAAAATTCCGCTCTTACCTGATCGGCTCTAAAGTCATCGTCTACACTGACCATTCTGCTATCCGACATCTGATCCAGAAACAGGACGCCAAACCCAGGCTCATCCGCTGGGTATTAATGCTTCAAGAATTCGACCTAGAAATCAAAGATAAAAGTGGCGTAGAGAACGTTGTAGCCGATCACCTCAGCAGAATCGAGGTTGAAGAAAAAGATAAAATCCCTATCAGGGATTCTCTTCCTGATGATCAGCTTATGAAGGCCACTCATAGTTTTCCTTGGTTTGCTGATATCGTCAATTATCTAGCCACAGGGATCATCCACCCGTCTGCTTCATATCAGGATAAAAGGAAATTCCTTCATGATATAAAACGTTATCATTGGGACGAACCCTACTTATTTTACCTCTGTGCCGACAGACTTTTTCGCTGGTGCCTTCCAGAAGAAGAAATAACCTCAGTTTTGGAACACTGCCACTCCGGACCCACGGGGGGGCACATGGGCGCCAAGAAAACTGCCATAAAAGTTCTACAATCTGGTTTCTTTTGGCCCACCATATCAAAAGACTCACATGATTTTGTCAAAGCCTGTGATAAATGCCAATTTTCGGGCAACATATCAAAAAGGGATGAAATGCCTCTTACCATGTGGCAGGAAATTGAACTGTTTGATGTATGGGGGGTAGACTACATGGGACCTTTCCCTTCATCATATGGCTTCTCTTACATTTTGGTCGCAGTGGATTATGTCTCAAAGTGGGTCGAAGCTATACCCACCGTATCCAATGACTCCAAACCTGTTGTCAAATTGTTCAAAGACACTATTTTTCCGAGATTTGGAGTTCCAAGAACGGTCATATCTGATGGCGGGACCCATTTCCTGGAACGAAGTTTCGAAGCGTTACTGAGAAAATACGGAGTCCATCACAAAGTTGCCACACCTTACCACCCACAAACTAGTGGCCAGGTAGAAGTATCCAATAGACAGATAAAAGCGATTCTTGAAAAAATAGTGAATAAAAACCGCACTGATTGGTCCACCAAACTTCCTGACGCCCTCTGGGCATACCGTACTGCTTACAAAACACCAATTGGAACAACTCCGTTTCGTTTGGTGTACGGCAAATCATGTCATCTTCCAGTAGAACTGGAACATAAAGCCTGGTGGGCCATCAAGCAACTAAACTTCGACCTTAAAAGCGCAGGGGAGAACAGACAACTCCAGCTACAGGAGCTAGAAGAACTCCGAATGACAGCATATCACAGTGCCAGAATCTATAAAGAGCAAACAAAAATGTGGCACGATGGACATCTTAAGAGAAAAGATATCGCCGTTGGCGACAAAGTGCTCTTATTCAACTCCAAGCTCAGATTATTCCCCGGAAAGCTCCGAACAAAATGGTCCGGACCCTTCACCATAAAACATATCTACCCAACTGGAGCCGCCATTATCATCGACAACAACGGAGGAGAACGAACGGTTAACGGGCACCGTTTAAAAAGATACTACACTCAGGAAGACAAAACACATCAACAAACCCTCGATATCAGAGATGCTACGCCCACAGCATAACAACCTTACAGTTTCGTCGAGCCAGTGACGTAAAACCAAGGCGCTTCTTGGGAGGCAACCCAAGACCTCAGTATCACCTTCTCTAATTTCTAATCTTTTATTTTTCTTTTGAATTTGTTTTGCTTTCTTCAAGTTCTTTCATCATTAATCTAAAAATACAAAAAAATCTACATAATCAAAACTACAAAAACAATACATAAAACATACAACATAAAAATTCATAAACCAAAATACAAAAAATAATATACATACTCAAAAACAAACATAAAAATATACAAACCCTTTGTGCCCCTCCAAACGGTCTCCAAACCGTTTGGAGCCAAACGGTCTTGAAACCGTTTGGACTCCAAACGGTCTTCAAACCGTTTGGAACCAAACGGTCCTCAAACCGCTTGGGACCAAACGGTCCTCAAACCGTTTGGAACCAAACGGTCCTCAAACCGCTTGGGACCAAACGGTCCTCAAACCGTTTGGGACCAAACGGTCCTCAAACCGTTTGGGACCAAACGGTCCTGAAACCGTTTGGGACCAAACGGTCCTCAAACCGTTTGGGACCAAACGGTCTTGAAACCGTTTGAGACCAAACGGTCCTGAAACCGTTTGAGACCAAAACGGTCTTGAGACCGCTTGGGACCAAGCGGTCTTCAAACCGTTTGGAATACAAAAGGTCACCCACCTATCACTATAAATATCGACCCTACCCCTCCGTCTTTCTCTCTTCGAACCTTCGATATCTCTAGAATTTTCGTGCGAAGAGCTTCCCTTTTTGCTCCTGTTGCATCCGCACAAAGTCACCCTTCCGTCCACCTTCCGCAAGGTAGTCCGACGACTCCACGCTGCTCATTCCATCGCCAGTCGCTTCTTACGTTGTCATCGCCGTCGTTATCGACCGAGTTCACCGACTCTTCTATCGCCTTCATCGCTGCGCCGTTCTGTCGTCACCATCATGGCGCCAGTTGCCGTTTCCTTTACCATCGCATGACGTCTCTCTCTTCGCCATCGCCGTCGCTGTCAAAAGACTTCACCGACTCTTCCACCGCTTTCATCGCCGTCGCCGTTCTCTCATCGTTTTCGTCTTTGTCGAAGGCGCCGACGCGTTCTTCACCTTCGCGCCGTTCCACCTTCTCCCGCGTCGGCGACCTGCGACTCTTCGCTTTCCAAACGGTCTTGAAACCGTTTGGGGCCAAACGGTCCTCAAACCGTTTGGAACCAAACGGTCTTGAAACCGTTTGGGGCCAAACGGTCATCAAACCGTTTGGAACCAAACGGTCTTGAAACCGTTTGAGGCCAAACGGTCCTCAAAACCGTTTGGAACCAAACGATCCTGAAACCGTTTGGGACCAAACGGTCTTGAAACCGTTTGGAACCAAACGGTCTTGAAACCGTTTGGAACCAAACGGTCCTGAAACCGTTCGGTCTTCGTTTCCTTTTTGCTTTCACAAAATGTAAAAGATATAACTACATATCAAATTTAAAATGTCTCAAATCTTCTCTAAATTACGAAACTCATACTTTTTTCAGAAGTGGCGTCAAACAAGGCTTCCGGATCTGGAACTGCCCCTGCATAGACAAGGGAGCAGATGATGGAGGAGCGAGACAGGCTCATACAAATAAGGGACACTTACAACACCACCAGAGCCGTCCCTCCCAAGACCAAGATCATTGACGTCCTGTGTAAAATAACCTGCCTCACCAAATGCATGGGTGAGGCTCCTGAAGAAGACGTCGAGCACATCTTTTCGAACGATGATGAAGGTTCGGACTACACACCGAACCCCGATGAAGACTCCTCTGCCCAAGAGACAGAGGGAAAGCGCAAGGCTGCAACATCACGTCTTTTCTAAAAATACTTACTTGCGCATTCCCTCTCAATTTGTGAAGCTGAACAACATTTGGGGAATTGGTCGAGCATTGCTTAGTTATTCAGCAAAGCAGTTTCCCGTAAAACTTTTTCACTATCAGGATGGGAACCGTAGGATATCCAAAATGGGTGTTGGTTGGTATGACTTTCAGATAGAAAACGATCTGAGGATTGGAGATGTATTTGTATTTGAGCTACTTCTGAAGGACAAAGATATCGTGAACTTTTGTGTAACCAAGCAGCACATATCAAGCAGCACTTGCAACAAAGACCATCCTCCAGTTAGTGGCAACATAGAAGATGGAATCAATATTGAGAATAGCAGCTACCTGACTTAATCCATGGATGATGAAGTAGGACATCCCAAGGAAACTGATGTCGAAGGCAGTGGCTACCACAGTAACTTGAAGTATGATCAAGCAAAGGATCTGCTAGACAATATCAAGACAAAATTGCAAAAGAGTGCGCTGCGAAATTAATGGAGCTCTTGAGTCAGCACTCCAAGGCATACAGCAAAGAGCACTTCAATCGCCCAGCCTTCTGCCACAAATGCCCCCATCTTTACGAGGGCAATTCACATCCACTCTACTCCGATCTCCAGGGGCTACCGAAAATCTACCTTAACTCGCAGCCCTTGTTCTAATGACTTCTCAACCTATCACTTTGCCACTCTGGGGACAGAGTGTGTGATAAGTTAGGGGGGGATTCATTAGACAAGGGCTAGGTATCAACTTCTATACTCCCTTTTCCTTTTTACAATTCCCTAAATATATATATATATATATGTATATATAGTCACCTCAACTAACTCTAGAATCATATTAGTCTTACAAATAAATAGCACTCAGACATCAAATGGCGATTTATCAATTTCCACCTACTATGGATCCCGTATTTTTGCTTCAATTCTTTATCTGACTCTCCACAGGTCAAAATCAGGGCAGAAATAAGCCGAGATCTCGAGGATGAGAGGGAAATTAGGCAACTTCCAAATCAAAAAGTTCTGCAAGTGGACCACAAACCAAATAAGTGCATGCTGAAAAACTTTAAGAACAGCTTTCCTCTCTTCAAAATAAAAGAGGCTTGGCCGCCCAAAATAAATCCTCATTCCAAAACCCAAGCCTGTGAGTTTTTGAATAAAAGCCAAAGAGACGAATAAAATCATGAGAGTTGTGCCACGCATAAGGACCTATATGAAGAACTGATAAAGGGCTCACCCGGCCGGCACATTCCGCTGCCCTCACAAAGGCAGATGTGTCGCGTCCGGTAGTGAAACCCTAAAAGTTCCAAGTATATGAAAAGGCTCATAAAGGACTTGCCCTGCCGGTACATTCAGCTGCCCTCATAAAGGCAGATGTGTCGTGACCGGTAGTGAGATCCTAAAAAGCATAGACAGCCCCTCCCCCACTCGAAGGGGAGCTACACTTCAAAGCCTTTAGCCAACCCTCATACCCTCTCTAGCTTCCAATAGGTTTCCAGAGAGGTAGGTTTGAAGAAAGATGTAGCCGAGTTTGTGGCAAGATGTGTGGTTTGTCAGCAACTGAAGGTTGAGCATCAGAAGCCGGCAGGTACGTTGCAACCTTTGGTGATACCGCAGTGGAAATGGAATCATATAACCATGGATTTCATAGTTGGTCTGCCCAGGACAACTAGGAATCATGATTCCATTTGGGTGATAGTGGACAGATTGACGAAGTCTGCCCATTTCATACCTGTGAAGATGACGTATACAGCTGAGAAGCTTTCCAGAGTGTACGTAGATGAGATAGTTCATTTGCATGGTGTGCCAGCAGCGATAGTTTCTGACAGAGGTCCTTAGTTTACCAGTCGTTTTTGGGAACAGTTGCACAGAGCATTGGGAACTCAGTTGAGATTCAGTACAACTTTTCATCCACAGACAGATGGACAGTCTGAAAGAACTATTCAGATACTAGAGGATCTTCTTCGAGCTTGTGTTCTGCAGTTCTTAGGCAGTTGGGATGTACATCTAAGTTTGATAGAGTTTTCCTACAATAACAGTTATCAACGGAGCATTGACATGGCTCCTTATGAAGCTTTGTATGGAAGGAAGTGCAGATCTCCATTGTGTTGGTATGAGCCCAGTGAGTATCAACTTTTGGGTCCTGAGTTAGTTCAGCATACGACAGATAAGATCAAAGTGATACAGCAACAGCTGAAGGTGGCACAGGACAGGCAGAAGTCTTATGCAGATAATCGCCGACGACCTTTGGAGTTCTAGGTTGGAGACAAAGTATATCTTAAGGTCTCGCCTTGGAAAGGTGTTCTAAGGTCTGTACGGAAGGGTAAGTTGGCACCCAGGTATATGGGGCCTTACCTAGTGATAGCACGTGTTGGTAAGGTAGCTTACAAAATAGTGTTGCCTCCAGAGTTACACAAGTTGCATCCAGTGTTTCATGTCAGTATGCTGAAGAAAAGTCATCCAGATTCAGGTACAGTGATACAGCCAGTTGAGGTTGAGCTTGATGCAGATGTGATCTACTAGGAAGGTCCTGTGGAGATCCTTGACAGAAGGATCAAGAAGCTGAAGAGGAAGGACCTGGCTCTTGTGAAGTTTCTTTGGCAGCGTCGTGGTGTTGAGGAAGCCACGTGGGAGCTTGAGGAAGAGATGAGGAGGAAGTATCCCTCGCTTTTCTCTTCGGATTTCGGGGATGAAATCCCTTAAAGGGGGTTAGATTGTAAGGACCCTGATGTTCGTTTAGGGCATACCCTATTTGCTTTGCTTAACCCTGATGTTTTGATGCTTGCTAATCACCTTTAGTGGTGATTAGGGTTTGGTTGTGCTTTGTTGAGAGTTGGAGGTGCTACTTGCAAATAACCCAAGTTTAGGGTTTTGTGTGCAAGTTTCCACCTTGTGAGGTGTTTCCCTCTCTCTTTGCTTCCTCTAGAGTTAAGAGGGAGGCTTGGGCTTGTTGTTTGAGCTCTTTGGGCCTTTGTTGAGCTTGTTTGGGCCTTGAGGTGCCTTGTTTGGGCTTGGTTGGGCCTTGTATCGGCCATGTGAGGTGTGTGTCGACCTAGGGTGTGTGTGTGTCGGCCAACAAAGAGGTGTGTCGCCCTAGTGCAAGCATGGTGTGTCGCCCATGGAGCTTGGTCTTGTTTGGTGGACACTTGGTGCATGTTTTGGACAAGTGTCTTATGGCTTGCAAGAGTGGTGGTTTGAGCTTGTGGACAAGTGTCCTTTGTAGGGGCGACACCTTGCCATGTTTCACCTTGTTTTCTACTCCCTTCCTTTCTATAAAGATGGTCCTTTCCTTAGCTTGAGGTCCCTTTTAGTTCCTCTCCCTCTTGTGTACGACACACTCCCTCTTTGCCTTGTTTGGTGGTCGACACACCCTTGAAGGAGTTGCTTGGAGGTCAACACACCCTTGGAGAAGAAGAGTGGTGGCCGATACACCCCCCCTTGGAGGAGCTTTGGTGGTCGACACCCTTGGAGCTCTCCATCCTCCTTGCTTGATGGTGCATGGAGCTTGGAGTTCCTCTTCTTCCTTGGAGCTTGGAGCTTAAGGCGGGTTGCATAACTCTAACCCTAGTTACTCTACTCTCTTTTCATATATGTTGCTTTGATCTTGCCTATATGCATGAGTAGTTAGTTCTTGCTTAGTAGCCATGTTGGCCGATCCATATGAGTTAGGGTTTAGGGAGCAACACTCCTCTCTCCCCTTGGTCTTGAAGAGTGAGTTTACGTCCTAATGCCATGAGCAATACCCCTCTTTCCTAGTCGATTGAGGTGAGCTTGTGACTTAGTGGCTTGAGCAAGACTCTCTTCTCACCTTGGTCAAGATGGTGAGCTCGTTTAGATGGCTTTGATGAGATGTACCTTGGTCGAGATGTGCTTGGGGAGGTGCTGCCTGGCAGCCCTTGCACTAGTTTTTCCCCTGCACGGCTTGAGTGAGCAATGCTTTTCCTTTTGTTCCTTGGGTGGGTGAGAAACTTGACCTTGCATGCCTTGTGCCCACTCTGCCCGGCAGGCTTCTCGCCTAGTAGCTCAGTGCTCACCCGACATACTCTGCTCACTCGACGCGCCATGCTCGCCAAATACCTGGCTCGCCCAGTACCCTGTCTCGCCCGACACACCTGCTCGCCCGGACACCCTTACACTCTCTACACACCTCTGCACGCCCACTAGAGCTGCACGCCCGATAGGGGTTAGATGAGAGTAGGTCCTACCCGGGATAACCTCTTGTGAGGGTTTTTGGTACCTCTTGTGAGGGTACGGTCTGTCATGAAAAGGTGATACTTCATCTAGGTTTTTATGAATCGTTGACGCCTATTCTTCATATCTTCTTATGATTAAGCACATGTGTATGAGTGTGACTACCATAGTTATCTCTTTAATGCCAAGAGTAATAATAAGCATGCATTAGGGTTGCTTGATTATATGCTTACATATGTAACCTTAAGACAAGGCAGGGACATGATTACTATTGTCATTATGTGCTGACAATGTACTTAACCCTAATTGTCACCTTATGTTAATAATATGAGTCTCTTGATTATCCATATGGTTATTGAATAATGCTAACCATGCAGGTAATACTTAGCCAGATGAAAGGCTATAAGAAATGGTTATATGTGAATACTATGATGACAGGTGTATTATGAATGATGTTCCATAATGATGATTGAAAGCCTCGAGAGGCTATGGCACTATGTGATGAGGGATTGAGATCCCATGATATGTGATGATCCTTGAGATGGATCTAGATGGTTGGCAAGAGGCCAAGTGATAACATGTGATGTGAGATCCTTGTGATGGATCAGTGTGATGTAAATTGTAGAAAAAAAGCATAATGTTGAGTTTATGTTGTTTACTTTCTGTTATATCTTGCATGTTATACAACTTGGTTGAATCTTGCAATCCATCTAAAAGATACTAATTAATCACAGTGAAATCTATCATGTAGTTGCCCTAGCCATAGATCCATCATCAGTCAGGATAGGGTGATGGTGAAACGGGTCCTCCTGCGGGATTACCCGGAGCGCATATTTTTAAATATGCAAGGTTTCTCCTAGCCTCAAATAGAGAGGTGAAACGAGTGCAGCTGCGGTTGCAGACTCGAATATGTGCTGAGCATGGTGAACATGGCCCATGGCTCCGGATATGTGATATGTGATGAGCATGAATGTGTTCATGGCTCAGAGCACGGTGTTGAGACCCGTTGCTCGGTTTTACTAGCGTCGTGACCTGTACCAAGGCGGGCTAGAGGAAGGGTAGCTTAAGGAGCTGACCCTGTGGCTTTAGACCACTTGAGCATGAGACATCGGTCCTGCTTTGTGTTCTCGTGTACTGACCACGAGGGGTGAGGTCTTGGATTCCGGCTCTTCCATTGACCTTGTATGGCACCGGCTATGGGCTTCGCAGTTGAAGGTTGGATTTGAACGGTACGGTTCATTTCCTCAGGGCATAATAAAACGTAATCCATCCGTTTAGTAATTTCTGCTTAAGTCAAACACGAAACATTGGTTGAGGCCTTGTTTGTGTAGTTACTCTCTTTATATTACAGTTCTTCATATGTCTTTCATATGCAGTAGAATTTGGATATCCTGTCTTATTAATCATGTTCTACACATAATACTTGGATATAGCTGGTAAGGTTAGTTAGCCTTACTTCAATAGACTGTTCTTGTTATATCTCTTACCAGATAGCTGCTTAATGTATATGATCTTATGAGTTGTAGTTTTGGAGAGGAGTTATGCCTCCCACTGGGACAATGATCAATTGTCTCACTCCACTGGTTTACACCCTTTTTAGGTCGTCGAGGTAGACGTGGTGGTGGTCGCGGTGTTGCGGCCGAGCAGCAAGAAGAACAGTAGAAGGCAAGCTTTGGAGATGCTGCTGTTTTGGATGTTTTGTGATAGAGTCTAGAGTCATCCATGTACTCTCAGGTCCTTGGTGGAGTTTTGATGTTGTTTTACGATGTACGATCGATGATGTTTGTATATCCTGCTTCTGGTCGGATGCGTGCCTTATGTATGTAACAGGTGGTGAACTTATGTTGCGATAGGACAGCTGTTGCTCTAAGCTGTGGACATGTATCCAGGCTTGTATGGATGTATATATATAACATGTTTTCTTGTAGGATGTGGACTGGAATGTAATATGTTTATTTGTTTATCAGTTTTCCGCAATCGGTTTTAATTAACCCGTGTTTCTGAATAAATTGTGGTTACGGTGATTTCCGTACGTTTTCGCGTAACACCTCATTATCTGTGTGATAATGGGATGTGTTGCCACAGCTTATGTTGTCAAATATATAGACACTGATAGTTAAGATGATGCTGCAAAATATTGCTAGCCATGCCTTTGTAATTAGAACTGCTTAAACTGCCAAACATGCTTATGCAGTTAGTTGTGCATATGATGTTATCTCTACTTATGATGTAGACTTGTTCACTTTATTAAACATGCCAACATTGATAGTCATGTTATGCTACTAGATTTCTTATGCTACTAGATTGTTATTAGATGCAATCTGATGAAACTTGAGTAGATATCTTTGAGAAGAAATGGATTTATCTGTTACCTATATATACATTTATAATTGTACTTGTTGCTAAGTTTATTTTTTTAACCCATTTAGCATTCTTGAATTGTTCATTATGCTCAACTTATTATTAAATACTCCAACTTCTCAATTATTTACTGTTTAATCTAAAGTAATCAATATCTATAGGAGAGAGTTATGTCCCTCGTTGGGACTAGGTTTGACCTCATGGGTCACCACATCTTTTTAGGTGATCGATAGAAGCGGTAGCAGAACTATGATAACAAGGAGAAACTGAGGTGATGAACCCTAGATATAGTTGTTAGTTGTTTAGTATGTCCTAAAGTTGTCCCCGTACTCTCAGGCCCATGTGAAAAGTTTGTATATGGTGTTCCGATTGAATCAAGTTTTCAATAGCATGTTATATGCTTGTTCAAATCCTAAATGTGGAAATGTATCATGTGTAATATGTATATGTGGTGGTTGAGGCCATGGAAAAATTATAAGTGATTCTTGATATAATACGAATACAAGCAAGTTGTTGGGCTCTTGTGTAATATTTCATAGCATGATGTTTATATTGAAATCAATTTTAATTTATCCTATTTTCTAGGTTGTGTTTAATTAATGAGTAATTGTGTTTTTTATTTTGAGTAACCTCGTTTAGTGTAATGGGTTCTTACAATATCACATCACATCACTATCTTAATATGATCTTTTTCCTACCGTGCATCATATTTGAGCAGTACACATCTTCTATATTTTCTTACTTTATTACTGTACTCCAATATCGTTATTGTTATCTTTGTATCCACTATGTACCATTCTACACTCTAGTATATAGTCTTCCCACCATACCAACAATCATGTAGTATAATTTCTATCATTTTTTCTAATGGATAACTTACCTATGTATCGTGCTTACATTCCAATACCTTATGGACTTACCTATGTATCAAGTTTACATTCCAATACCCCATGGCTTCTGATAAAGCAGACATGGCATCAAATGTCATTTACAATGGCATGCTCATAATCTCCCTCATCAAGCTAAATTCTAATAACTAACTCATGTTGATGAACGTGATGTCGACCTCCAAACATGGATATATCAACCACTAACGACCACTCAAGGTGATACTCATCTGAATCAAGATCCAAAAATGTCATCTACTATGCTATTAGAGCACCACGTGCAAGATCCACTTTTGTCTCACTCAATAACAAAGAATGTGAACCATCTCCGCCAAGTTTCACCCCAAGTTGATGATTTTCTGCTATGTTCTAACTTGGAGCTCCTATGGTGAATCTTGTACTAATAGATTGGTAGATTTCAACTTTTCTAGGTATCCTCTACAAGCCTCAACATCTACTCACCTCACATCCAGACACCAAGATAACTTTGGTATAGTCATGCTCGATTCACTTCACACCCTAATTGGATTGTCAACTCAAGTGTGATCCAATACGGAATGGGTATGCCACATCCTCTTCAAATAATTATGTCTCATATCCCTTACTCATATGTCACCTACGCATATATATACCATATTTTTTTGCCAAATGTGGCTATATTCCACATACTTCCTCCATTAAATTACACTCCAAACATTATGTTCCAAATTTCTCATCAAATTTATGTTTGATTCCCATACTAGTTGATTCTTTGAGATATTACATAACCTTTGGACCTATGGACTTTTTTCTACAGAATTTGTAGAACATGATGTTTATTGGTCGGGGAGAACGCTCTAGTCATTTATATTACTTCACTTCTATCTTACATCTTCTATTTCCTTCTAATGAGTTTGCTACTGCAAAAGCATCTTCAGTTTGGTCATCCATCGATTGAAAAATCAAAAGTTTTAGATCTGAATGTATCTTTCTTTTCCTCGTCATCCAGTGATGCATGTTAATTAGGCAAACATCATAGGGTGTCCTTTCCTATTCTTGGTTGAGAATAGTCGATAAGATGTTTTGAACTTATCCATAGTGATGTTTGTGTACCTTTTCATACTATCCATGGATGATTTCTCCATAATAACCTAGTTTTTCTTACTTAAGACTCGTGAAGAAGTAAGTTTTCCCTTTGACTAGGTCCTTGTGTAAAATCATGCATGCTCAGTTTGAGACATACATAAAAGTTCTAAGAATAGATAATGTGCTATAATATGTCCAAATAGCAATTTCTTGTTTTTTTGTGAGTTCAATATGATGCATCAACAACCTATGTCATTTTCCTCCAACAAAATGGTATTGATGAAGGTAAAACCCACCACTTGTTGGATGCACTTGATCTTTGACATTTATTGCTAATATACTAAGAGGTCTTTTGTATTAGGCCTTCTCGACTTGTTTTCAAACCAACCATCAACCATCTTCTGTCCATAAGGGTAAATCACTACCTTTTGTTGTTCACCATAAAAATCATTTCTCTCTTCTGGCTCAAATTTTTGGATGTATGACATTTGTGTACAATTTCAATCTAGAAGTTGACAAACTATATCCACGGGCTATTCAGAAAGCCTTCTTCAAATATTTTCATGCCTAGAAATGCTATAAGTGGTTTGATCCAAAAATCTAGTGGTTTCATGTCTCTATAGATGCCACTTTTCATGAAAATCAACTTTTTTTGTCACTGCTTCGCCTGCTTCGACATCAGAATTCATAACGCTAGTTTAATTTTGTTCAGCCTTGGCTTGGGATACTACAACTACACCCCTACCACCACCACCTCATTTTTTCCTAACTGTATCAACACAAAGTGATAATTGATCTGCCACAAGTTGCTCCACCATCATCGTCTACTCTAGTATATTTTGACTAATCAATGACTTTTCGATGAGCTTCTCACACATGTACCAGTAAATATTGTATCTCTAAAACTTGTTGCCTAACTCATTTATCTCCCTCCGCATATTCCATTATTGTTTCTCTTAATTCTACAACCATTTGTAAAAAAATCATGTGTCTGCTCTTAGTCACCTTGGGTGGAAAGCTAATTAGTCTATTTGCCTCCTAGAAAAAATAAGTTTGGGTGTTGATCGGTCAAAACACCATTATAATGGGGTTTTTGAATGCTTGAAGGCATTTTCTTAGTCATCGACGGATACACCAAGACCTTTAGGGTGAACTTGGAGACCTTCTCCTTAGTATCTTGCTTCATCTATGTACGCATTTTTATCTCCCTGGATGCCACCTTCAATTTCCCCCCACACAAGAGGATATCAAGAATGGCTTCTTATACAATGATCTCTCTGAAGAAATGTGTATACAACAATCTCTTAGATTCATTGATGAGGGAGAGTATGCCACCAAAGTATGTCTTCTACAATGTTCTTTATATGGATTAAAAGAATCTCCTCATGCCTAATTCAGAAAATCAAACAATTGATATTCATGAGGTCTATAAGGGACCACTCACTATTTTCCACATATACCCAAGAAGTATATGTCATATTTTCCAACATCGATGATATCGTGATCACATAAATAATAAATAGAGAATATATGATCCAAAGTAGATTGACCAATCAAACTTCCATATTAAAAATCTAGGAATCTCGGGTAGTTTCTTGAGATCAAAGTTCTTCGATCTAAATAAGGAATCAAACTCTCTCAAAGACAAGGTGTCCTTGATTTATTGAAAGAGAGTGACACAAAACCAGTCTCCACTCAATGACTTACCACATAAAGACTCCCAGATGTGGGGGAGTTCTTCCCTAATGTAGAAAAATATTAATTGATAAGGGGAAACTAATATAGTTAACCATCGCACGTCCAGATATATCTTACACATTTGGGGTCATGAATTGGTACATGAGTACATCTTGTTAGACTCATTGGACCACTATACAATGTATATTGTCATATTTAAAGAGTTCTCCAAGAAAAGGTGTATTCTAAGAATGACCAAACAGAAGACACAAACTATCCCTAAATATGCAAATGTAGACTGGGATGAAGACCCCCAAGATAGAAGATCCCCTCTAGATATTGTATCCTACTAGGGTAATCACCTAGTTGCCTGGAAGAGAAAAGAACAAATGATTGTTGCATTTTCAAGCACCAAGGAAAAATATCTCACCATGGAACATGTATGTTATGATTTGTAGTGAGTCCAAGCCATCCTCTTTGAATTCCTATCCAACAACTAACATCATTATAATATGATAATCAGATTGCCATTCATATCAGCAACAACCCGATCTTCCACCAGCATACCAAACACTGAATGTTATTGTCACTTAATATGTGATCTAGTCAAAGTAAAGAAAGTTACAGCATACGTGAAGACTAGAGATCAAGTGGAAAATATCCTCACAAAACTAGTTCCTCAAATCTATTTCAGTATAAGATAAGAAGTTAAGATTATGATATAAACTCTTCATCTTGACGAGGAGCATTGAAATAATTTGTTATTGTTGGATTTGACTCTGTTAATATTGCCAACTTAAGTGATGCATGTAACACTTAAGCTAGATCCATATAATCCCCTTTCTCCTATGTATAGGAGAGGTCTTTCACCAATTAAGTTGAAGTTGCATCTTCCATTTCAATAGTAGCATTTAACTAAGTCTATGATTGAGCTGGTGTATTATAAATGATGTGGAACTCATTTTCAGGAAACTCTAATTTAGTTCTAAAACTTAAGTTTTTTAATCACCTTCATGTGATTGATTTTTTGTAGTGCAAATATAGAAATCAATTAAAAAATATTGTTGAATTTGGTGTAATATATAATAATTAAAGACAAAAAAGAAAAAATCATATCTGTGAATAATCATAATAATTTTTAACCATAATTACCTCAACAACTTATCATGGTGTAGACATTACTCCTTTAAAAATATTTTAAAACAGTATAATTACAATTTCAATAGAAAATATCATGGTTCAAATGAAATCAAAATATTTTAATTTCATTTTATATGTACCAAATATTGTAATACGTTTTGTGTGTTTGTAAATATAAGATTTGGTTCATCATTGTTTAACAAAGTGTACAACATAACTTTTAGTACATTTTTCACGTATGGTTATAGTTAATTATTATTTTTCACATCATATTGTTTAAACATGAAGAATAAAAATATGTTAGATAAATCATATTTTTGTCACATGGTGTGGTTTGACTATTTTTAATAGTGTTCATATATTTTTTATTTTATAGACCATAGTATAATGATAAATGTATTGTTAAATATTTTACATAGTTTCGTTTATAGTATATAATATTTTTTCATATTATGTTATGATTTTGACAATAGACCATATTCACACCGCTAACATTCCTAGTCATAATTATTTTACATGTGTCATTTATAAAAATAAAAAATATAATTGTACATTAAATGTTGTCAATTGTTTTGGAACTCATTTTCCACTCTTTTTGAGAGGGAACTCAGAAATTTTATTTTTTATGTAGCTCTGTAACTCATCAGAAATCACGGAACTCAAGTTCCAATATCTATTTTAAATCAATCATGAAAAATAACTTTAGGAACTACAATTTGTAAGTTTTTCGGACCAATTATAACAATCCAATCGTAACATAATAACAAAAGTGTGCAGATACTTTAGTAGCCATAATTTTCTACTATAGCAAAAAAAATCAAAACAACTCAAGTAAAAATGAACAATAAGAAAATGTTGACAGATTTCACACCATAAATGGAAATGTAGGAGCTTATAAAACTTTTTTTCAAGGAACCGAAGATGTAAAACGCACGGCTGTGAAACAGAAATGTCAGGTTAAATGATCCTACGAGAGCTAGATGACAAATTTGTTGTTGTATAAAAATCACATGAAATAGACAGCAGAGCATATGCAACAAACACTACATATGTGGAAAATCGATTGCAAAGCATCGATCATTTTTGTATGGTTCTAAAAGCGATGGCATTGGATCACTATACAGACAACCAAATCAAAATACACATTGCATTTGAACAGAAACTTACTAAATAAGGTGGAGACTTCCACTCAAACAGAAAATGGTTCAGCAAGAAATTTATTAAAAAGAAAAGCTTTCCTGACATCAGTACTAAGAAGGATGTTTTTCGGACAATTCTGAGTATATATAAACCAGCTAGAATCTTTAAGAAAATAAGCATTGCACATAAACAAAATATGTTCAATCCATAAAACATATTATGAAAACAAAGCGCCGCATACTCGTCTGTTAAAATAAAAATAGAAAAGAATGCTCATCTATCAAAATAGAAGAAACCGATAGGATACTAAATGATTGGTCTTATCTCATGTGCTTAATAAAATCTACATCCACCTAAATCCAAAAGAGCAATGGCAGTGAGGAACGAACCTTGCTCCCCGGCATCACTGTCCTTTCTTTTGATGAACCTTTTGACGTTTCTTCCAAATGCGCCATCAAACACGCCCATCTAGATCAAAAGGATTTATCAGAGAAATCACTAATGAAGGCTGCAACGCCAGGCCATCTTTTCATCTCCAACAGGTGAAATAAAACTAGCCAACACAGAAATGCTTGTTTCTATCGTTCCTTCTTCGTCCTCTATTGCATTCTTCAATCCCTTTTGAAATCTGACGCAAAGACGTTAAGTGTCGATGGAATGTCGATCTTAACAATGCGCTTTGGGATGTGACTATTTTTGTTTTCAGGTGCAGGTGAGGTGACGGTAACAAACAACCGGAGAGAGTGGAGCGGGGTGAGAGAGAAAGGGACAAAGAAATGGTAAGCGTGGCCCAACGGGTAGGGGAGAAACTAAAGAAAATAAGACATTACCAAAAATTAAAATGCATAAAACCCCCCTGAATTGTCTTTCTCGTAGCAAGACAAACTTTTTAAGTTCACATGGAAAGCAAAATTATTGATAGATCCCTACTAGTGAGTTCGTATATTCGGCCAAACACAAGGAGAACTACCACGTATCCCCCGTCACCATCATCACTTTAAATTTTAATTTAAAGTTAGTAGTAAATACACACGTGCACATGCACGTGTCAAACTACACTTACTTTATTTTAATTTTGAATATATTTAAATAACTTGAAATATATAATTTATTATATTGAAATTATAATAAATAAAAATTATATTATACCTTTTTCAATAAGAATATGAGTGAACATTTATAATGTTTCAGAAATGTTATTGTCTAAAATAAAATATACTCACAAAATCCAAAACAACACAACTTAAAAGATAACATAATGGAAAATTAGGAAATGTTGGCCGTAAATAAGAAATGCTTAGGTTGTTACCACTAAATTAATATCAATTATATTTATACTATATTATATGGTGATGATGTGATATGAAATTGTTAAATAAATTGGTAATTTGAGAAAGTTAATTCATTAAATTTGAGATACCACTCGACTTCGGTTACTATAAGATTAATATATTATTGGAAAGGTAGACCAAAAAAGCCTTCTGTAACCATATGAAATAGTTGGTGTGATATATGTGGTCATTAAAAAAATAATTTGTTATATTCCAAAGTACATATATGTTTTTTTATTGAGTGATAACTTTAGAGGTATGTTTATATAGCACTAAAGTTTGTCTACATATTGTATGAAAGAAGAAACCTCATAAATTTTAATATTGAGACAATGAAATAATATGTCATAGAAATTCAGTGCACACATACACAATTTGCATACTTCAAAGGATATATAAATTTTCTTTTACTTAAATGCTACTTTCAAATAAATTTATTATAGTATGAAAGTGTGTCAATAGATTGTTCTAAAATAAGAAACATCATTGTGTGTTTATAGTGAGATAGTACAATCATATGGTACAAAAATTTAACATACACCTAAACTCGTGTGTGTTTGCACAGTTAACTTGATAAATGAAGTTGTCGTATTTTAAAAAATGATGTCAGTTGAATCTTTTTCCTATACAGTTCATGGAAGTTTGCAATGGATGTGAATGACTACTTCTATTATTACTATTTATGCTCACTAAATCAAAAGTTGGCAAATATAGTTTATTTCTTGTTATCATTATCTATAGTTTGGATCAACAAATGCTTCCAAAAAATATGTAAGTTTGATTGAAGCTAAACTCTAAGGAAGTTTTAGCAATACACATATTTTTCAAGATTAATATGTGAAAATCAAAGCAATTGCTTTTATTAAGAGGATTTTTTTATATTGTGTATTTACTTATCATATAATTGTCATGATTTTTGTATGTTCACTTTTGAAAAAGTGATGTATTTGATAAAATTAGTGAACACATACGTACCATGCACGTAAGAAATAGGACCAGTCACTACTTAAAGGTAAGTTCAAATATAACTTGTTTAAAGTATCTTTATTACAACATTTTCTTTACATTTTTATTAGTATTTAAAAAATATTCTTAGTTTTATTTATTAGTTTTTCAATTTTACTCCTTTGTTGAATCAAGTAGGGCTGTCAAAATTTGTCCAAACCTGTGAACCCAGTTGTGTCTGATCTGGAAAAACTCAGATGTGAGTTTCAATTATGACATTCTAGGTCAGTTCTGAGATTAGGATTATGTGTCTGAAACTAAACCGGGTCAGTTCTGAGTTTACAAACTGGACAAAACTGGGTTCTAGATAGTTACTTATATACATATACTTATGAGATGGATGTTGTATTTTGAAGTGATATATGTGTTGCTTTGATATAATATATGTGAATACTACAACATATTATAGTTATTTGATGTGAAAATAGATCATTTTTTAATACTTTACTCATGTGTTAGATTACACAATGTGGCCCAACAGGTAGGGGAGAAACTAAAGAAAATAAGACATTACAAAAAATTAAAATGCATAAAACCCCCTGAATTGTCTTTCTCGTAGTAAGACAAACATTTTAGGTTCACATGGAAAGCTTAATTATTGAAGGCTCCCTAGTGAGTTCGTATATTCAGCCAAACACAAGGAGAAGTACCACATATCCCCCGTCACCATCATCACTTTATATTTTAATTTAAAGTTAGTAGTAAATACACATGTGCACATGCACATGTCAAACTACACTTGCTTTATTTTAATTTTGAATATCTTTAAATAACTTGAAATATATAATTTATTATATTGAAATTACAATAAATATAAAATTATATTATACATTTTTCCAATAAGAATATGAGTGAACATTTATAATGTTTCAGAAATGTTATTTTCTAAAATAAAATATACTCACAAAATCCAAAACAATAAAAGTTAAAAGATACATAATGGAAAATTAGGAAATGTTGGCCATAAATAAGAAATTCTTAGGTTGTTACCACTAAATTAATATCAATTATATTTATACTATATTATATGGTGATGATGTGATATGAAATTGTTAAATAAATTGGTAATTTGAGAAAGTTAATTCAGTAAATTTAAGAAAGTTAATTCTCAAATTTGAGAAAGTTATTTAATAGTAAACTCTAACATATTACGATATTCGTAGAGTTTACTTATGTGTTAGATAACACGGGCGATTCTTTTTTCAGATGTTGTTATGATGTGGTACAAATATTATTTTTGTTGGTAATAGTCATCTCAATTGGTTTGATGGGATATATTTTGATGTGAATATGTGTTATTTTAGTATGATTTAGGTGGTGTTGCAACATTTTTGATACGATACATGTGTTTTTTTAATATGATATATGTGATGTTGCACTTGTGATGAGATTTTCTTATATTTAGGTGAATTAATGTTCTATTGTTGGTATTGTTTTCTCTAATAAAAGTAAAGAAAAAATAATACTATAATTATTTAATATTATATAATCATTGACATCTTTGATGTTTATTTGAGATAATAAAATTATTTATAATTGTGTAGGTACTTCTGTTAGAAAAAAAAGTTCCAAGAAATTAACCTTCAAATCCGGGTTCGGGTTTGGTTCTGGGTTTACATTTTTCAATCCAGGTCGGTTCCGGGTTGAGAGGTACGAGTTAAATTTGAATCCGTGTTTGGTTTTGGATTTGACAATCAAATAATCTGGACAAAATTTTTGACCCGAAACCAACCCGAGCCGGATTTTTTGACACCCCTAGAATCAAGTGAATAATAAGGAGTAATATTGGACAAACTATAAAACTGATTTTATATATTGTATTTTTTGTACCATTTATAACATGCACGTGTTGATTTAGGTGTTCCTTCTTTATCAAAACCTATAAATATCAAAACAACTAAATATATAAAATACATACATACTTGATTGCATTGGCCACACTTATTTTCCCTAGCTGTACATATTTTTTTGTGTGAAATTTATATATTTAAGTGATAAAAAATGATATATTATTTTTTGTCTCTCTGGGACACACACATACACACACTTACTCTTTCTATCACTTCGTCATAGGTATAGAAGAGGGGAAGAGAATGTCTCTCTTAATCCTACTTATTCTCTCTGTCACATCGTAAACCTCCTTTCTATATGGCATACACATGGAATAGACTCCTCTGTTTCCTTTAATAAATTGATCATGACAAATTACATATTGTAATGGCCAATTCATCTTTGTTGTTGAAAAGACAATGTCAAGAACTGATTACGGAGTGAGATCAGAGATGATGCAAAGATGGAAGGCAAAAATATTTAGGGCTTTGTTCTGCAGCCGAAGGGAATTTTCGTGTTCTAAGTGGAAATTTGTTAATTAAAAGAGTTGCGACGACCATGCTTGGTCTTGTTAAGTGTGGCGTTCGGGTTCTGCAAAAGCGGTTCTGGTGTGATGTCTTTCGTGATTTGTTTATGAACGTGTGATCATGTAAATGTTTGCAACTGCTTTGAATCGTGGGATTGTGCCTCCACAAGAACGAACACAAATTTTTTACGTAGAGGTTCGATGGGAATGGCATAACAATTTATTTCTTTATTCTTAAATTCACAATTAGATCATGCACAAGGTAATAGAGTTCAGTTTTAAAATCATGGAAGAAAGAACGTGAATTTGCTGGAGAGACAGCATTATGTATGCAAATGATGGATAAAACGATCAGAACATGGTTGACTGAAATATCAACTGAATAAGAACATGTGAGTGTGAGAGGAAATAAGAAACGCGGTATCTGAATTATGAGCGGAAATGTAAATGCAATATATGGATTGTTGAGTTCGTTCTATTGATGTTTTCTTTATTATAAGACATAAATAGTTTCAATCTAAAAGTCGTTACAAAAAAAGAGAGTGAGGAATGTGGTCATGAAAGGGAAAACGTGGCTTTGGCCTTTGGTAGTTGACTTGTGGCAAGAGAAATAAACAGTCGTGAATAAATTGAGGGTGGTTGGGAAAGAGAGAGCAAGTATTATTGTTTAGGAAGAGTGAGCGACCGTTTCAGATCGGAAGGGAGCTTGAAGTTGGAGGGATGCAGACTCGCCAGATAATATCATCCTTTTGGAAGACTGATCGGCCGTTTCGGATTGAAGACCAAGTCGAAGGGAGGTTGGAGTTGGGAGGGAGGAGACTCACGAGATACAATTGGAATGTCAAAAGATGGTTTAAATGTAAGATGGACTAAGTCATTTTTTCTTTCATTTATGACAGAGTAGTGGGGGGAATTGAGAAGGGTATATGAGTGTGACGCCCATTTTTAAGAAGTCCTATAAAAACTTGATAGGATCTAATAAAATTGTTTTATAGTATACACGTTGTGTTTCTCTTTCTTTATTTTTTTGGGGGCTGGATTTTGACTGAGGAGTGAGAATGATATAAGGTATTGTTATTGGTTCTCCTATAGAATTAATATAGGATGTGAATTATAGAAGTTTTCTGTGTAGAGCGTGAGAGAACTAACTGATCGTGGTAGTTAAGTAGAAGGAGGTTAGAGAAGAGTGGTGGGAATCATTTGAAGAAATGAATAAAGTATTCAAAAAATAGTAAAATCTAAAAAAAGAAGATGTTACCATCCAAAAGGGGTTCGTGGCGCAACTTGTTGCCCGTCTACCTTCTATTTCGTTGTAATTATATTTTCATAAATTATTAATATAACAAGAATGATAAACATTCTATCATTAGATGTTATAAGGGGATGACAATATTAAATTATTTTGAAAAAAAGAAGCGAGAAGAGACAAATCAAGGAGAGTGCAATAATTTGAAAATATGTAATATGCTTAGTTGATGCAAATTTTATAGTTTAGTGAACAAAATCACTCTTTTATATAAAAGATATATATAGTCATATTTATACAAACATCAATGATGCTTTCAAAAAATATACAAACATCAATTATCTAAATCGATGAATAACAATTTCAGACACATTTCCATAAGGTTAATATAAAAACAAAACATAGCTATATAGTTTCAGTGTAAGAATAAAGAGCTTAAGTTCTTGAAAAGATTCTTACGCATCTCCACAATGTCTATATAGTTTCAGTGTAAGAATCAAGAAGTAAAGTTCTTGTATTGTGCAATTTTTTTATTACATGCATCAAAACTAATATAGTTCTTTTTGTTCTAAATATAAAACCTAAACAAGAAAATACATAAATAAATATTTAAGTGTACTATACATAAATAAATACTTAAGTGAATAAGGAAATCTTTCAGCACTCCTATCAACATAAACGTACCTCTGCATTACCATTACAAGTGTGTTTTTGTTTGAAGCAACATAATATAGCTTTTCAAAGAGACAACACACTAATAAGATGGTTGCTTCTTCACCAACTTTGAGACCATATTTAAACCGCTAGTCTGGTAGAGGATGTTCAAATTGGTTTCTTGGTTGTGATGAGACACTAGAAATGTCATGCTCATGGCACGTGGGAGAAGTGTTAATCTAGGCTGACGAAGGGCGTCAGAGTAGTATTGTGACTACATAGGTTGGGGCACATTGTGATTATTCAATCAGCTGAAAAATCCCAACATTGTGTTAACTATCATCCATTGTAATTATCTTAATCCATAATTATACAATTTCATCCACCGTGAGTTTTTGACAACCCATAACTATGTTGGGATACAGATGGTCTGGTCCATGACCTAGTTGGATTTGGGCTTGAGTAGGAGTATTGCCAATCCTAATAGGATTGAATCTAAGGAGGAAAGAAGATGGTTCTCTATGTGTGGGATTAATTGATATTTGAATTAGAATAGGAATTGAAATAGGATCCCTAGTTGCAACCACATGTCATAGAGGGCTATAAATAGAGGCTCTGGGGGAGGCCATTGAGACATCCCACCTGTTGATGTATGATCCCATCAGTTGTTGGTTGTTGGTGCCTTCTGTGGTAGAAGAGCTAGAAAATAATAACAACTGGTGGTGCTCTCTTGTGCTTAGAGAGGGTCTATGACTTTGCCTTGAAGTGAAGTAGCGGCTAGCAGTTGGTGGCACATTAGATTTAATAATAGAGAATCTCTCTTTTTGATGAGAGAGGGCTAATGAATTTGCCTTGAGGTGGAGTAGCGGTTGGCAGTCGGCAACACAATGGCAGTGCATAGACAATGGTGGTGGGTCTGAACAGCAGATGACATACATTAGTTGGCGGTACTTTGTTGGTGTTCCTACATCAACATCGAATACAGTAGCAGATCTGAGCAGAGGAAGATGCTCATCAATCGACAGTACGACAACGGAGGCGGTCTGTCCGATCAGCAGAAGACGTGCATTAGTCGATGACACATAGGCAGTGCATCAACCACCACGACGGATCTGAGCAGCAGAAGATACACATCGGTTGGTGGTACATTATTGGTGATGTGGCAATGGCAACGGTCCATCCGATCAGCAGATGACATGTATATGCTCTCTTAGGTAGAGAGAGCTTATGGTTCTTAGCGAGGTAAGTGACCTCATTAGGAGAATAGGTGACCCGGTCAGCGGTCGCAACGGAAACATGAAATTTCCAGCAGTGGCAGTGATGTCATGAGGAGAAAAAATTAAAAAGGATGGTTTGAACACATTGGGTGCAATTATATTCTTCCTTATCTTTGTTCTCGAGAAGGGGGAGCATCTCATATTTAGGGGTGATTAAGTCTGGGCAGTGTGAGTTGTAGTTTTGGTTACATAGTGCTTGTTGGCCAGTATTGCCCTGTGATTTTTCTCTCCTTGTCCTGGGGAGAGTTTTCCACATTAAATTGTGTGTCTTCAGTCTTACAGAGCATCGTCACTTGCCTACCAAAATTCCTTACAAATGGTATCAGAGCAAGGTTCAAATGATGTAGTGGGCACAGTGAGATGGCGTCTAAAGATAGAAAAGGCAACATCAACAAGAAGCGATCACAAGAATAGCCACATGTTTGAGATTGTCCCTCCAAAGACTTCTTATACACAACGCGTGCATGAGGAAGAAGGACAATACAATGGACATGTAGCTGATGCATGCATAATGGAGGAACTGGCTCTCAATGTGGAGTCACATCGACAGGGGGAGTGCCAAAAGAAGGTTTCTGAGACTTACTATAGAAGGTCAGAAATATGGTTTTCCTCTAAGATGGCTCAACTAACAGGTCAGAGGGAGCCAAATACAGTACTAGGTGTGGGCATGGAGAGTGAAGCAATAATGTCAGGATGCTTCATCTCAGTTACTTGGGAATAAAGTAAAGTCAAGGTCGTACTTCAAGATGAGGGATTGAAATGGCAAGATGTTGCAATGTTTGAGGAGACTGGATCTATCATATGTGGTGATGGGATTCAAAAGCAACTCCAGATTATCGCTGAAGAAAAACTCTCCCTCATGGGTCAGAGTGGGAGATTGTTGGGATATAAATGGTCTGGTCCATGTCCTAGTTAGATTTGGGATTGAGTAGGAGTTAGCTTGTGTTGCCAATCTAAATAGGAGTTGAATCCAAAAAGGAAAGAAGATAGTTCTCTATGTGTGGGATTAATTAATATTTGAAATTAGATTGGGAATTGAAATAGGATTCTAGTTGTAACCATATATATATATATATATATATATATATATATATATATATATATATATATATATAATTGTGTGTATATATGTTAAGATAAAGTTTGGCTTTTTAGAGATGCACAACCATTACTAATATAGAATACAGTTTATCAAATAATAAGTGTGTATTTCATATGTAATGTGTGTATAATGATAAGATAACCTAAATGATATATTATCTTAGTATTTTCATGTTTGTACTAACATCTATATATGTCTGTGTGAGAATAAATAAATGGTCAAGACGTGATTCAAAAAATTTAGTAGTTATTTATAAGAAAATTGACTAACCTAATCAAACAAAATACCTATATACAACCATATGTTTATATAGTTGGTGGTAGTTATAAATAAAAATGGATCAAGGAAGAGTATCTACTATATTAGCCCTTTAAATGGTAAAATATAGAAATAATATAAAAAATATTGTGCTTTTATAAATGTATAGCTATGTGTATGTGTGGGTGTGGGTGTGGGTGTGGGTGTGGGTGAGTGTGTATACATATATATATACATATATATACATGTATATATATGTGTATATGTGTGTGTATTTGTGTTGGGATGACTTATAATGGGAATAGATCTATAGGGTGATATAATGCTATATTGAAACTATAACCTTAGAAATGGATATTACAGATCATTTGGAAAATATAACATCTATTAGTATGTCACTTAGATCCAAATGGACATTCCCACACTAGAGTAGAAACATGGAAAGGAAGATATTACTTTAAAGACATATTTTGATCAACCTTGTATTTTGAAGTAAGAACTTAATGAGACTTCATTTAAAATTGCATGTAAAGTTTTCTATAGTAATAAAACACCATTGGACTTGCTTGAATGAATGGCCACTATGGAACTTGTGTTGGTAAATTGAGTACCTTAAATAGAGAATTGTGGAACTATAGTAATGGTCAATAAAAAGGAATGTAGATCAAAGACACAAATGTGAATCTTAACAAAGGGATTACCCGAGATATGAATATTTAACCATGTATCCAAATGGGATGTGTATATAGTATCTTATCCACAAAGTTATTATCCCTAACTAAATGGTGACATATACAATCATGGATGATAAAATATTGGCCTGACATTATCATGGATATATACATATAATAACTATGACATGGACATTAATAAATACATAATGGATCATATGATCACCTAATAAGACCAAAACCCTAATATGCCTTTAGGTGATCACAATATAGATAAGAAAAATATATTTCTAGGAACTTATATGCATGTTCTAATTGAATTGACTACATACCTAATATGTTTCTAGGATAAAAACTTAACCTTATCGAATAAACTACCTTATTAGATTTAGTTATTAGACGTGTAAGGTATGTTCATCTTCCCTACTTTAATTTTAGCATTTGATGACCTGAAACCTTAATTTCATTTAGTGAGGCATAAAATTCTAAATTTATTCCCATTTACACCTCTTTTGAAGTATTATTTAAAGATCCTTCATTTTGATCATTTTTTCTCTCTTCTTGGACACTATGACGGTTGAATATATTTCTAGGTCCTTCCACCTCAATTTCTACAATATGTAAGTAGTATTTGGATTGATTTGGCACTGATTGGAAACTTCTATTCGACACTCTGTAGTGGTTTCTTGATAATTAGACTAGTTATCCTAGAGTGGTGGTGCTTCTCTACAACCATGCATATGGAATGTACTAATTTGACCTAGACATGTGTTATTTCTCTACAAACCCTAGTTTCTACTTTTCAGGCTTTATTAGGTTACAACCCCTAATCCTTCATTAAATACACCTTTTATTTCAAGTAAAACTTAATTTATCAAATTATGGGTTGCTAAACTCAAATAACTCTCAAGTTTCTCTTTCTATGCATAAATGATCAACCTTTGATTAACAACAACAATTGGACATATTAAGATAAAAAGTTTTCAAAAATTAGAGTTCTAGTTTATTTAACACATTAAAAATGCCATCTTTATGCACTTTCCAAACTAGAAGAAAAACTAGACTCTTGTTATATTTATTATTGAATTCTACACATTTTTCTGATCAAAAACCACATATAATATGCATTTATTGGATCATCATATTAATTTCTACAATTTTCACAAAAAAAATTATATTCTGGCCAATTAGGGAATACCACCTAAGCACAGGGCAGTGAGACCCAGCTTGCCAGCACGGTTGGGCTGAGCCAATGGGCTCCAGCCAGCATGGCTGCCTCACTCGCATGGAGACGAACAGAGAGTTGAGTCAAAAAGGGTAAAAAGATAGAAAAAACATGAACCTTTGACAGGGGAGTCGAGGGTAAGATAGTCTTTTGTAGACTATTGTCTTCCTCCTTCAATTAACATATAGCAGAGTCATGCGAGTCAACCTGAGAGTTGACTCTGGGATTCCCGCCTCCTCTTCTTCAAGCAAAGATACACACACCTTTGCCTAAGTGCCACAAACTTAGGGACCTCTCAATTGCTTCAGAGATGGTCTGAGATGTTGGGATGGTGAAGGATATTCTATGGTGAGTTGGCGGCAAAGACAAAGGTGAAGGTCAAGTTCTATGTTGGAATTGGATGCAGGGATGAATTTGTTTGGTCTCAAGGATGCTCATGAGAGGATTTGTGGGTTCACAGAGGGGTTGTACCCATGTATTTATACTTGGTCATGGTGATAGGTTACATGGCGATTGGACGAATCTCCTAGAAGCCACACAATGCATTGAAACCTAGGGTAGGTGCATTCGATATGATCTCACGTGATCATTAGAAATATTTCTCATCTGTTCATACAGTGGATCGTGAGGAAATCATTTCTGAAAATATCTAGTTTGAGTTCTAGTTTCCCTATTCAGCTTAAGATAGAGGAAAAGTTCACCATTGTTGGATGAAGATCTAAAGGTCCTCATTGAGTGTGTCAAAAATAAGATAATCCTAATAGAAATCAAATTATTGTGACTTTTAATGATATTCCTCTCACTTTAGGAACTTTTCAAAAATTCATATCTCTCAAACCTCACATCCTTTTACTCCCAAATTTTAAGGGAAACTCTTTAATGACTTAAATTACTTGTGTGCAAAGTTTGGAATCGAAATTTGAAAATAAAAGAGACTTTTATTTTTATGTAAGTCATCCACTTTTAAGGCATATATTATGCATTTAAAATTCATCTTTTCTCTTTATTTCTCTTCTATTTTCTTTATTTTATTTCTTTTATTATTAGAAACCAAGTAGAACTTAATCAATAGTGGTCATCCATACCACTTTCTAGAGAATTATACACAATTTTCAAATATGCACACATTTATCTTTTATGATTTTTCCCTTTTATTATTATTATATTTACCAAAACTATGTAGACCATGAAATCATGCATCCAAGGGAAATTTTGCAAAAGAATCCGTTCTTTGAAAATAAATCATACAATTTTCCATTGAAATCCCTTTTATTTGAAAATTTGCATTTCAACTAATACAAGTCAAAATTGAGGTTATAACAGTCAAAGTGATGAGACAAATAATAAATGAGGTTGTTCCAAATTATCATATTGAAACAGTGACTTGTCAATTAAATCCCTTTATGATTATCTTTGACTTAATGCATTGGAAATCCAGTAATCATATTCAATGCATGCACAATCGAGAAAGTAACTGTCAAATTGCCAAATCCATCGTGGCAACATGTCAAATTAAAATTTCAAGCTACATACATGCCTAACAAGTACATGGGAAAATATAGTTATCAAGGGAGAGAGGCAATGTGATGTGCTTACAAGCAAAGCAATTAAGAATAAAGCCCAACCAACTGATTCAACCAACTCAGATCATGAGTTACCCAACTCACACCTAAATCTAGTTAAAATTTAAATTAAGAAGGTCGTTATTGCAGTCAAACTTCAATCAAAGTAGATCCCGCAACTGTCTCCACCATAAAGCATCATTTCTTAGGTTTTTACCCCTCCTTTCTCCTATAAAAGGAGGGGGGCTCTAAAGCAAATGATATCACTTTTTCTACCTCTTCTTATGGGATTTTTATTGTATTCTTATTCTTTTACATAATGCTTGAATAGTTAGCTTCTAAGACATGGAAAGTAACCCCATATCCCATTCTCTATATTAGTTGTATTGACTCAATCATTTTAATGAAAGCATGTTTCTGAAATCCATTTTTGCTTCGATTAAAAAATATAGATATATTCTTGTTTGGGGTACCAAGATCTCAGATCCTAATAAGAACAAATGCACAAATTATTTACGTGTTTTTATGATCTTTTATCTTTTAGAACCACACTTGTTAACTAGTTATAAAGATTACATTGTTGTGGGGATGATGAGATCTCGGGTCTCAAAAATGAAGACATAGTCCTTTGATGTGATAACCTGATTTTGACTTTGAAATTTTTATCTAATTGTCTTGTTTGTTATAGGTTATGATGATGTGATCACTTAATCCATGGATTACAACTTCAGAATGGAAATCGCACATTCGTGATGCTATCGCCTGATAGAATCTTGTTGGATGGTTGGACGAGGATCTTCAAAACCTATGACCTTGAGTTTGAGAGAATTTCGGCCTTTATGTGATTTGGGATCCCAAGGGACTCAAATCCATGTTTACTGATTCAGATGTTAAATTTAGAAGTTGGATCGGTTAATGTAGGAACATGACTTTTGGTGGTGATCCTCCAGACCCCTAGTTTCTCTTATTAATTGACCTTAGCTTGATTACGCATTAGTATATGTAATCAAACTCTCACAATCAGATTTTACTTTCTTGTTCTTGTGATTGGATTTGGATCTCAATCACCCTTTTTGCCATCTCTTGGAGTTGGTGATGATCTTGTGGAGTTGCATCTTGGTCATTATGGCTTGGGGTTGGTGTTTCCTGATATCCCCTCTTGATCTTGAGCCTTGGATGACACATGTTTTGGCTGTGTCAGGCATCACACTCCTGGTTGTTGACCTTTGTGTGTCGGGCGTCACACCTGGTGGTGTATCCTGCACGACACACCTTGCTCAAGTGGTGGTTTGGTGTTGTTACCTTGGACGTTGGGCGTTGTTGTTCTGGTCTTGTTTCAGGCGTTACACATCAGTTGTTGCCTTGAGTGTTGGTCGATAGTTTAGAACTAGGCTGGTTGAATGACATCCTGAGATGTTTAGTCTTGTGCACGGTACACCTGATGCACGACGCACCGTTGCACAAGATGCCCTTAGACCTTGCCACTCGACACCCGTTGCACGACACAGCATTGCACAACACGCCTTTGGGGCTGAGCTGCACGATAGGTGTTGAGGCCGATAGACCCTGGTTGCACGATATGGTTGGGTGCATGACACCTAGGGTTGCCCATTACATCTTGAGCTGGTAGTCGACACCTTTGTTGGTTGCTTGACTGATGGTAGTTTAGTGTGCTTGGCCGATATGTGCTGGTCTGCTTAACCGTTATGTGTTTGAGCATTGGGCGGTAGGGGAGAGTACCCTGCCCGATACTACCTTTGGTGAGGGTAGTGGACGCTTTTAGTGAGGTTCTTGTTCCTTATATGGAAAACTGATATGCTAGGTCTTGTTTCATGCATCATGTTTGGTTTTTAATGGTAAACCTTGATATGCTTGGTATAATGGATTACATCTATGTATCTTGACATGATAGTACTTATGTTTATGATCATCTGGAATGATATGTATAATGATGAGTAAATGGTAAGCATATAATATTCCATGAATGATGTTGTGGCCTATGTCTGTGGTCACAGGTTGAGAAATGAATAATAAAGCATATAATCATCAATGTTGCCCTATGTTTGATAATACGATCTTTTTGTACTAACCATGCAGATGATGCATAGCCAGGTAATGAGGTATATATATGTTGAATAACATTGCTCTGATGGTTACTCATGTTGATGAGATAACATGCATGATGTGTTTTGGTCTGAGGACCTGAGTTTGGCTAAAGTGCCTAAGAGAGTGCCTTAAGAGGCAGTGACACTATGTGATGAGGGATTGAGATCCCATGGCAATGTGATGATCCTTGAGATGGATCTAGGTGATTAGAAAGAGGCCAAGTGGTGACATGTAAATGTTGGATCCTTGTGATGGATCAGGATGAGGTTGATAACAGTAATAGCATGATATTGAGTTTCATGTTGTTTATTCTTGTTATAGTTTGCATGTTATATAACTTGGTTGAATCCTACAATCCACTTAAAATATACTAACTAATCACAGTGGAACAAATCATGTAGTTTGCCCTGGCCATAGATCCATCATCGTCAGGAGCTGGTGATGGTGAAACGGGTTCTCCTGCGGGTTAACTCGGAGTGCATATTGTTGAATATGCAATGTTTCTCCTAGCCTAAAGTGAGGAGGTAAGAGTGCAATTTTGGTTGTTTATTTCAGAGTGAGGATTCAGGCCCGTAGCTCAATATGTGAAGAGCATGGTGAACATTCCCATGGCTCAGGATGTGTGATATAGGAGTATGAATGTGTTCATGGCTCAGAGCACGGTGAACAGGCCCGTGGCTCAGTTTCACTAGCATCGATACCTGTACCGAGGCGGGCTAGGTAGAGGGTAGCCTGACCCTGTGGGTGAGGCCACTTAAGCATGAGACTGCGGTCCTGCTTGTGTTGTACTCATACACTAACCATGAGGCGGAGAGGTCGTGGAGTCCGGCTCTTCCATTGACCTTGTATGGCACCAGCTCCGGGTTTCGCAGCCGTCGGTTGGATCTAAGCGGTACGGCTCACTTCCTCAGAGCATAATAATATGTAATCCAGCTGAATAGTATTTACAGCTTAAGGAAAAACATGAAACATTGGTTGAGGCCTTGCTTGTGTAGTTAACCTTGTTATACCTGTAGTTACTTATACGTTCCCTATGATATGTTGTAAGATCTTATAAATCTTATCTTGTCAATCATGTTCCATAAAGAGATATTATGTGATATGCCTTCCGTACAACTGGTAAGCGTGACAATATGAACAACTTTACTTTATATATTGCTTTGGTTATACCTCTTATCAGTATTTGTTGTTGTTGCTTTAATCTTTCTTTGGTTTATAGCTTCGGCAGGGAGTTATGTTTCTCACTGGGACTGTGTGTCTCACCCCGCTGGTTTATAACCTTTTTAGGTGTTTGAGCTAGATGTGGTGGTGGTCAAAAAGTTGCGGTCGAGCAGCAAGAAGAGCAGTAGAAGGCAAGCAATGGATATGCTACTGTTTTTGTAACATCCCTGACCTGGGTTATAATCTAACCCTAGAAGTTTTTCCTAAATATGTAATTAAACACTTATTATTACTCTCTGGCATGTAACTAAGTTCCTCAGGAACATACACTTTCAATTTTGTCCCTTTTTAATCAAAGTTGTAATATTATTTTGTAATGCAGGGACCTATGTGCAAATTACCCAATTAAGGGGTTTAACTTGCAAAATTGCACAGGTTAAGATGTTCCTCTGATGATGAGACATCATATGTGTGAATATGATGAGATAGGATGGATTTCCCAAGCTTGGGCATTCAGATGTGAAAAACACTAGAGGGGGGTGAATAGAGTTTTTAAATAATTTTAACAATTTATTGAACTTAAACAACCACAATTGAAATTGGAAGAAGGAGACAGGTGTTTAGAGTGGTTCCAACTTTAGCAAATACTAAAGTTGTCAGTCCACTACCCGGTTTCTTACCCAACCGGGATTTTGAAAATATTTATTTTATTACCTTCCCAAGGATTTATACAAAATACAATACTTTCCTTTACACCCTTTGAACAGCCTTCACTTGAAGTAGGTGCACCAACTTTGAGGTAGCCTTCTTGAAGTAACTCCAAGCTCCCCCTTGAAGTAGCCTTCCTCTCTAGAAGTAACCTCCCGTTGCACCAGCCTTCTGAAGTAGCTCAAAGTCACCTTCTTCGCCAAGAAGATCTCCACCCTCTCCAATCAGCAGCCTCCAACCTAGGAGTAGCAAGGAGAGTACAAACGGTAATAGAGAACAAGAAAGGAAAAAGGAAATTACAACTTATCCTTTGTAGCCCAAGGCTTGATTTGCCTATATCAAGCGTATAGATCTCCTAACCAAGTGTATGGACTTGTGATTGCAGTGGGTAGGAGATACTAGCCTATAGGACACGAATTATGAGCTAAGGAAGGAAGTAGCCAATGTTCACAATGCTCAATTTGCTCACAAACAGATTGCTCAAAGTATGCTCAAAGAGTTCTCAAGTGTAATAAGTGAGTTTTAGTGTCCTATGGCTTGTCCTATTTATAGGAATGGCCTAAGGATGCTTAAGGACGTTCTAGACAACTTCTAGGGGTTTCTAAGTGCTTAACTAGCCGTTAGGTACAAGTTTGTTGCTTTAACAACGGCTATTTAATTAATTCTGCAGTTGCTGTCAGAGACCATCTCGGTCGAGGAATAGTCGACCGAGACACCTACTCGGTCAAACTTTTGTCGACCGACAGGCACTCTGGAACAAGTGATTTGCAATGTCTTTCTCCAACTGCCAACTAACTTGTCAGTTGTGTCTAACGGCTACTTTGGATCTTTCTCGGTCGAGAAGATTGTCGACCGAGAGTGTCTCGGTTGAGGAGTTTGTCGACCGAGATTGATCCTGTTTCAATGTTTCAATTTAGGCACTAATTGTATGTATGAGTGTGCATATGTGATCCTATTTGAAGGGGATGACTTATCTAAATGTGGTGTTTAGCTAGGGAAGATCTAACGCTTGATTTACATGCAATCTAAGTACTTGTACATTATATATTTGTACAAGTTTTTACAAAGCGATTACATTGCATGAAAAACATAAACATGTAAGCATACGGATTCCCTAGTTGCTTTGTCATCCACCTTGTTCCTGCACACTCAAGTAGCTCGTTAGATCAATAAGAATGAAATGTTTGTCATAATCAAAACAAAGGGATTTATAGATGTCCATTTAGCCAACAATCTCCCCCTTTTTGAAGATGACAAACATTTCCAAAATATAAATGAAGGAAATATAAAACATATGAGTTTCATACCTTTAGATTACCTTTTGTAGCTTTTCCTCTTGTTTATAAAATGTGTGCTTATTATTCCCTTTGAATTATGGAACATGAAATCCAATTCACTAGGGAATATAGCAACTTTCAATGTAAAGCCAAGAGTTTATTTATGAAACTCATTGATTAAGTTTTTCATAATTACTAAGTTTTAGTTTTATATTTATTTCTCCCCCTTTGTCATTTCAAAAAGATATCCGTTAGAAATAGAAACTCCTCCTTAATTTGATGTCCATTAAAAGCCAAACTATCACAATGCAAGGAAGAGTTTTTGTTTAAGTAGCACAAATATCAAAGAAAACATCTTCCAAAGGAGTGATAAGCAGTTGCTTCCTAATCTTGTTAAATTGATCTAGTGGAAGCGGTTTTGTAAAAATATCAGCCAATTGATCTTTCGTATCAACATGATGAAGGGAAACATGATTCTTGGAGATATGATCTCTTAAAAAGTGATGACGGATTTCAATATGTTTAGCTCGGCTGTGTAAAATAGGATTGTGTGCTAAGTTTATAGCGCTCGTGTTGTCACAAAAAATAGGCGTAGAAGAAAGAGTAAAACCATAATCGTTTAACACTTGCTGCATATAAAGCACTTGAGCACAACAAGACCCGGCTGCCATATATTCAGCTTCAGTTGTAGATAGGGCAACCGTATTTTGTTTCTTGCTAAACCAAGATACTAAAGCTCTCCCTAATAAGAAACAGCCACCACTAGTACTCTTGCGATCAAGTCGACAACTAGCATAATCCGCATCAGTATAAGCTTTAAAATCCAAGGATTGTCCTTTTGGATACCATAAACCAAAGCAAGTAGTGTCGGCTAGGTAACGAAGAATTCGTTTAACTGCTAGAAAATGAGAGTGCATAGGTTGTGATTGAAATCGAGCACAAAGACCAACGGGAAACATAATATCCGGTCTAGAAGCAGTTAAGTAAAGCAAACTACCAATCATGGCTCTATATAAGGAATCATCAATAGGTTCCCCATTTTCATCCTTATCAATTTTAATAGAAGTAGCCATAGGAGTAGTAGCATGTTTGCACTGATCCATCCCAAAACGTTTTAATAGTTCTGTAGTATATTTTTCTTGGCTTATGAATATTCCGGCAGGTGTTTGCTTAATTTGAAAACCAAGAAAGAAAGTTAGTTCACCCATGAGGCTCATTTCAAATTCTTTTTGCATAATGTCACTGAATTGTGTGCACAATGAATCATTAGAAGCTCCAAAAATAATGGCATCAACATATATTTGCACAACTAGGAAATCAGATGTATACGTTTTGAAAAATAAAGTAGAATCTGAATTTCCAATAGAAAAACCATTATCAAAAAGATATGTCTTGAGCCTTTCATACAAATTTCTAGGTGCTTGTTTTAAACCATAAAGTACTTTCTTAAGTTTATAAACATAGTCACCTTTTTCCGGTATTTCAAAACCAGGTGGTTGGGCAACATATACTTCTTCTTGAATAATGCCATTTAGAAATGCACTTTTTACATCCATTTGGTAGAGTTTGATGTTTTTATGTGCAGCGATAGCTAGTAACATTCTAATAGCTTCAAGTCTAGCTACCGGTGCATACGTTTCATCAAAATCTATTCCTTCTTGTTGATTATATCCTTGTGCTACTAACTGAGCTTTATTCCTTATTACTTCTCCTGCCTCATTTAGCTTGTTCCTAAAAACCCATTTAGTTCCTATTATGGTTTTATCTTTTGGTTTAGGAACTAAATCCCATACATCATTTTTAGTGAATTGATTCAATTCTTCTTGCATGGCTATTATCCAATAATCATCTTTAAGAGCTTCAGATATCTTTTTAGGTTCAATGATAGAAACAAAAGCCATGTTTGCAACATCTTTGAAGGAAGACCGAGTTTTGACTTTATCTTTAGGATCTCCAATAATTAGTTCTTGAGGATGATCTTTAATAAGTCTCGGTGTAGGTTGTGGTTCAGCTTGGTGATTATTTGTATTATCTTTCTCACTATCATTTGGTATGTTTAAATTTTCGAATTGATTTGTGAGATCTATGATTTCTAGATTTTCAGATTTGGATTCTTCATGAAAAGAAACATGAATAGATTCCTCAACTTTTCTAGATATAGTGTTATATACTCTAAAAGCTTTGCTAGAAGTGGAATATCCCAAAAAGAATGCTTTGTGTGATTTAGAGTCAAACTTGTCTCTATCATCTTTGGTATTTAAAATATAGCATGTGGAGCCAAAGGTATGAAAATAGTCAACTCTAGGTTTCTTAGAATGTATTATTTCATATGGAGTTTTCTTCAAATGAGAGTGAACAGTTACTCTATTTAACACATAGCATGCAGTGTTTACAACTTCAGCCCAAAAGGTTTTGGGTGTATTGTGTTCGAGCATCATAGTTCTAGCCATTTCTTGTAGTGATCGATTTTTCCTTTCGACTATACCATTTTGTTGTGGGGTGCGTGGAGCAGAAAAATTATGAGTGTACCCTTGAGATGTACAAAATTCCTCAAATGTATGGTTTTCAAATTCCCCACCATGATCACTTCTAATGGTACATATTTTGCTTTGTAATAGATTTTCAATCTTGGAACAAAATTGTATGAAAACATGAATAGTATCATCTTTAGTTGCAATAAAGTGTACCCATGTGTATCTACTATAATCATCAACAATAACAAAACAATATCTTTTACCACCAATAGATTGTGTCCTCATGGGTCCAAATAAATCCATATGAATTAATTCCAAGGATCTACTGGTGCTAAGTACATGTTTTGATTTAAAAGAGGTTTTGGTTTGCTTTCCCATTGTGCATGGTTCACAGTTTTCAACTTGATCAAAAGATAAAGTAGGCAATCCACGAACAAGATCATATTTTACTAACTTTTTAATAACATGTGAACTAGCATGTCCTAGCTTTTTATGCCATACTTGTAAGGTATTTTCATTTGCAAGCAAGCATTTTCCCACTACTGATTTCATAGAGTTAGGTTTAAGGATATAAAGATTTCCAACTCTATTTCCTTCATAAACAACATTTGTAGTGTTTTCTATCAATAACTTGCAGCACGTTTTGTTAAATAACACATCATAACCACTATCACATAATTGACTAACACTTATCAAATTATGGTGCAAACCATCAACGAGTAGAACATTTTTTATTTCGAGGTTTGTACCAACATTACCTATTCCAACGATTTTGCCCTTACCATTGTCTCCAAAGGTGACTGTTCCACTTTTCTTTTCTTCAAAGGTTTGAAATGCATCCTTGTTCCCGGTCATATGTTTGGAACATCCACTGTCAACCACCCATTCCTGCATTAAAATGGAGATTTTAGTACCCATGTGATGGTCCGATATGGTTAGAATCATTTAAGTACAGATTTGTATAAGAGTTCTGAATCAGAAGTCCAGTCGGTCAACAATTGTTCGACCGACATCTGTCTCGGTCGACAAATTGTCGATCGAGAAGGTTACTGTATTACAAACAAAGAAACACAGAAATTTAGCTCGGTTGACCAATTTTCGACCGAAATAATTTCTGGAAATTTTGATATGTTACATACATTCGGTCGGTCGACAATACTTCGACCGATTAATGGTTCGGTCGACAATACTTCAACCGACTAAGTTCCTGTTTCAGTACAATAATGCAGAAAATTTACAATATGCATGAAATCTTTTGTTTAGTTGAGATAAGACAATATAAATATCAAGATGGAGCGTTTGGTCATATCTCAACTAAATTCCATTTGACTCTACTAAGTTTGAGGTTTTGGGACCCAAACTAATTCGGAATCCTTAGTTTTATAAGGACATGAAAAGGAATAGTGTCCAAGGCGTAAACAAAAATGGCAAGTAATAGAATCAACTTCATTTCTCTTTCTAGCCATTGTGTTCTTGGGTACAAACATAGTTTGAGTTCTTTTGGGTTGATTTTTCTTTGGAGCATATCCCAAACCTTTTCTTCCGTTGAAAACAGTACCAATGCTTAGAATGTTATCAAGTATATTTTTTCTTCTTAACTCATAAAGTTCTCTTTGCAGCTGAGCAATATCATTCATTTTCTTGTGTAGATCATTTCTTGCTTGATCTAAATCAGATAACAATGAATCTCTTTCTTTTATAACATTATCATAGTCTAGATGGTTACACAAAATAGGTTGAGTCTGAAAATCTTTTAGTTTGGCTAACAAGTCAGTCTATTCTTTAGAAAGAAGATCAACATTTGTTTCTAAAGTGAGTAGCTTTCTAGTGCAATCATCTAAATATGTTTTTAAAGACAAATTCCCAAGATCAATGTTATTCTTTTCAGAAGAAAGATTATCTAATTTAACAATTTGCTCATCATTTGATTTGATAACCTTCTTTAGTTTCTTCTTGACATCAACATACTTATCATGAATATCTTGTAGACTAGTGACTAACTCTTCTTTAGAAAGATCAAGTAGGTTTACCTCTTGAGAGTTTTCATCATCTTCTCTTGCCATTAGACAATCCATGGTTTCTTCTCCACTTTCACTGTCACTTGACTCGTCCCATGCAGCTTTATAGGCTTTTTCTCCCTTCTTCTTGTGTGAGCTTTTCTTTCCTTTCTTTGCTTTAGGACATTCATTTTTGAAATGCCCTTTCTTCCCACATTCAAAGCACCTAGGAGGGGTAGAAGAAGAGCTGGAAATTTTGTTAGATTTAAATCTTTTGTATTTCTTACCATTTACTATCAAGGCTTCTTCTCCCTCTTCTTCACATGACTCCTCACTTTCTTGTGTGATGACCTTAGAAGCTTTTAGAGCCACATCCTTCTTCTTTCCTTGCTGAAGTTCACATGCTCTTCTTTCTTCCTCTTCTAGGGTTGCTTCATGAGCTTCTAAGTTGCCAATAAGTTGCTCCATTTTCAGTCGAGTGAGGTCGTTTGCTTCTTCAATGGCTGTCACCTTTGGCTTATATTTTGGAGGAAGTGAACGAAGGATCTTTGATACCTGATCTTCTTCAAGGACAGGTTTTCCTAGAGCACTTAAACCATTAACAATAGTAGAGAATTTTGCAAACATTTCACTAATTGATTCATCAGGATCCATACGAAAGTGTTCAAATTTTTGTTTAAACATGCTAATTTTGGAATTTTTGACTTGGACTGTACCTTCATAGGTTATGGATAGTCTATGCCAAATATCATAGGTTGTGTCACAATTAGATATTCTATTAAATTCTCCTACCGAAATAGAACAATATAAAATGCTTACAACTTTTGCATTCATTTGGGCCAGCTTTACCGTATTTGCATCCCATTCTGCAAATTGAGTTTGAGGGAGCTCATATGGGGTTGACACCATTCTCCATAAGTCCCAATTGATGCCTTGGAAGTAGAACTGCATCCTTCTCTTCCAATATTGGTAGTTTGTTCCATCGAACGCTGGAGGCCTAGCAACAAGTGTTCCTTCAAGGTTAAGGTTGTTGAGCACTCCATCCCCCATTTCTTCAAGACCTTGTTAGGGTTCCTTGAAGCCTGCTCTGATACCAATTGAAAAACACTAGAGGGGGGGTGAATAGAGTTTTTAAATAATTTTAACAATTTATTGAACTCAAACAACCACAATTGAAATTGGAAGAAGGAGACATGTGTTTAGAGTGGTTCCAACTTTAGCAAATACTAAAGTTGTCAGTCCACTACCCGGTTGCTTACCCAACCGGGATTTTGAAAGTATTTATTTTATTACCTTCCCAAGGATTTATACAAAATACAATACTTTCCTTTACACCCTTTGAACAACCTTCACTTGAAGTAGGTGCACCAACTTTGAGGTAGCCTTCTTAAAGTAACTCCAAGCTCCCCCTTGAAGTAGCCTTCCTCTCTAGAAGTAACCTCCCGTTGCACCAGCCTTCTGAAGTAGCTCAAAGTCACCTTCTTCGCCAAGAATATCTCCACCCTCTCCAATCAGTAGCCTCCAACCTAGGAGTAGCAAGGAGAGTACAAACGGTAATAGAGAACAAGAAAGGAAAAAGGAAATTACAACTTATCCTTTGTAGCCCAAGGCTTGATTTGCCTATATCAAGCGTATAGATCTCCTAACCAAGTGTATGGACTTGTGATTGCAGTGGGTAGGAGATACTAGCCTATAGGACACGAATTATGAGCTAAGGAAGGAAGTAGCCAATGTTCACAATGCTCAATTTGCTCACAAACAGATTGCTCAAAGTATGCTCAAAGAGTTCTCAAGTGTAATAAGTGAGTTTTAGTGTCCTATGGCTTGTCCTATTTATAGGAATGGCCTAAGGATGCTTAAGTACGTTCTAGACAACTTCTAGGGATTTCTAAGTGCTTAACTAGCCGTTAGGTACAAGTTTGTTGCTTTAACAACGACTATTTAATTAATTCTGCAGTTGCTGTCAGAGACCATCTCGGTCGAGGAATAGTCGACCGAGACACCTACTCGGTCGAACTTTTGTCGACCGACAGGCACTCTGGAACAAGTGATTTGCAACGTCTTTCTCCAACTGCCAACTAACTTGTCAGTTGTGTCTAACGGCTACTTTGGATCTTTCTCGGTCGAGAAGATTGTCGACCGAGAGTGTCTCGGTCGAGGAGTTTGTCGACCGAGATTGATCCTGTTTCAATGTTTCAATTTAGGCACTAATTTTATGTATGAGTGTGCATATGTGATCCTATTTGAAGGGGATGACTTATCTAAATGTGGTGTTTAGCTAGGGAAGATCTAACGCTTGATTTACATGCAATCTAAGTACTTGTACATTATATATTTGTACAAGTTTTTACAAAGCGATTACATTGCATGAAAAACATAAACATGTAAGCATATGGATTCCCTAGTTGCTTTGTCATCCACCTTGTTCCTGCACACTCAAGTAGCTCGTTAGATCAATAAGAATGAAATGTTTGTCATAATCAAAACAAAGGGATTTATAGATGTCCATTTACCCAACAATCTCCCCCTTTTTGAAGATGACAAACATTTCCAAAATATAAATGAAGGAAATATAAAACTTATGAGCTTCATACCTTTAGATTACCTTTTGTAGCTTTTCCTCTTGTTTATAAAATGTGTGCTTATTATTCCCTTTGAATTATGGAACATGAAATCCAATTCACTAGGGAATATAGCAACTTTCAATGTAAAGCCAAGAGTTTATTTATGAAACTCATTGATTGAGTTTTTCATAATTACTAAGTTTTAGTTTTATATATATTTCTCCCCCTTTGTCATTTCAAAAAGATATCCGTTAGAAATAAAAACTCCCCCTTAATTTGATGTCCATTAAAAGCCAAACTATCACAATGCAAGGAAGAGTTTTTGTTTAAGTAGCACAAATTTCAAAGAAAACATCTTCCAAATGAGTGATAAGAAGTTGCTTCCTAATCTTGTTAAATTGATCTAGTGGAAGCGGTTTTGTAAAAATATCAGCCAATTGATCTTCCGTATCAACATGATGAAGGGAAACATGATTCTTAGAGATATGATCCCTTAAAAAGTGATGACGGATTTCCATATGTTTAGCTCGGCTGTGTAAAATAGGATTGTGTGCTAAGTTTATAGCGCTCGTGTTGTCACAAAAAATAGGCGTAGAAGAAAGAGTAAAACCATAATTGTTTAACACTTGCTGCATATAAAGCACTTGAGCACAACAAGACCCGGCTGCCATATATTCAGCTTCAGTTGTAGATAGGGCAACCGTATTTTGTTTCTTGCTAAACCAAGATACTAAAGCTCTCCCTAATAAGAAACAGCCCCCACTAGTACTCTTGCGATCAAGTCGACAACCAGCATAATCCGCATCAGTATAAGCTTTAAAATCCAAGGATTGTCCTTTTGGATACCATAAACCAAAGCAAGTAGTGTCGGCTAGGTAACGAAGAATTCGTTTAACTGCTAGAAAATGAGACTGCATAGGTTGTGATTGAAATCGAGCACAAAGACCAACGGGAAACATAATATCCGGTCTAGAAGCAGTTAAGTAAAGCAAACTACCAATCATGGCTCTATATAAGGAATCATCAATAGGTTCCCCATTTTCATCCTTATCAATTTTAATAGAAGTAGCCATAGGAGTAGTAGCATGTTTGCACTGATCCATCCCAAAATGTTTTAATAGTTCTTTAGTATATTTTTCTTGGCTTATGAATATTCCGGCAGGTGTTTGCTTAATTTGAAAACCAAGAAAGAAAGTTAGTTCACCCATGAGGCTCATTTCAAATTCTTTTTTCATAATGTCACTGAATTGTGTGCACAATGAATCATTAGAAGCTACAAAAATAATGTCATCAACATATATTTGCACAACTAGGAAATCAGATGTATACGTTTTGAAAAATAAAGTAGAATCTGAATTTCCAATAGAAAAACCATTATCAAAAAGATATGTCTTGAGCCTTTCATACCAATTTCTAGGTGCTTGTTTTAAACCATAAAGTGCTTTCTTAAGTTTATAAACATAGTCACCTTTTTCCGGTATTTCAAAACCAGGTGGTTGGGCAACATATACTTCTTCTTGAATAATGCCATTTAGAAATGCACTTTTTACATCCATTTGGTAGAGTTTGATGTTTTTATGTGCAGCGATAGCTAGTAACATTCTAATAGCTTCAAGTCTAGCTACCGGTGCATACGTTTCATCAAAATCTATTCCTTCTTGTTGATTATATCCTTGTGCTACTAACCGAGCTTTATTCCTTATTACTTCTCCTGCCTCATTTAGCTTGTTCCTAAAAACCCATTTAGTTCCTATTATGGTTTTATCTTTTGGTTTAGGAACTAAATCCCATACATCATTTTTAGTGAATTGATTCAATTCTTCTTGCATGGCTATTATCCAATAATCATCTTTAAGAGCTTCAGATATCTTTTTAGGTTCAATGATAGAAACAAAAGCCATGTTTGCAACATCTTTGAAGGAAGACCGAGTTTTGACTTTATCTTTAGGATCTCCAATAATTAGTTCTTGAGGATGATCTTTAATAAGTCTCGGTGTAGGTTGTGGTTCAGCTTGGTGATTATTTGTATTATCTTTCTCACTATCATTTGGTATGTTTAAATTTTCGAATTCATTTGTGAGATCTATGATTTCTAGATTTTCAGATTTGGATTCTTCATGAAAAGAAACATGAATAGATTCCTCAACTTTTCTAGATATAGTGTTATATACTCTAAAAGCTTTGCTAGAAGTGGAATATCCCAAAAAGAATGCTTTGTGTGATTTAGAGTCAAACTTGTCTCTATCATCTTTGGTATTTAAAATATAGCATGTGGAGCCAAAGGTATGAAAATAGTCAACTCTAGGTTTCTTAGAATGTATTATTTCATATGGAGTTTTCTTCAAATGAGAGTGAACAGTTACTCTATTTAACACATAGCATGCAGTGTTTACAGCTTCAGCCCAAAAGGTTTTGGGTGTATTGTGTTCGAGCATCATAGTTCTAGCCATTTCTTGTAGTGATCGGTTTTTCCTTTCGACTATACCATTTTGTTGTGGGGTGCGTGGAGCAGAAAAATTATGAGTGTACCCTTGAGATGTACAAAATTCCTCAAATGTATGGTTTTCAAATTCCCCACCATGATCACTTCTAATGGTACATATTTTGCTTTGTAATAGATTTTCAATCTTGGAACAAAATTGTATGAAAACATGAATAGTATCATCTTTAGTTGCAATAAAGTGTACCCATGTGTATCTACTATAATCATCAACAATAACAAAACAATATCTTTTACCACCAATAGATTGTGTCCTCATGGGTCCAAATAAATCCATATGAATTAATTCCAAGGATCTACTGGTGCTAAGTACATGTTTTGATTTAAAAGAGGTTTTGGTTTGCTTTCCCATTGTGCATGGTTCACAGTTTTCAACTTGATCAAAAGATAAAGTAGGCAATCCACGAACAAGATCATATTTTACTAACTTTTTAATAACATGTGAACTAGCATGTCCTAGCTTTTTATGCCATACTTGTAAGGTATTTTCATTTGCAAGCAAGCATTTTCCCACTACTGATTTCATAGAGTTAGGTTTAAGGATATAAAGATTTCCAACTCTATTTCCTTCATAAACAACATTTGTAGTGTTTTCTATCAATAACTTGCAGCAAGTTTTGTTAAATAACACATCATAACCACTATCACATAATTGACTAACACTTATCAAATTATGGTGCAAACCATCAACGAGTAGAACATTTTTTATTTCGAGGTTTGTACCAACATTACCTATTCCAACGATTTTGCCCTTACCATTGTCTCCAAAGGTGATTGTTCCACTTTTCTTTTCTTCAAAGGTTTGAAATGCATCCTTGTTCCCGGTCATATGTTTGGAACATCCACTGTCAACCACCCATTCCTGCATTAAAATGGAGATTTTAGTACCCATGTGATGGTCCGATATGGTTAGAATCATTTAAGTACAGATTTGTATAAGAGTTCTGAATCAGAAGTCCAGTCGGTCGACAATTGTTCGACCGACATCTGTCTCGGTCGACAAATTGTCGATCGAGAAGGTTACTGTATTACAAACAAAGAAACACAGAAATTTAGCTCGGTTGACCAATTTTCGACCGAAATAATTTCTGGAAATTTTGATATGTTACATACATTCGGTCGGTCGACAATACTTCGACCGATTAATGGTTCGGTCGACAATACTTCAACCGACTAAGTTCCTGTTTCAGTACAATAATGCAGAAAATTTACAATATGCATGAAATCTTTTGTTTAGTTGAGATAAGACAATATAAATATCAAGATGGAGCGTTTGGTCATATCTCAACTAAATTCCATTTGACTCTACTAAGTTTGAGGTTTTGGGACCCAAACTAATTCGGAATCCTTAGTTTTATAAGGACATGAAAAGGAATAGTGTCCAAGGCGTAAACAAAAATGGCAAGTAATAGAATCAACTTCATTTCTCTTTCTAGCCATTGTGTTCTTGGGTACAAACATAGTTTGAGTTCTTTTGGGTTGATTTTTCTTTGGAGCATATCCCAAACCTTTTCTTCCGTTGAAAACAGTACCAATGCTTAGAATGTTATCAAGTATATTTTTTCTTCTTAACTCATAAAGTTCTCTTTGCAGCTGAGCAATATCATTCATTTTCTTGTGTAGATCATTTCTTGCTTGATCTAAATCAGATAACAATGAATCTCTTTCTTTTATAACATTATCATAGTCTAGATGGTTACACAAAATAGGTTGAGTCTGAAAATCTTTTAGTTTGGCTAACAAGTCAGTCTATTCTTTAGAAAGAAGATCAACATTTGTTTCTAAAGTGAGTAGCTTTCTAGTGCAATCATCTAAAGATGTTTTTAAAGACAAATTCCCAAGATCAATGTTATTCTTTTCAGAAGAAAGATTATCTAATTTAACAATTTGCTCATCATTTGATTTGATAACCTTCTTTAGTTTCTTCTTGACATCAACATACTTATCATGAATATCTTGTAGATTAGTGACTAACTCTTCTTTAGAAAGATCAAGTAGGTTTACCTCTTGAGAGTTTTCATCATCTTCTCTTGCCATTAGACAATCCATGGTTTCTTCTCCACTTTCACTGTCACTTGACTCGTCCCATGCAGATTTATAGGCTTTTTCTCCCTTCTTCTTGTGTGAGCTTTTCTTTCCTTTCTTTGCTTTAGGACATTCATTTTTGAAATGCCCTTTCTTCCCACATTCAAAGCACCTAGGAGGGGTAGAAGAAGAGCTGGAAATTTTGTTAGATTTAAATCTTTTGTATTTCTTACCATTTACTATCAAGGCTTCTTCTCCCTCTTCTTCACATGACTCCTCACTTTCTTGTGTGATGACCTTAGAAGCTTTTAGAGCCACATCCTTCTTCTTTCCTTGCTGAAGTTCACATGCTCTTCTTTCTTCCTCTTCTAGGGTTGCTTCATGAGCTTCTAAGTTGCCAATAAGTTGCTCCATTTTCAGTCGAGTGAGGTCGTTTGCTTCTTCAATGGCTGTCACCTTTGGCTTATATTTTGGAGGAAGTGAACGAAGGATCTTTGATACCTGATCTTCTTCAAGGACAGGTTTTCCTAGAGCACTTAAACCATTAACAATAGTAGAGAATTTTGCAAACATTTCACTAATTGATTCATCAGGATCCATACGAAAGTGTTCAAATTTTTGTTTACACATGCTAATTTTGGAATTTTTGACTTGGACTGTACCTTCATAGGTTATGGATAGTCTATGCCAAATATCATAGGTTGTGTCACAATTAGATATTCTATTAAATTCTCCTACCGAAATAGAACAATATAAAATGCTTACAGGTTTTGCATTCATTTGGGCCAGCTTTACCGTATTTGCATCCCATTCTGCAAATTGAGTTTGAGGGAGCTCATATGGGGTTGACACCATTCTCCATAAGTCCCAATTGATGCCTTGGAAGTAGAATTGCATCCTTCTCTTCCAATATTGGTAGTTTGTTCCATCGAACGCTGGAGGCCTAGCAACAAGTGTTCCTTCAAGGTTAAGGTTGTTGAGCACTCCATCCCCCATTTCTTCAAGACCTTGTTAGGGTTCCTTGAAGCCTGCTCTGATACCAATTGAAAAACACTAGAGGGGGGGGTGAATAGAGTTTTTAAATAATTTTAACAATTTATTGAACTCAAACAACCACAATTGAAATTGGAAGAAGGAGACAGGTGTTTAGAGTGGTTCCAACTTTAGCAAATACTAAAGTTGTCAGTCCACTACCCGGTTGCTTACCCAACCGGGATTTTGAAAGTATTTATTTTATTACCTTCCCAAGGATTTATACAAAATACAATACTTTCCTTTACACCCTTTGAACAGCCTTCACTTGAAGTAGGTGCACCAACTTTGAGGTAGCCTTCTTGAAGTAACTCCAAGCTCCCCCTTGAAGTAGCCTTCCTCTCTAGAAGTAACCTCCCGTTGCACCAGCCTTCTGAAGTAGCTCAAAGTCACCTTCTTCGCCAAGAAGATCTCCACCCTCTCCAATCAGCAGCCTCCAACCTAGGAGTAGCAAGGAGAGTACAAATGGTAATAGAGAACAAGAAAGGAAAAAGGAAATTATAACTTATCCTTTGTAGCCCAAGGCTTGATTTGCCTATATCAAGCGTATAGATCTCCTAACCAAGTGTATGGACTTGTGATTTCAGTGGGTAGGAGATACTAGCCTATAGGACACGAATTATGAGCTAAGGAAGGAAGTATCCAATGTTCACAATGCTCAATTTGCTCACAAACAGATTGCTCAAAGTATGCTCAAAGAGTTCTCAAGTGTAATAAGTGAGTTTTAGTGTCCTATGGCTTGTCCTATTTATAGGAATGGCCTAAGGATGCTTAAGGACGTTCTAGACAACTTCTAGGGGTTTCTAAGTGCTTAACTAGCCGTTAGGTACAAGTTTGTTGCTTTAACAACGGCTATTTAATTAATTCTGCAGTTGCTGTCAGAGACCATCTCGGTCGAGGAATAGTCAACCGAGACACCTACTCGGTCGAACTTTTGTCGACCGACAGGCACTCTGGAACAAGTGATTTGCAACGTCTTTCTCCAACTGCCAACTAACTTGTCAGTTGTGTCTAACGGCTACTTTAGATCTTTCTCGGTCGAGAAGATTGTCGACCGAGAGTGTCTCGGTCGAGGAGTTTGTCGACCGAGATTGATCTTGTTTCAATGTTTCAATTTAGGCACTAATTGTATGTATGAGTGTGCATCTGTGATCCTATTTGAAGGGGATGACTTATCTAAATGTGGTGTTTATCTAGGGAAGATCTAACGCTTGATTTACATGCAATCTAAGTACTTGTACATTATATATTTGTACAAGTTTTTACAAAGCGATTACATTGCATGAAAAACATAAACATGTAAGCATATGGATTCCCTAGTTGCTTTGTCATCCACCTTGTTCCTGCACACTCAAGTAGCTCGTTAGATCAATAAGAATGAAATGTTTTTCATAATCAAAACAAAGGGATTTATAGATGTCCATTTAGCCAACAAGATGTAGCTTGTGGAATGATCATGGTGCTTAAAAACCCTAATTTTGGAGTAAAGTGTAATTTACCCAAAATGTGGGGTGCAAATTGTAAAATACACCTTCTAGAATATCCTTTATGACTATTGACATCATTTAGAGTAGAAATGATGAAAGGGGTGCTCCAATGAAATAATTAGATAAGAAGAATGATCTTTGTAATAAAATTCACCTAGTATGAGTAAGGAGATCCTTCATATATGTACCCTAGTTTGTATGTTGGTCTTCCTTATCCTTAAATCTTGAGTTTTGATGGACTTTTCTTAAGTTATGATGTTTTGGACGTGCCTTAGAAGGAAGTATGGAACCTAGATGATAAATCCACAACTTAGAGGTCCTTATGATGAGAATTAGCCTAAACTATATAAGCATATTCCTTTGCAAACTAAGTAAATGTATCCTTTCCCTTCTTCATTTCTCATCTTGCTCAACCAACCAAGGCAGAGCTCAGGAGCTCAAGGAGATGACCAACTAGTTCTAAGGTAAGAAGAAACCATCTTTTTGCTCGAATTCTTGGAGGAATTCCTTGTAAAAGGTTGGTTTCAAGGTTAATTTACTTAGGTTTCTTGTTCTAGCCGATCATCTCCATCCTTTTCTTGGAGAATCACCTTTGTCCAACTTGTGGAGATCAAGACGCCATTAAAGGCTTGAAGCTTGGAAGCTTGGAGCTCTAGGAACAATGTTTAAGGCGGGGTTTATAACTCTAAACTTCTTGCTTTATTATGCATATCTATGTTCTTGCAAATTATACTTAGTTCTTCTTCTTCCCCACTCTTCCTTGCATTCTTGCAAGCAATCCGTGGAGTAACCGACCTTAACAGAGGTTGAAGATGATGGGCGTGAATTTCTAGGCAACTTTATCAAATGACCTTGGACCCTTTTGGTCTAAATAGTTTGCAAACTGTTTGAGATCAAACGGTCTCAAACCGTTTGATCTCATGCGGTCTTGCAAGACCGTTTAGAATCAAACGGTCTCAAGACCATTTGATAGGGTTGACCAAGGGAAGACCATTTAAGAGTATGTTGTAAATATATTGAATTTAATTTCTACAAAGAATCATAACCTAATTCCAAACCAATCACAAGTTGAAGGCACTTCAATCCCCCCTAAACCCTAATCGGGTTGAATTGTTGTTTTCAAGGATAGATTTTGGTGAACTTTGGGTTGAAGGACCCAAACGGTCTCAAGACCGTTTGGGGGTTCATCCAAACGGTCTCAAGACCGTTTGGTGACAACCCAAGACCGTTTGGTGGTCTAGGGTTGAGGTAATTTGATGGTTTGAAGGTCCAATTGCAATAGGTTGATGAATTGATAAAAATGCTGATTCTAGACCTAATTAGGATTCAACCCTTATCTAATCGACTTGGTTTTTGATGAAACTTTGGGCAAACGGTCTAAAGACCATTTGGAGGATGTCCAAACGGTCTCTAGACCGTTTGGGCCAAGTTTGGGTCCAATTGGTGGTCAATTGATGGGTTCAACCTCGATTTGATTCACATTGTTGAACATTGATGATTAGCCGATTGAAAACCCTAATTGAGTTAGATTCAACCCTAATTGGCTTTCAATTGAGAGTCAATTTGGTGTCCAAATGATTAAGCCTAACCCTAATTAACTCAATTTACAAGTGGATAACAAGGACATGGCCAATTGAAGGCTTCAACATAAGATATCTCAACCTAGTACAACCTTTGAGTCACCTTTGAGGTCCAAACGGTCTCAAGACTGTTTGGGGCCAAACGGTCTCAAGACTGTTTGGGCTCAAATGATCTCAAGGTTGTTTGGACCAATCGATCGCAAGATCGTTTAAGATCAAACGGTTTCAAACCGCATAACCTCAAACGGTTTGGAAGTCAAACTTCTTCAAACGGTCAACACACCCAAACGGTCTTAAGACCATTTGAGGGCAAACGACCTTGAGTGTCATGCGGTCTTGGAGTCAAACCTAGCAAACGGTCAACACATCCAAACGGTCTCAAGACCGTTTGGAGGTAGAATGTGTGCAACCGATTGGAGACTTTAGGGTAGTGATTGCTTAGTACTTTGAAGGTTTTAATTGGTCCAATGGTGGTCTAATCTAAACCCTAATGGTACCCTATGACATTAAGGGACTAAGTGACTAATGGATTGACCCATGATGATGATCAATGGGGAATTTTACCAAAATACCCCTAAAGGGTACAATTGAGTGATACTTTGTTTTAATCAAACTCTAATGACATGATACTGGAGATTTGGCTTATGTTAATCAATGAGGACTTAACCCAACCTAATTCAGAGTGATGTAATCACCATATACTATAAGAGGAGAGAGAAAATCACCATCTACTAGAAAGAGGAGAGAGAAAGTACCAATTATGGCTGAAACTCAAATAAAGCACCTTCAATATGTATGATAGTATATGATTAGGGTATGATCCACCTATGTGAGATCATGGAAACCCTAATTATGATAATTGATTAATCTTAATCTAATCTGAGGGCATCAATGGTGATGTTTCTCATACGTGATGTTTTTATGAGTTCAATTCACCATGAAGTGAATAGTAAACCCTAATTCTAGGGTAACAACATGTAATGTGGATAGTAAACCCTAATTGATGAGAATCAGGGAATATAACTCTTATGAAGAGTATGAGGGAACAACTCTTGAAATGAATTGCTTTACTTCTATCAGTTGAATTAACCATGCAGGTTCTTATATAATGATGATCATATCCAGGTAAGGATTATGATACCATATTCATTGAAAGCATGTTATTCGCTTTATGAATAGTGGCATATCCTGTTACTCAGAAAGTGGCATCCTATGAGATGATAGGATGTAAGAGCCATGAGTATTACGAAGGTCATGAGATGACTTGTGATAAGATGATTAAGAAATGATAATTGATGTGAGTTAGACTTGTTACATTTAGTATTCTACTTTCATAGCTGCTATGCTAATGATTAATGTTTGAGAACATGTATGATGTTAAAAGAATACTGAAATGTACCTAACTAATCAAGTATAATCATACCATGTAGGGCCATGATCATAGATCCATCATTGTCAGAAGTTATATGATGGTGAAATAGGTTTTCCTAAGGGAACTCCTGGAACACATACTTTGAGTATGTGGGGATTATGGATGTGTAAATCCTTACATCCTAGTGTAGGAATTGATGTAGATGTATCTCAATCCATCAACCCTTCACTATATGTTTATACCGGGGTGATGTAACATTATTCCCCCGAGGGAAATCTTTCATACCGCATCGATGAGAGATAAACAAGAAATCTTTCGATAGCGAAGAGAGTGCAGAATGCCACTGTGACTCTAATAGTGAAGATCCAGAATACCCTGGTAAGCTATAGTAGCAGAGACATTAGATGGTCTGCATGTTTATCCTCACTCTGACTGAGGAATATGAAGGTCATGAGAATCCGGCTCTTTCGATGACCTTGTATGATACCAAGGCGACTTAACAGTGGTCGGTTGGAGTATGAGCGGTATACCTCATCTCCGCATGGCTTAAGGATGTTTGTAAAACATAATCAGCCGTGTAGCATATCTATTTAAGTTGAACTACGAGATACATGAATGATGTTACACTGCATAGTACATATGTTCTTCATATCTCTTAAATGTTGTTGTTCTGTTTATTGTCAATCTGTTGTTGATTGCTTTAAAAGTTGTTAATACTTATGTTGTTCTTTGATTGCTATAATAAAGCTTCTAGCGGAGAGTTCTAACTCTCACTGGGACAATTATTTAAAATTGTCTCACCCCGTAGATTTCAACTTTTTAGGTGGTCGTCGAGGACGAAGGAACCAATCTACAGGTGACCAGTACCAGCAGCAGTACCAGGAGCACCAGTAAATCTCAGGTGGAGATTGTGTCTGCTGAGTTTGTAGTTAGATAGTCCTATGTCATCTCTGTACTGTTAGGTCCTTGGAGTTGGTGATCTGAGATTTTGATTTTGACTCTTGAGATTTTGTAACATGCTGTATATAATCACTCAAGAAGTAATTTAATAGAGATGTAAACAGTTTATCTCCTATCTATGAAGGAAGTTTTATGGTTTCAAGATCTTGTCTCAAAAAGTTTTAATTTCCAGTGATTTTTGTATTCCGCTGCTAATTGAATCGCTTCCGCTAAAGTTTACTATGAGTTTTATGTGTTTATCTCGGGTTTTGGAGATCAGAGCCCACAATTAAGTGGTATCAGAGCTCTAGGTTCGCTGAGTCTACAGAGACATAGAACTTAGGATGTCGAGTCTATCCTTAGTGTTTCTTCCTTATCTAATAGAATATTCTGCTCCTTAGGAGAAGAAGATATATAAGGATGTCTAAGCCACATGAGGAGTACGTGGTGGAAAGTAACGTTGTTGCACCTCAGGGAGGTGCAAGGCACCCAGAAATAGAACAGCCTATACCTGAGCCACCCAGGGAGCCACCTTAGTTTGACCCAGCTGACATGGGAAACCTAGCAGTTCAAACGATGTTCGGGCAGTTTATGACTGCCATGACACACATAACTGACAGGATGCCCATGCCTGCATCTAGGACACCTGTCCAGCCTGAAGGACAAGGTATCGGTAAGACGTTCGAGCGACTTCGTCGTGTCAGAGCTACCGAATACTTTGGGAAAACCGACCCCGCGTGGTTGACAGAGTTGGAGAAAGCTTTTAGGATTCTTAACATCCCTGAAGTTGAGAAGGTTAGATATGCTGTCTATCTTCTCAAAGGAAGTGCTGGTCACTGGTGGACCATGGAAGAGCAGAAGAGGCCTAGAATAGAGATCTCATGGGAAGATTTTCATCGAGAATTTGTCCAGAGATATTTCCCGAAGACCTTCCTGGATGAGAAGATATCTCAGTTTGAGAGATTGAAGCAGGGCATGATGAACATTAGCGAGTATGAAGCTAAGTTCATGGAGTTATTGTGGTTTTGTCCGCACATGGCTGCCACAGAAGAAGAAAGAATCAGGAGGTTCGAGAAGGGTTTGAATGCTGACATGACTACTCTCGTGTCTGCCCTAGAAAACCGAGAGAGGTTCTCTACCTTCGTTGAGTCAGTCCGAAGGATAGAGAGGTCCGTGGTCGAGAAGAGGCAAACCCAAAAGAGATATCCACAGTTCCAGGGTTCTTCATCTAGGGACTTTAAGAAGCCTAGATTCTCTGCACCTACCCCTCCACCACCCAGATCGAGTTTTCAGACTCAATGGTCTCCAAGTAGAGGTAGAGGACGGAGTCAACCGCCTCAAGAGATTCACAATTCGGCATCAATGTCAGTCACTGGACCACCGAGACCACAACAACAGGAGAGAAGCTGCTACAACTGTGGGAAGGCGGGACACTTGATGAAGGACTGCAGGTCTAGGCCTGTCAGTGTGACACAACCTCCAAGACAGAGTCAAAAGGGATCACAGAGGAGGCAATCTCAAGGAGAAGCTAGAGAACGTGGACAAGCGTCTCAAGCTGGATCATCAGCACCAACTCAACCTCAGGCGACAGTGAGGTTCTATGCTATGAACCCACCAGATGCAGTGGTCAATCCACGGGTTGTGGCAGGTCAGATGAAACTTTTATATTCTGATATGTCTAAATCATGTGTTGTATCTGTTTTGATTGACCCGGGTGCTACGCACTCCTTCATCACTCGGAGAGTGATTCGTAACTACAATATGACAGTCAGTCATAGGGCAGATAGTTTGTTGTTGGAGACTCCGTTGAGTGGGTCTGCTGTTTTGCAGGAGGTATGCTCTCCCTGCATCCTTTTCTTTTCTGACCATCGCATTCAAGTGGATCTTATACCACTTGATATGCAAGGACTTGATATAATCCTTGGGATGGATACCTTGGAAAGGTATAGGGTTGTCTTGGATTGTGAATCCAAGCTGGCTGTGTTTGCTGATGGTAGAAACACATGGATCTTTCAAGGAGAAAGAAAGATTCTACCCACCTGTCTTGTGTCAGCTATGGTTGCTGATAAGTTGATGAGGCAAGGATGTTATGCATTCTTAGCCCATGTGGTAGATACTACCAAAGAGAGCCCCAACCCTGCTGAAGTTCCTGTAGTCAGGGAATTCGAGGACGTGTTTCCTGAAGAACTTCCCAGTATACCACCGCCTCGGGAAATTGATTTTGAAATCAATTTGGTCCCAGATACACAACCCATAGCCCAGACACCATATAGGATGGCGCCTGCCGAAATGGAAGAACTCAAGAAACAGCTTCAAGAGTTACTTGAGAAGGGTTTCATCCGACCGAGTACTTCACCTTGGGGTGCTCCAGTTTTGTTTGTTAAGAAGAAATATGGGTCAATGTGGTTGTGCATTGATTACAGACCACTTAATAAAGTAACAATAAAGAATAAGTACCCTCTGTTGAGGATTGATGATCTTTTTGATCAGTTACGTGGTGCAACAGTCTTCTCAAAGATAGACTTGAGATCTGGATATCATCAACTCCGTATTAAGGACAGTGACATATCTAAGTCTGCCTTCAGGACAAGATATGGTCACTATGAGTTCACAGTTATGTCGTTTGGACTAACTAATGCACCAGCTGCATTTATGGAACTCATGAATAGAATCTTCCGACCTTTCCTCGATCAGTGTGTTGTCGTCTTCATAGATGACATTCTGATTTATAGTAAGGATGCTCAGCAGCATGAACAACATCTTCACCAAGCTTTGACCTTGCTAAGAGAACACAAGCTATACACTAAGTTTAGCAAGTGTGAGTTCTGGTTGCCGGAAGTATCTTTTCTTGGACACGTGGTATCTGCCTCGGGTATTCGAGTTGACCCTCAAAAGGTAGAATCGGTTCTACAATGGGAACAACCGAAAATACCGACGGAGATTCGAAGTTTCTTAGGGTTAGCTGGCTACTACTGAAGGTTCATTAAGAATTTCAGTTCTATAGCCTTACCCTTGACCAAGTTAACCCGGAAAGATGTTCCTTTTACCTGGAGCGATAAGTGTTAACAGTCGTTTCAGCTGTTGAAGGAGAGGTTGACAAGTGCACATGTGCTTGTGCTACCTGAGCAAGGAAAAGGATATGTAGTTTTCTGTGATGCCTCCAAGAATGGACTTGGATGTGTGTTGATGTAGGATAAGCAAGTGATTTCTATCGCTTCCCGACAGCTTAAGAAACACGAGGAGAATTATCTGACACACGATCTAGAGTTGGCTGTTGTGGTTCATGCCTTGAAGATCTGGAGACATTATCTCTATGGAGAAACATTCCAGATTTTCACAGACCGTAAGAATCTTCAGTATATCTTCTCTCAGCATGAGCTTAACATGAGGCAACGTTTCTGGATGGAGTTAACCAAGGACTACGATTGTACAATTGATTACCATCCAGGGAAGGCCAATGTAGTTGCAGATGCCTTGAGTAGGAAATCAGCAACATCAACCATGGATAGAGCACAACTAAGTTCGTTAGTATGCTCTAGAAGAGATATGCTTATCTCTTTAAGACAAGACAATGTGCAGTTGAAGGTGTCATTATTAGCTGGTTTGTTAGCTGAGATGCATATTAAACCTAATTTAAGAGAGCAGATAAAGGAGGCACAGCAAGCTGATGCTACAGTTCAGCAGATCAGATCTGAGTATGGTGATGAGAAGCAAGATGGTTTCCATGACTCAGATGATCAAGTGGCATGCTATCATGGGAGAATGATAGTACTGGATGTAGATAACCTGAGGAAGTTAGTCCTGGAAGAAGCTCATTCTTCAATGTATGCTATGCATCCAGGGAGCACCAAGATGTATCGAAATTTAAAACATATGTATTGGTGGCCTGGGATGAAGAAGGATGTTGCTGAGTTAGTTCCGAGGTGTCCTGTGTGTCAGCAAGTTAAAGTTGAACACCAGAAGCCTGCAGGAACAATGCAACCTTTACCCATACCACAGTGGAAGTGAGACCATGTGACCATGGACTTTGTTGTTGGTCTACCCAGGACAAGTAAAGGACATGATTCAATTTGGGTAATTGTTGATAGGTTGACAAAGACAGCGCATTTCTTACCTGTCAAAAGAACCTATTTTGCTGAAAGGTTATCACAGTTGTATGTTCAAGAGATAGTGCATTTTCACGGAGTTCCTGTCACTATAGTTTCTGACATAGGTCCCCAGTTTACCATTCGTTTTTGGGAACAGTTACATAGAGCTTTAGGTACAAAGTTAAGGTTTAGTATAGCCTTTCATCCATAGACTGATGGACAGTCAGAAAGGACTATACAGACCTTGGAAGACTTGTTGAGAGCATGTGTTCTCTAGTTTACCGGAAGTTGGTATCTACACCTAAGTTTGATAGAGTTTTCCTATAACAATAGCTATCAACATAGTATTGACATGGCACCTTATGAAGCCTTGTATGGTAGACGTTGTAGATCACCCTTATGTTGGTATGAGACTGGTCAACATCAGTTGTTAGGTCTTGATCTTGTGCAGCAGACTACAGAGAAGATCAAAGTTGTACAACAACAGCTTAAGATTGCACAGGATAGGTAGAAATCTTATGTTGACAGACGTCGTAGACCCATAGAGTTCCAGGTTGGAGACAAAGTGTACCTCAAGGTCTCACCTTAGAAAGGAGTCCTTCATTTTGGAAGGAAAGGGAAGTTAGCTCCTAGATTTATGGGGCCTTATCCAATCATTGAACGAGTTGGAAAGGTGCCTATAGACTAGAGTTACCTCTAGAGTTGCAGAGGTTACACCCTGTGTTTCACATTTCTATGCTGAGGAAATGTCACCCTGACACCGAGTCAGTTCTACAACCTATGGAAGTAGAATTGAATGAAGATATAACTTATGAGGAGGGACCAATGTCAATCCTTGATAATAGAATTAAAAAGCTAAAGAAGAAAGATATAAGCCTTGTGAAAGTCCTCTGGAATCACCATGGTGTCGAAGAAGCCACTTGGGAACTAGAGGATGAGATGAGAAGGAAATACCCTACTCTTTTCTCCTAATACGTTTTATTGATTTCGGGGACGAAATCCTTGTAAGGGGTGGATAATTTGTAACATCCCTGACCTGGGTTATAATCTAACCCTAGAAGTTTTGCCTAAATATGTAATTAAACACTTATGATTACTCTCTGGCATGTAATTAAGTTCCTCAGGAACATACACTTTCAATTTTGTCCTTTTTTAATCAAAGTTGTAATATTGTTTTGTAATGCAGGGACCTATGTGCAAATTACCCAATTAAGGGGTTTAACTTGATAAATTGCATAGGTTAAGATGTTCCTCTGATGATGAGACATCATATGTGTGAATATGATGAGATAGTATAGATTTCCCAAGCTTGGGCATTCAGATGCAGCTTGTGGAATGATCCTGGTGCTTAAAAACCCTAATTTTGGAGTAAAGTGTAATTTACCCAAAATGTGGGGTGCAACTTGTAAAATACACCTTATAGAATATCCTTTATGACTCTTGACATCATTTAGAGTAGAAATGATGAAAGGGGTGCTTCAATGAAATAATCAGATAAGAAGAATGATCTTTGTAATAAAATTCACCTAGTATGAGTAAGGAGATCCTTCATATATGTACCCTAGTTTGTATGTTGGTCTTCCTTATCCTTAAATCTTGAGTTTTGATGGACTTTGCTTAATTTATGATGGTTTGGACGTGCCTTAGAAGGAAGGAGGGACCTAGATGATAAATCCACAACTTAGAGGTCCTTATGATGAGAATTAGCCTAAACTATATAAGCCTATTCCTTTGCAAAATAAGTAAATGTATCCTTTCCCTTCTTCATTTCTCATCTTGCTCAACCGACCAAGGCAGAGCTCAGGATCTCAAGGAGACGACCAACTAGTTATAAGGTAAGAAGAAACCATCTTTTAGCTCGAATTCTTGGAGGAATTCCTTGTATAAGGTTGGTTTCATGGTTAATTTACTTAGGTTTCTTGTTCTAGCCGATCATCTCCATCCTTTTCTTGGAGAATCACCTTTGGCCAACCTGTGGAGCTCAATACGCCATTAAAGGCTTGAATCTTGGAAGCTTGGAGCTCTAGGAACAACGCTTAAGGCGGGTTTTATAACTCTAAACTTCTTGCTTTATTATGCATATCTATGTTCTTGCAAATTATACTTAGTTCTTCTTCTTCCCCACTCTTCCTTGCATTCTTGCAAGAAATCCATGGAGTAACCGACCTTAACAGAGGTTGAAGATGATGGGCGTGAATTCCTAGGCAACTTTATCAAATGACCTTGGACCCTTTTGGTCTAAACGGTTTGCAAACCATTTGAGATCAAACGGTCTCAAACCGTTTGATCTCATGCGGTCTTGCAAGACCGTTTAGAATCAAACGGTCTCAAGACCATTTGATAGGGTTGACCAAGGGAAGACCATTTAAGGGTCTGTTGTAAATATATTGAATTTAATTTCTACAAAGAATCATAACATAATTCCAAACCAATCACAAGTTGAAGTCACTTCAACCCCCCCTAAACCCTAATCGGGTTGAATTGATGTTTTCAAGGATAGATTTTGGTGAACTTTGGGTTGAAGGACCCAAACGGTCTCAAGACTATTTGGGGGTTCATCCAAACAGTCTCAAGACCGTTTGGTGACAACCCAAGACCGTTTGGAGGTCTAGGGTTGTGGTAATTTGATGGTTTGAAGGTCCAATTGCAATAGGTTGATGAATTGATAAAAATGCTGATTTAGACCTAATTAGGGTTCAACCCTTATCTAATCGACTTGGTTTTTGATGAAACTTTGGGCAAACGGTCTCAAGACCGTTTGGAGGATGTCCAAATGGTCTAAAGACCGTTTGGGCCAAGTTTGGGTCCAATTGGTGGTCAATTGATGGGTTCAACCTTGATTTGATTCACATTGTTGAACATTGATGATTAGCCGATTGAAAACCCTAATTGAGTTAGATTCAACCCTGATTGGCTTTCAATTGAGGGTCAATTTGGTGTTCAAATGATTAAGCCTAACCCTAATTAACTCAATTTACAAGTGGATAACAAGGACATGGCCAATTGAAGGCTTCAACATAAGATATTTCAACCTAGTACAACCTTTGAGTCACCTTTGAGGTCCAAATGGTCTGAAGACCATTTGAGGCCAAACGGTCTCAAGACCATTTGGGTTCAAACAATCTCAAGGTCGTTTGGACCAATCGATCTCAAGATCGTTTAAGATCAAACAGTTTCAAACCGCATAACCTCAAACGGTTTGGAAGTCAAACTTCCTCAAACGGTCAACGCACCCAAACGGTCTTAAGACCGTTTGAGGGCAAACGACCTTGAGTGTCATGCGGTCTTGGAGTCAAACCTAGCAAACGGTCAACACATCCAAACGGTCTCAAGACCGTTTGGAGGTTGAATGTGTGCAACGGATTGGAGACTTTATGGTTGTGATTGCTTAGTACTTTGAAGGTTTTAATTGGTCCAATGGTGGTCTAATCTAAACCCTAATGGTACCGTATGACATTAAGGGGCTAAGTGACTAATGGATTGACCCATGATGATGATCAATGGGGCATTTTACCAAAATACCCCTGAAGGGTACAATTGAGTGATACTTTGTTTTAATCAAACTCTAATGACATGATATTGGAGATTTGGCTTATGTTAATCAATGAGGACTTAACCCAACCTAATTTAGAGTGATGTAATCACCATCTACTATAAAAGGAGAGAGAAAATCACCACCTACTAGTAAGAGGAGAGAGAAAGTACCAATTATGGCTAAAACTCAAGTAAATCACCTTCAATGTGTATGATAGTACATGATTAGGGTATGATCCACCTATGTGAGATCATGGAAACCCTAATTATGATAATTGATGAATCTTAATCTAATCTGAGGGCATAAATGGTGATGTTTCTCATATGTGATGGTGTTATGAGTTCAATTCACCATGAAGTGAATAGTAAACCCTAATTCTAGGGTAACAACATGTAATGTGAATAGTAAACCCTAATTGATGAGAATCAGGGAATATAACTCTTGTGAAGAATATGAGGGCACAACTCTTGAAATGAATTGCTTTACTTCTATCAGTTGAATTAACCATGCAGGTTCTTATATAATGATGATCATATCCAGGTAAGGATTATGATACCATATTCATTGAAAGCATGTTATTAGCTTTATGAATAGTGGCATATCCTGTTACTTAGAAAGTGGCATCCTATGAGATGATAGGCTGTAAGAGCCATGAGTATTACCAAGGTCATGAGATGACTTGTGATAAGATGATTAAGAAATGACAATTGATGTGAGTTAGACTTGTTACATTTAGTATTCTACTTTCATAGATGCTATGCTAATGATTAATGTTTGAGAACATGTATGATGTTAAAAGAATACTGAAATGTACCTAACTAATCAAGTATAATTATACCATGTAGAGCCCTGATCATAGATCCATCATTGTCAGAAGTTATATGATGGTGAAATAGGTTTTCCTAAGGGAACTCCTGGAACACATACTTTGAGTATGTGGGGTATATGGAGGTGTAAATCCTTACATCCTAGTGTAGGAATTGATGTAGATGTATCTCAATCCATCAACCCTTCACTATATGTTTATACCGGGGCGATGTAACATTATTCTCCCGAGGGAAATCTTTTATACCGCATCGATGAGATAAACAAGAAATCTTTCGATAGCGAAGAGAGTGCAGAATGCCACTGTGACTCTAATAGTGAAGAACCAGAATACCCTGGTAAGCTATAGTAGCTGAGACACTAGATGTTCTGCATGTTTATCCTCACTCTGACTGAGGAAGATGAAGGTCATGAGAATCCGACTCTTTCAATGACCTTGTATGATACCGAGGCGACTTAACAGTGGTCGGTTGGAGTATGAGCGGTATACCTCATCTCCGCAGGGCTTAAGGATGTTTGTAAAACATAATCTGTCGCGTAGAATATCTGTTTAAGTTGAACTATGAGATACATGAATGATGTTACACTGTATAGTACATATGTTCTTTATATCTCTTAAATGTTGTTGTTTTGTTTATTGTCAATCTGTTGTTGATTGCTTTAAAAGCTGTTATTACTTATGTTGTTCTTTGATTGCTATAATAAAGCTTCTAGCGGAGAGTTATAACTCTCGCTGGGACAATTATTTAAAATTGTCTCACCCCGTAGATTTCAACTTTTTAGGTGGTTGTCAAGGATGAAGGAACCAATCTACAGGTGACCAATACCAGCAGCAGCACCAAGAGTAGCAGTAAATCTCAGGTGGAGATTGTGTCTGCTGAGTTTGTAGTTAGATAGCCCTATGCCGTCTCTGTACTCTTAGGTTCTTGGAGTTAGTGATCTGAGATTTTGATTTTGACTCTTGAGATTTTATAACATGTTGTATATAATTACTCAAGAAGTAATTTAACATAGATGTAAACAATTTATCTCCTATCTATGAAGGAAGTTTTATGGTTTCATGATCTTGTCTCAAAAAGTTTTAATTTCCAGTGATTTTTGTATTCCGCTACTAATCGAATCGCTTCCGCTAAAGTTTACTACGAGTTTTATGTGTTTATCTCGGGTTTTGGAGATCAGAGCCCACAGTTTTGGTCATTTTGTAGTATTGGTTTTGAGTCATCCCTGTACTCTCAGGTCCTTGGAGAATTTTTGACGTTGTTTCACGATATATAGTTGAGGATCCTTTGTATATCCTGATGTTGGCCGGATGTGGGCCGTTATGTATGTATATTAACAGGTGATGAACTCTTGTGATGACTAGACAACTGTTCCTTTAAGTTGTGGACATGCGTCAAGAGTTTGTAAATGTTTATATAACATGTTTTCCTACAGGAGAAGGATCTAAATATAATAGTTTTCTCAGTTTATCTGCTTTCTATAATCAGTTTTAATTAACCCGTGTTTTGGTAATTTGTGGTTATGGTGATTTATGCACATTTTCGCGTAACACCCCGTTGTCTGTCTGATAGCGGGATGTGTTGTAACACATATCATGTAACTGCAATACACTAGACTATTGTATGTCCTAATTACATGATTAACTTATACTTATAGAGCATAAAGGAAAGTGATACAGCTGCAATAAATTCATAATAGTGATGACATACATGTTTGGGTAGTTTAGTTATGTAGTCTCTCTCTCTTTCTTTGTGTATACATGTATAATAGGTAATTATAGTGGTTATATGATCGACTTATCAAATATATACAAATGATATTAGTGTCAGTGTGTTTGTGTGTGTGTTTTTTTTGCGTGTGTGTCTATATATATATATATATATATGTATATATAATTGTGTGTATATATGTTAAGATAAAGTTTAATTTTTTAGAAATGCACCACCATTACTAATATAGAATACAATTTATCAAATAATAAATGTATATTTCATATATAATGTGTGTATAATGATAAGATAACCTAAATGATGTATTATCTTAGTATTTTCATGTTTGTACTAACGTCTATATATGTGTGTGTGAGAATAAATAAATGCTTCAGAAGTGATTCAAAAAATTTAGTAGTTATTAATAAGAAAATTGACTAACCTAATCGAACAAAATACCTATATACAACCATATGTTTATATAGTTGGTGGTAATTATAAATAAAAATGGATCAAGGAAGAGTATCTACTATATTGGCCCTTTAAATGGAAAAATTGAGAAATAATATATTTTCATAAATGTATAGCTATGTGTATGTGTGGGTATGGGTGTGGGTGTGGGTGTGTGTATACATATATATACATGTATATATGTGTGTATATGTGTGTGTGTATTTGTGTTGGGATGACTTATAATGGGAATAGATACGAAGGGTGATATAATGCTATATTTGAAACTATAACCTTAGAAATGGATATTATAGATTGTTTGGAAAATATAACAGCTATTAGTATGTCATTTAGACCCAAATGGACATTCCCACACTAGAGTAGAAACATGCAAAGGAAGATATTATTTTAAAGAAATATTTTGATCAACCTTGTATTTTGAAGTACGATCTTAATGAGACTTCATTTGAAATTGCATGTAAAGCATTCTATAGTAATAAAACACCATTGGGCTTGCTTGAATGAATGGCCACTATGGAACTTGTGTTGGTAAATTGAATACCTTAGATAGAGAATTGTGTGACTATAGTAATGGTCAATAAAAAGGAATGTAGATCAAAGACACAAATGTGAATCTTAACAAAGGGATAACCTGAGATATGAATATTTAACCATGTATCCAAATGGGATGTGTATATAGTATCTTATCCACAAAGTTAATGTCCCTAACTAAATGGTGACATATACAATCATGGATGATAAAATATTGGCTTCATGGATATATACATATAATAACTATGACATGGACATTAATAAATACATAATGGATCATATGATCACCTAATAAGACCAAAACCCTAATATTCCTTTAGGTGATCAAAATATAGATAAGAAAAATATATTTCTAGGAACATATATGCATGTTCTAATTGAATTGACTACATACCTAATATGTTTCTAGGATAAAAACTTAACCTTATTGAATAAACTACCTTATTAGATTTAGTTATTAGCCGTGTAAGATATGTTCATCTTCCCTACTTTAATTTTAGCATTTGATGACCTGAAACCTTAATTTCAATCAGTGAGGCATAAAATTGTAAATTTATTCCCATTTACACCTCTTTTGAAGTTATTATTTAAAGATATTTCATTTTGATCATTTTTTTTCTCTCTTCTTGGACACGAAGATGGTTGAATATATTTCTGGGTCCTTCCACCTCAATTTCTACAATATGTAAGTAGTATTTGGACTGATTTGGCACTGACTGGATACTTCTATTAGACACTCTATTGTGATTTTTTTATAATTAGACTAGTTATCCTAGAGTGGTGGTGCTTCTCTACAACCATCCATATGGCATGTACTAATTCGACCAGGGCATGTGCTATTTCACCATTTTATATATATTCAGGTATTAGGGTTCTATTCCCTTTACCTATGGTTCAGAATCATATGGTGTATCAAACCTACTATATGAATATTAGCCTATGTCATATCTGAATGCAACCTTACGATTTTTGTGACATGTGGAATGATTTAATTATCATAATATTTACATTCAATGAATGCATTAGTATTTTGATAAGCATTCTCTTATTTTACTTGCTCTCAAACTACCATATTGTTTATATCCCTCTTGTGATTGGGAAATTCCTTACCATTCATTTTTTTAAATGCCCAAGTAATGTTTTTGTTGCACATACCACTACTTTAATAGATGCATACCTTATTTTTTGTTTCTTCCATCTCTTTATTTTGTTCCCAAACAACCCAAATTTGGGTACATTAGAGAATGATTATTGAGGAGGAACACATAATAAGATATCATATATTCATGATAGATTAGGATGTCCAAGTTTCCATCTGTAAACAATCCTTCCACAGTTTGTTTTACCTTCCATTTTATTGAGACCCCTTATGCTGAGGAACAATGTAAATGAAATACTTTGAGCTAATGCAATAGTCTAGTTTTCCTCTACTATATAATTATTTTTCTTTTGTGTATCATAGATTTAAGATATGAAATATAACACATACTTTCTATCATGCTCATTGGTGTGTTTGGATGAAATGAAGTTTCATCACTCATTGCGACATGAGTGAATTAATTCTCTGATTCCACTCCTTACAAGTATTAATAATTGCTTTAACAGTCTGTTAATATGAATATTTCAAACTATTATGTATTTTTGCTATACATATGCCTTGATTAGGCAACTACATGATCCTATAGATACTTTATTGGACCTAATCATGAGTTCAGGAATACCAAATAGTTTTAGTCCCTACATGTCTTGATCTTCCATACTCCCCATAACTTTTCTATGGTTAAGACTCAATTTATGCTAGCCCTAGTTTCTACCTTAAACCTACTCTAAGATGCATTCAAGTATACTCTAAATTATGTTTGTTTTTAGTTGATAACACATAAATGACAAACTTTGCACCCTAACTTAATTTTACATTTACGACATCCCTTTTCTTGAGTGATAACCTCTATTGACTCCATTTTATTTACGCATACTTTTCCTTCAACCCAAAATCACTTATGTATAATTTATTTACTTAATCATAATGTCTAGAGAATTGATGCTCTTTTACCCATGATTTAGATTTTCTGCTACCTAGAGTTGGTTGAGAAATGTTGTGGGGTATACAATAAGGTCTTACAGTAGTACATTTCTCTCATCCCCACAAGTCTAACATTTTGACCTAGGGAATCCCCTATGACATTCGAATATGTGCTAATATAGATGAACTAAGTGATATGGATGGATGCCCTTATGGTCCCCAAATGTTTATAGGGAAATTATAAAGTAACTCATCTAGATTGGGAGACCCTAACACTTGTTATGATGATCGGGTGACCATGTAGTAACCATTGTCTCATGAAAAAGTTTTGTCCCTCCTTGGATAGGTAATGATTAGGATGGACTTTTAAATATTGGATGTGGTACTCTATAGGGATCTAATACAACCTAAAAATATGTAATAGGAAACCCTATTTCGATCTCATATGATATCATATAGAGATTTTTTTTGGTATACCCTTCTACAAGCTTGTAAAAGGAAAGAGAAAATTTAGACTCTCTTGACGAAATGAGGTAGAGGTGAGTTATGGTGAAAACTTATTGACTTGATACACTTAAAAAAATTGGCAACATTTTCCAGGCTTTCATCTTGACTTTTTCTCGCTAAACTTACCTTTCATTGTTATACTATATGTACAAAAATGTATTTTGATTTATTGATGGTTTCTGGAACTAATTCAACACTTTAGGTAGTCGATAATTGTAGAGACACCAATTTGACATGAAATAGATGACCCAGATAAGGACTAATTGATTAATTACATACACCATGAAACACTAGATGTTTGTATGGATCCATAGATGACAAGAAGCTTTGGACGTATATGTATAAGTTGACTTACTCCTTGCTACATATTTAAGTGGTTAGTCAGTTGTAAAGTGAACCTTTCTAAGGGATATGGTCATGAACCCTCTTTCCTATATGAAATTAATTTTCATCACTCATTGAGACATGAGTGGATCCCTTCTTGATTCCACTATTTACAAGTATATAATCATAGCTTTAGCAATCTATTAATATGACTATTTCAAGTTATCCTCTATTGTTCCTATTTATATACCTTTATTGGGTTGCTAGATGATTGTATAGATATTTTGGTGGACCTAATCATGAGTCATGGAATACCGATTAGAGTTTTAGTCCCTACTTGTCTTGATCTTCCATACTCCTCATACATTTTTTTTGGTTAAGACTCAATTTATGATAACCCTAGTTTTTACCTTAACCCTCCTCTTAGATTCATTCAAGTATACTCTAAATTATGTTTGTTTTTAGTTGATAATGCATAGATGACAAGCTTTGCACCCTGACTTAATTTTACATTTATGATGTCCCTTTTTCTGAGTGATAACCTCATTTGACTCCATTTCATGTAGGCAGGGATTTCCTTCAACCCAGAATCGCTTATGTAAAATTTATTTTCCCAAATCATAATGTTTGGAAAATGGATACTCTTTATCCCACATGTTAGATTGCCCACTACCTACGGTTGGTTGAGAAACATGATGGGGTATACAGTAAGGTCTTATAGTTGTACATGTCTCTCATCTCCACAAGTCTAAGCTTGATGCCTAGGGAATCCCCCTTGACATTTGAATACATGCTAATCTAGATGGACTAAGTGATATGAGTAGATGACCTTATGGTCTCCAAACATTTATAGGGACAAGTATAAAGTAGTAAATCTAGAATTGGAGACCCTAACCTTCATTATGATGATTGGGTGGCCATGTAGTGGCCATCCTCTCATGATGAAGTTTTATCTCTACTTATATAAGTCATGATTAGGATGGAATTGTGACGACCCAACGCCACAAGAATAAGATTACTCAAACAAAATGTGAGGGGGTGTTGGTATAGTATGCCTAGAGAGACATTCATATGATGATTGCAATGAGGCATATGATACTTGATTTGATAATAATAATAAAGGTAATTTTGTCTATTATGTTTGTCTCACTCATGAGATGATGACACATACATGATAGATGTCTAAAGAATGATGTGACTCGATGACATATGTCTTCAGGTTAAGGACCTGAACAATGAGACCATATGTATGTTAAGAGTACATACATTCTTGTTATGTCCCTAGTCAGATATTCATGTGGAAGAAAAATAGACAAAAGTAATATATAAGACTAGAGTGTGTGTTGACTGATAACAGAGTCCCATTAGTCATGATATATGATATCAAGTCAAGCACATAGATATATGTTAGATAATAGTATATCGGATAGACCCACCTTGAGAGTGATACATGGATACCATGGAATGGTAGTCACAATCGTATCTCATAGTGACAGTGGTGATAGTTGTTCTTAAACCTGAAATCACTACACTCATCACATGTCGTTGGGTACACTTTGATATCATCAAACACATTCTTGAAACGTGGGTGTTATAAAGGTGATGGTTGGGTGACTTTGAGGCATGGGGATAGACTATGAGTGATAGAGTTGGGATTTGTCGCTCCTACAAAGGAGTATGATATCCAGAACCCCTTAATAAGTGAGAGTGAGAATTCTATGGCCATACTCATGTGATTCAATATATGATATGTGAACTCACATTCATCTCAGACGTTCTGCTCTAGGTCAAGGAACATGGATTGAATATTGAAGAGGATGGTGTTCCATGCCTCGAGTTCAATCTAGATGTCATAGACAAAGGAACTATACGATCATAGTAACACTAATCACAGATTGTAGGTAGAAGTTGTTCTCCAACTTTCTAAGTTACTTGGGTAGCAATGATAAGCTACTAGATTCCGCTCATTGCTTGTGATGTCATAAGTTGTTATGAACACTCACTGCCAACATAAATTGGAACCAGTAGGGTCACACATATAGGATACCCCTGGAAGAGAAGATTGTCCATGAAAGATGTTTAGATTGAGACTAAAGGTGTTTAGGTACTCAATTAAACATACAATTTACTGACTGGACTCATAAGTATCAAGTTCAAGTGTTGAACTAGCTGGTTAGAGTGTTAGGTTGATTAGAGACTGCATTGGTAATGTCAGGACTGCCAATCGATCGGTTCACACAGGTGAGATGATCGGATGGTGTGAGCCAACCGAATGGTTCACTTGGTGAATCGGGCAGCTCACAGTCCTGTCAAATGAGGAAATTGGGATTTGCTCAGTTGGAGGAAAACTTTCACATTTCACTTGATCAATTTGATTGGAATAAGTATTAATATTTGCATTAATTGGAAATGATTGAGGAAAGTCAATTGCAGGAAAGTCTGGGAAGTAAACCGATCAGCTCACTGGGTGAACCGATCAGCTCACACTCCCAACTGATCGGTTCACTTGTGAATTGATCGGTTCGCCTATCGTAGTACAAACTATTCATGGAATTTTCAGATCCTTCTACTCCCAAACAGACTAGAAACCCTGACCCTACCCTCTACTATAAATAGAGGGATATCGGTGGCTTCTCATAACACACAACCTAGAAGATTAGTTTCTCTACAAACTTGTTGTCCTCTCTGGTTCTGGTAACTGAGAGAGCCTGAGCAAGTGCAAACTGACTAGGAAATCATAGTAAGGGAAAGACAACTATAGAAAAGCAATTTGAGTTTGGGAGAGTAGGTTGGTTCTATTACACCAACAGGAGGGTCATCTCCTTCCTACCAGTTCTTCTAGAATGGCAGGAGTTCCTTATGGTCCATGTAGACTATCTCTAGAGGTGGGAGATGTCTTCCGCTCAGGAGGACATGTCAGCCGCAGTCCATGGTGGAGGCCAGAGTCCATGGGAAGGACCAAGAGTTGCACAAACACCATCTAAGACATGGCGTTGAAGACCGCACATGGCTTTGAGGTATTGTTGTTGGGAAAGCCCCAGGACTAGGTATATCTTGCTAAAATCATCATTCCCATTACATAGTCATTGATGGGATCTCATGTTATGGGTTAATGACCAGTATAATTTTTATTTCCGCTGCCTACTTTAAGGCCATAAAACCCAACAGGGGGGCTCCAAAGTAAATGATATCACTTCTTCTACCTCTTCTTATGAGATTTCTATTGTATTATTGTTATTTTACATAATATTTGAGTAGTTTCCTTTTGAGACATGGAGAGTAGCCCTATAGTACATTCTCTATATTAGTTGCATTGACTCCATCATATTTAGTAAAAGGATGTTTCCCAAACTATTTCTACTTCAGCTAAAGGATACAAATATATTCTTGTAGGGGTACCAAGATATCAGATCCTAACAAGAACAAATGCACAAATTATTGATGTGTTTCTATGATCTTTAATCTTTCATATCCACACTTGTTAACTAGTAAAAAAAATTGTATTGTTGTGCAGATCATGAGATCTCAGGTCTCAACAATTATGAACACATAGTCCTTTGATGCGATCACCTGATTTAGACTTTGATCATTTTATCTAGTTGATTTTATGATGATGTGATCACCTGATTCATTGATTAGAACCTCAGAATGGAAAGAACATATTTTTGACGTAATCACCTGATGGAATCTTGTTGGCTGGTTGGACGAGGATCTTTAAACATCGTGACCTTGCTTTTGATAGAATTCTAGACTTTGTGTGATTTGTGCTCCCAAGGGACCCAAATCCACATTATCTTGATTCGGTCATCAAAACAAGAAGTGGATCGGTTAATGTAGGAACATGACTTTTGGTGGTGATTCTTTGGACCCCTAGTTTCTCTTATAAATTGATCTTAGTTTAATTATGCATTAGTTTATGCAATCAAACTCTCACAATTGAATTTTACTTTGTTTCTATTGCGATTGGATTTAGATCTCAAACACCATTTTTTCCATCTTTTGGGGTCGATACCTTACTATACTAAAAGTTTATTTGTTGTTTGTAGCAAGTTAGCAATCTGTTTAGAAGGTTAAATTCTAGGACTTTTCCTAGTGATTTGTTGTGTGTGAAATGAAGCACATCGATAATACCTCAATAAGAAGCATGAAAGTTAGCTCCCAAACTTCACTAAATAGCTCAAAGACATTCGCTCTTGCATGCATTAGCTCCCACTAGGTCAAAAGAGGAAATAATATATTTTAGGGAAAGTAATTATATTTTCACATGCATAATGAGAACTTCTTCTAGCTAAAGAATATATACATCCCCATATCAAAAAAACATTTAGAGGGCCTATAGTCAAAGAGATCATATATTTATGGTCTTGGTCGGGGAAATTTCACTTTATCCCAAAAAGGCTCATCTCAAACTCCCCCATCTACTGAAGTAGCTCAAAAACATGTCTGAAGAACCCACATAGGGCTCCCAAAACATGCAACAGACACCAATAGCACATATAGACCTCCCAACCATTCATAAGTGATGCATCAATATTACCTGAATGTACATCGGGCACAAACAATATGCATCAAGCAATTGAAGGTCCAATGTGATCACTTTGGTCCTATCTCTAATCCTGATGTGGGATGCATCATGTTAGACCCCAACCGAAAGTGACTACATATATCAACCGTGGTGTAACATATTTAATTTTGGCTGCCAAAATTATTTGAGTTGTAATTCATATTTCTTCTCATTTGGAATTCTAATCTAAATTTATTGTTTCATTTTGAATTTATTGGATCTAAATAGGTTCATCCTCCTATGCTGAGAATTATTATGATCTAGTCCCAGAACCTAACTTCCTGAGCCACCTTGGTATAACTTAGTGCATTAATATATATTTTAGTCTAGGTATATTTAGTAGACCTTGCATAAATTAAATAATCTCAAATTGAGAATATATGGCCTCATGATCAATAGAAAATATTAGTCATGTCAAAAGGTATAGTTTATTTGATTCATGGACTTAATTAAATTACACATTCGAAATGATAACTAGAAGTGATAGTATTTGCATGATTTGGTATGATAAAATGATGATCATGGTCAAAATAGCATATAAAATATAGAATCGTACTTCTCAAGATATAAATACATGGATTTATTTTAAGGTGTGGTTATATCATCAATTAAACTAGATTATAATGTATTTAAATAGTAGCAATAGCATACAACATTGTATAACATCATCACCATTGATGATTGCAAAAAAACATGAGCATGAAGCATCCCTTCTCCACCAATGGAACCAACATTGATATCCACCACCTCTACCTTTGATTCCTTACTCAAACACCACCTTTAGCAAGAGCAAACTAACCTTAACTTTGATACCCCCATTGTGGTTATACCTATCATAAACTAGAAGAGACACCAATCCAGGCTACCATTGGTTACCTCCATCCCACTTCACCTTAGTTCCCATAATGACCACCAACACCCTATTTCCACCATTTCTACCCTTTGAGAACTCCCTAAACCTATGGAAGATACAACAACAACAACAAGATCCTACAACAAACCATGACCACATCCATTAATGCTCTAGATGTGTATGACATCTTTGTTTCTTCATGACAATCGTCAAAGTCCACTGTTGCACCCTCATGTCCACTTCACCTTTTGTGGTTCTCAACCATGCATATACAGGCTTACATAGTGGAATGACCCTCTTTAATCCTTTCCAATGAACCCTACAAATCAAGAACCAAATGTGATTTTCAGGCCATGAGCAACATAGTGGTATAATACATGGTAACTCCTCAAGACTTTAAACTTTGGAGATTACCTCCTAACAGCACATACCTAATGACAACATTTTGTGACTATAGACTTGACTATAAAAAATACAAAGATGGATATCATATAAGGGGATGTCTTACTTCCTTCTTGATGAGAAGCCACATAGAGAACTCTATATGTGCTCCATGTAAAACTAATAATAGGATGACATAATCTCTCTCTCTCACTCACTCTCTCTCTCTCTCTCTCTCTATATATATATATATATATATATATATATACTAATATTATTTGTATTCACTCTTTTATAAATATCCTATATATCAAAAATCAACATGGAATTCAGACTTCATTTGGTTCACACACACACATGCACATACACACACACACACACACACACACACACAAACACACACACACAGATATATATATATATATATATATATATATATATATATTTGTATATGATGTATGTGTTTGTTTGTGGCTATATATACAATTTACCTATGAAGTTTCTTTCCCTCTCTCTATACCTATATATATATATATATATATATATATATATATATATATATATATATATATATACATATATATATATACACATATATATATACATATTTGTGTGTATACAAAGAGAGTGAGACTACATAGGTAAACTACCCAAACATCCATATCATCACTATTATGAATCTATTACAGTTGTATCACTTTCCTTTGTCATTTGTAAGTATGAATTCGTCATGCAATTAGGCAATACAATAGTCTAATGTATGGAGGTTACATGATATATCAGCATTTATATATGTATATACCACTATTATGTATGCTACATGATAGATTGTTAGACTAACAAATATTCTAAGTTGTATATATACCTATTTCATTATAAAATTTCTATTTGCATATTGTTGTTTGTAATAGCTTTAACTAAGTTTCTTGATTCATAAGTTTTTCTAGAATAGAAATTGTTGTACAAGAATTGAATGACTAAACTATACATTTATAGGTTAGTTGAAGCTAAATTAGTATTTAGTGGATGGTTTATATATATATATATATATATTTGTATAATTGTGTTTATATATGTTAACATATAGTTTGGTTTTTTATAGATGCACCACAGTTACTAATATATAATTCAATATATCAAATATTAAGAGTATATTGCGTATATAATATGTGTATAATGATAAGATAACTTAAATGATTTATTATCTTAGTATTGTCACGTTTGTAAGAATATCTATATATATGTAAGTGAGAATGAATAAATGGTTAAGACATGATTCAAAAATTGTAGTAGTTATTAATAAGAAAAGTGACTAGCCTAATCTTGTAATGAACAAAATATCTACACCCATATGTTTATATATTTGGTGGTAGTTAGAAATAAAGATGTATCAAGGAAGAGTATCTAATATATTGGCCTTTTAAATGGTAAAAAAGAAAATTAATATCAAAATATTGTTCTTTCATAAATTTATAGCTATGAGTATGTGTATGTGTCAGTGTAGACATACCTATATATATACCTATATATATATATACATATGTGTGTGTGTGTGTGTGTGTGTGTGTGCGTGTGTGTGTGTATGTGTTAGGATGACTTATAATGGGAACAGATCTGAAGGGTGATATAATGCTATATTTGAAACTATAACCTTAGAAATGGTTATTATAAATCATTCAGAAAATTTATTAGCTATCAGTATGACACTTAGATCCAAATGGACATTCCCACACTAGAGTAGAAACATGGAAAGGAAGATCTTACTTTAAAGACATATTTTGATCAACCTTGTATTTTGAATTACAAACTTAGATGAGACTTCATTTAGAATTTCATGTAAAGTTTGTTGTAGTGTTAAAACACCATAGGGCTTGTTTGAATGAATGACCACTATGGAACTTGTGTTGGTAAATTGAATACCTTAGAGAATTATGGAACTATAGTAATGGTCAATTAAAAAGAAATGTAGATCAAATACTCAAATGTGAAACTTAACAAAGGGATAAGTTGGGATATGAATATTTAACCATGTATCCAAATGGCATGTGTATGTAGTATCTTATCCACAAAGTTATTATCTTTAACTAAATGGTGACATATATAACTATGGATGATAAAATATTGACCCTACCTTATCATGGATATATACATATAATAACTACCACATGGACATTAATAAATATATGATGGATCATATGATCACCTAATAAGAACAAAACCCTAATATGACTTTAGGTGATCAAAATTTAGATAAGAAAAATATATTACTAGGAATGCATGTGCATGTTCTAATTGATTTGACTCATACCTAATATGTTTCTAGGATGAGAACTTAACCTTTTTTGAAAAAAAAACTACATTATTATATTTAGTTATTATACATGTAAGTTATGTGCATCTTCACTACTTTAATTTAGCATTTATTGACTTGAAACCTTAATTTCATTTAGTGAGGCCTAAAATTCTAACTTTATTCCCCTTCACATTTCTTTTCAAGTTATTATTTAAACATCCTTTATTTTGATCGTTTTTCTCTCTTCTTGGACACTAAGATGGTTGAATATTTTTCTTGGGTCCTTTCACCCCAATTTATATGATATGTAAGTAAAATATGGATTGATTTGGCACTGACTATATACTTTTACCGGCCATTGTATTGTCGTTTCTTGATAATTAGAGTAGTTATCCTAGAGTGGTGGTGCTTCTCTACAACCATGCATATGGCATGTACTAATTTGACCAGAGCATGTGTTATTTCAACCTTTTATATACATTTAGGTATTATGGTTTAGTTCCTACCTATGGTTCAGAATCCTATGGTGTATCACCCCTACTATATAAATCTTAGTCTATGTTATATATGAATGCAACCTTACAATCATTGTGATATGTGTAATGATTTAATTATCATAATATTTACATTCAATGAATGCCTCAATATTTTGATGAGCATTCTCTTATTTTACTTCTTCTCAAACTACCAACTCATTATATCCCTATTGTGATTGATAAATTCCTTACCATTGATTTATTTAAATGCCCAAGTAATGTTTTTGTTGCACGTACCCCTATTTTTACTTATGCATACCTTCTTTTTGTTTCTTCCATCTCTTTATGTTGTTTCCAAAAAACCAAAATTTGGGTACATTAGAAGAAGATTATTGAGGAGGAACACATATCGATATAATAGATATTGAGGATAGATTAGTATGTCTAAGTTTCCATCTACAATTAATCCTTGCATAGTTTTTTGTACCTTTCCCTTTTATTGAGTCCCTAGTGGTGAGGAACAATGTAAATGAAATATCTTGAGCTAATGTAATAGTCTAGTCTTCTGCTACTATATAATTATTTTGCTTTTGTGTATCATAGATTTGAGATATGAAATATAAAACATACTTTCTATCATTATCATTGGTGTGTTTGGATGAAATGAATTTTCATCACTCATTGAGACATGAGTGGATTTCCTCTCTGATCTCACCAATTACAAGTATATAATCGTAGCTTTAGCACTCTATTAATATGACTATTTCAAGTTATCATGTATTGTTCCTATACATATGCCTTTATAAGGCAGCTAGATGATCCTATAGATACTTTGGTGGACCTAATCATGAGTCTAGAATACCAAATAGGGTTTTAGTCCATAAATGTCTTGATCTTCCATATTTCTCAAACCTTTTTTGTGGTTAACAATCAATTTTTTCTGACCCTAGTTTCTACCTTAAACCTACTCTAAGATGCATTAAGTGTACTCTAAATTATGTTTCTTTTTAGTTGATAACACATAGATGAGAAACTTTATTTTACATTTGTGATGGCCCTTTTTTGAGTGATAACCTCTATTGATTCCATATTATTTACGTAGGCCTTTCCTTCATCTCAAAATCACTTATGTACAATTTGTTTTCCTAAATCATAATGTCTAGAGAATTCTACTACACACAATTTAGATTTTCCACTACCTAGAGATGGTTGAGAAACGTTGTGGGGTATATAGGTCTTATAGTAGTAAACTTCTCTCATCTCCACAAGTATAAGTTTCACGCCTAGGGAATCCCCAATGACATTTGAATACATGCTAATATAGATGAACTAAGTGATATCGAAGGATGCCCTTATGGTCCCCAAATTTTTATAGGGGAAATTATGAAGTAACTAATCTAGATTGGGAGGCCCTAACCAATGTTATGATGATTGGGTGACCATGTAGTGACCATTGTGTCATGATGAAGTTTTTTCCCTGCTTGAACAAGTAATGATTAGGACATAGTGGTAAATATTGGATGTGGTACTCTATAGGGATCTAATAGAAGTTGAAAATATGGAATATGAAACCCTATTCTTCTCTCATATGATAGCAGATAGAGATTTGTTTGGTATACCCTTATACAAGCTTGAAAAAGGAAAGAGAAAATTTAGACTCTCTTGACGGACTGAGGTAGAGGTGAGTTATGTTGAAAAGTTGTTGACTGGGTACACTTACAAATTTTGGCACCATTTTTAAGACTTACATCATAGCTTTTTCTCATTGAACTTATCGTTCATTGTTATACTATATGTACAAAAAAAATTCTAATTTATTGGTGGTTTTTAGAACTCATTCAACACTTGAGGTAGTTGGTAATTATAGAGACACCAATTTGACATGAAATTTTTGAACCAGATAAGGACTAATTGATGAATTAGATACACCATTAACTACTAGATTTGCGTATGGATCCATAGATGACAAGAAGCTTTGGATATATATGTATAAGTTGACTTACACCTTGTTACATGTTTAAGTGGTTAGTGGGTTGTAAAGTGGCCCTTTGTAAGGGATATGGTCATGAACCCTTTTTCCTCTATGAAATGAAGTTTTTTCACTCATTAAGACATGAGTGGATCCCTTCTCTGATTCCACTCATTACAATTATATAATCATAGCTTTAGCAGTCTATTAATATGACTTTTTCATGTTATCCTCTATTATTCCTATAAATATTCTTTGATTAGGTAGCTAGATGATCGTATATATACTTTTGTGGACCTAATCATGAGTCATGGAATACCAATTAGAGTGTTAGTCCCTACTTGTCTTGATCTTCGATGCTCATCATACCTCTTTTGTGGTTAAGACTCAATTTATGCTAACCCTAGTTTCTACCTTCACCCTCCTCTTAGATGCATTCAAGTATACTCTAAATTAAGTTTGTTTCTAGTTGATAAAGCGTAGATGACAAACTTTTCACCCTGAATTAATTTTACATTTATGATGTCCCTTTTTATGAGTTATAACCTATGTTGACTTCATTTTATTTAGGCAGGGCTTCAACCCCGAATCATTTATGTATAATTTGTTTGCCTAAATCATAATGTCTAGAGAATGTATATTCTTTATCCCACATTTTAGATTGCCCACTACCTTCATTTGGTTGAGAAATGTTATAAGGTATACAATAAGGTCTTATAGTAGTACATATCTCACATATATGCAAGTCTAAGTTTGATGCCTAGGGAATCCCATAAGACATTTGAAGACATGCTAATCTAGATGGACTAAGTGATATGAATGGATGTCATTATGGTCCAAACATTTATGGGGACAAGTATAAAGTAATGAATCTAGAATGGGAGACCCTAACCTTCATTATGATGATCGTGTGACCATGTAGTGAATGATGAGGTTACAAACTTTGCACCAATAAAAATCCTAAAAGAATAACTTCTAGGTTTAACCAAAAGTAGTGCACTAATACCCCACTCCACATGAGTGGAAGCCTTATTGCAGTATACTTAAGGATTGAACCCAAGGGACAACCTTTTAAGCAATTTAATAGATTCAAAAGTAATAAAAGTAATATTTATTACCAAGTAGTTGAAAGATAAATTAAACTAAGATGTTGCTAAAAGCAACAAATATTAAGGAAGTAAATAATAGGTAATATAGAGAACCAGGGCATGGGGTTTCACTACACAGGCTTGTGTAATTACCATAACAAGGTCTAACTCTCTAATAATCATTGATAAATTGAGGTTTAGTTACTCCACCCTCATGAGATACAGGTCGTCACCTAATACAGACTCCTTGGAACTGGCCATCCTCGGCACCCAAGTTGCTTGCCTATGATACTAAACTCCTTTATTTATGACTGACCAACCTCTAAACATATCATAACAAAGTTCAACCACCTCATTATCCCTTGTTGACAGGTCAGGGGATAATAAGATCATTCTAATGTTCTAATCACACTCATAACAACCTACATATCCATGTTTATAACTAATATGTAGACAAGTTGTCATTTTGCAAAGCAAGGCATCGAATAGAATGATACTTTATTTAGCAACTATATTGTCGAGTTTATATATAAGATAAAGTATGGGCGATCGGGGATAGTCCCCATGCCCTAGAACAAATCGTCTACTCTCTCATGGTAAGGGACAACATCAAAGAGATAGTAAGAACAATGGATAATGCCATGACACCTGGTGTAAGAAGACCAATCTCTTCACTAAGGTTGTCACCTCCTCTCTCCTAGCTAGGGTTTGTGTTGTAGAATATGGCTTCTAATCATTGATCAGAGACTCGTTGAATGGGTGATTAGGGTTTCCTTTTATAGATGCATTCTTTGCCTCTAAAACCCTAAAGATGAATGCTTGTGGTTGAAGGCATGTGCTTGCCTGGCCCGTACTCAGTCCAACAGCCGACTCACATGGGTTTCTCAATTTGAACCTCATTTGTGATCCTCTGGCGATCCCGCATGGATGAACCAGAATAGGTTGGATGCTAAGAGTGTGTGTTAAGTCACAGGAATCTGGAAGACTCTGTTTGGAGAGTGGCTCAATTTGGGCAATTGGCAGAGTCGCTTGCTTGACTGGGTGGTTGGAAGGTGGTCGTAGAGAAAGCTTATGGGCCTTCCTTCCCTTGAGGTGTACTATCGTTAGGGCCCAATTATCTATCTAGGTGTCATAGTGCAACTTTGGTTGATTCTGCACAAAATACATATGAAAATCCATTAAAATACTAAAAAGGGAAAATAATTACATTTTAGTGATTATAAATCTAAAAATAATAAATAGAGACACAACAGCCCCTTGAAAGTGAATAAAATAGCATGTAAAAATGAGTACAAATATACTCATAAAACTACCCCAGACTCAATCCTTTTCTCGTCCCGAGTAAAGCAAAATAAAAAGAATATCAACAATTGATACTAGGTTTCAGGCCTTCCTCTCGCAATCAAGCAAGCCTCATAGTCCCCTTTCCACCAATCACGATCAAGCAACCTTAATCCTTGGGGTCACATAGTCACACTTGGGTATCCCCAACAGGGGCTTGTTCCTCTAATCGCTAGATCCCAAAGCCTGCAACGAACTACTTTCATATCAATAATACTCTAGATTTTTCTGTGCAAATGGAAGCAAACACAAGTCGGGTTTGTTAGGCTATTGGGGAAGAATTTCGATAAGTCCCATGGGTATGCAAATTGAATGAAATGGGGAGAAAGACATAACATGAACATGATTCCTTGATCTCTCCTCGATTTGACTTGAGACCTTCATTGGGATTCATTTGTTTTATTTTTCTCTCCTCCATTCACTCAAAAATTTCTATCATGTTTTCTTTTGGGCTCATTGTCCTCTTTTATTCAAGCCATGCATGTGGATTAAAATTGAAGAGGGGGTGTTTTATGGAAGGGATGCCACCCCAGACTAAGGGTTTGGTATATGATCGGAATTTAATTTTCTTTGGTATGGATGATGAAGAAGTAAGAGGTGATGGAAGAAAAGTCAAGAGGCTGACTTGTGCTTTGCCATTTTATTCTTGCATTGGAATCATATCATTATTTTTATCAATTAATCCAGTTAATATATAGGGTAAAGAAGTGTTCATGAGTATTGTTGCAGGTCATGCCGGAGGCACATGTGGCTTGACCTTTCATATTCCATCTGATTATTGTCACTTCTAAGGGGGAGGGATGTTTGATTGATGTCATTGGGGCCCAGAACTATTTAAAACATGTCTATTCCTTAAAACTTCTTTTTTCACGGGTTAGCTTGAGAAAAACAGAAGGAAAAATTGATTCATATATTTTTTTCCATTTTTAACATACATCATAGTGACCGGCTAGGTCAAGGTCACAACTCGCACACAAAAAAGTAGAAAACAAGGCAGGTGCAAGAGAAACATTAAAAAATTATTTGAAGGGTTTTGTATCATACCCACACCCCTACCCTACACTTTAAACATTTACTCATCTTGAGTAAGGCAAGGTTAGGATGGAGGTGAAAAGTTTTCAGATGTTAAAGGTGTTGGCATGTAGTCTCCACGATCGACATGCCATTTCCATTTTCTTCTTGGCTAAGATGGATTTGATTCGGCTTCCGATCATGGTGTTGTAATTCAGCCTCGATGTGGTATTGTGTCGCAGCAATATCTGCAATCATTATTGAAGGATATGGAACTGACAGTTCTCATCCTCATCTTTATATTTGTGCTTAGTGTCATGGCAATCTGCATTATGGTTCTTAGCGGTGTCTATAATCTATTCGTCAGTATTGATAGGTGGAGAATGCGGTGTTGGATCAGTGTTGTAAAAATGTTGAATATGATCAGATAGGTACTGAAGTTCCTAAGTAGTTTTAGCTATGGAAAATTCTATGTGATTCAGAAAGAGCAGTTCAGCTTGAGACTTGTAGAAAACAACTTCATATGTGTATGGTTGAGGCCCTGTTTGTAGAATTTTCCTAGATATAAGGTAGGGAATATCAATTAAGTAATGATTCTCTTTCTATTTAAGGGCCTTGTATCGAATACTGAGAAAATCAAGAACATATTCTATCATGGATATCATTCCTCCTTGATTAAACTTCCCACTAGTAACACATGAGAGCTAATATCCCAGGTGTTCAATGAAAGCATTTCCTCAGTTTAAAGGACGTCCATGAAAGATACACCACATGGCATAGAGATCTATAGTGGTGACGATGCCTTGAGTGGAGTCCCATAGTATCGTGCAAGAAAGTACCCAGTGTAGATATTGAAGAAGGGGGCTACGTATCATAGACTATTTCATATTGCCAGACTTAGGTCTAGATGTCCCAATAATTGTTGCCCAAAAATCATCTTCCATGTATTTGAGATGGAAGTCTTGGTATGAGTCACAATTTGATAGCCATTCATCATCGGCATCTTGGCATATGATGGTGAGAAATTGGGAAGAGATAAGTTGGTGGTTTTTGTCAAACAATTGGAAGATAGAGATGAATCGCCCATTGTTGGGATGATGTTTTCCAAATGAAGCGGGGAATTCCAGAGTAAGTGTCGGAAAAATTGGTTGTGGTTGTGTGGGCTCTGATCTCCAAACCGCGATATAATCTTGATTTAAACTTAGCGGAAGCGATTCGATAAACAGCGGAAGACAAAAATAACGGGAAACTAAAACTTTTTGGGACAAGAGCTTGAATTCATAAAAACTTCTTTCATAACAAGAGATAAACTGTTTACATCTCATGATAATTACTTCTTGAGTAATTATATACATCAAGATACAAAATCTCAAGAACTCACACAAAAGACTCCAAGACCTGAGAGTACAGAGGACACATAGGACTGACTCTAACTACACCACATGGCAGGCTAAATCTCCACCTGAGATTACTGCTGCTCCTGGTGCTGCTGCTGCTGCTGAGATTGGTCACCTGTAGACCGGTTCCTCCGTCTACGACGTCCACCTAAAAAGTTGAAGTCTACGGGGTGAGACAATTTTACATAATTGTCCCAGCGAGAGTTATAACTCTCCGCCAAAAGCTTTATTATAACATCAAAGAATATCTTAAGCAGTAAAGCTTTCAAAGTATTCAATAACAGTTGCTGCTATATAAACAAGAGCTCAACATTTAAGAGACATGAAGAAGTATAAGCACTATCACAGTGTATCATCAATCAACTAACTCGTAGTTATCTCTAGCAGGTATACTACGTGGTTGATTATGTTTTACAAACAACATTATGCCCTGTGGAGATGAGGCATACCACTCATACTCCAACTGATCGCTGAGAAGTCACATCAGTATCATTCATAGGTCATTAAGAGAGTCGGATTCTCATGACCTTCACCTTCCTCAGTCAGTAAGAGGATCACTTGTAGGACATCTCGTGTCTCTACCACTATAGCTCACCAGGGTAAACTGGTCCTTCGCTATTCTAGAGTCACAGTGGCGTTCTGTACTCTCTTCGTCATCAGGAGATTTCATGTTTATCTCCACTGATACGGATATCTGTGATTTCTTCGTCATCAGGAGGTTTCATGTTTACCTACCACTGATACGGCATGGAAATATAGTGAAGGATTGACGGATTACACATCTACATCACATTCCTACACTAGGATGTAAGGTTCTACACATCCATGTACCCCACATACTCAAAAGTATGTGCTCCAGGAGTTCCCTGAGGAAAACCTGTTTCACCATCACTTGATCTCTGACAATGATGGATCTATGATCAGGGCTCTATATTATACTTGATTAGTTAGGTACATTTAGTATTCTTTAACAACATACATTGTTCTTCAAACAATAACAGTAGCATAATAGCTATAAAAGAAGAATACTAAATGTAACAAGCCTAACTCATATCAATCATAATTTCTTATTATACTCATCACAAGTCATCTCTAAAGCATGACTTTGATGGTATTCATGGCTCTCACAGCCCATTATCATCATAGGATGCCATTGACAAGGCATCAAGTTACTTTCTTATTCATAAGGCTAACAACATGCCTTCAATGAATATAACATCAACATCCACACCTGGATAAGATCTCCTTCATATCAGAACCTGCATGGTTAATTTAACTGAAAAAGGTAATACAAAAATAAGGAATACATTTCCTACTCTTGTCATAAGAGTTAAATCCTCTGATTCTCATCAATTGGAGTTTAATACTCATTTGCATGCCATTACCCTTGAATTAGGGTTTACTATTCACATTACATGTCATCACCCTTGGATTAGGGTTTACTATTCACATTAAGGTGAATTGAACTCATATCATCATCATGTATGAGTAACATCATCATTGATGCTCTCAGATTAGTTAAAGGTTCATCATTTATCATAATTAGGGTTTCTATGACCTCTCACAAGTAGATCATACCCTAATTATGCACATTCATGTGCATTGAAGATGCTTTACTTAAGTTTCCACCCAATTAGGGTTACTTTCTCTCTCTAGGGTACTTTCTCTCTCTAGGGTACTTTCTCTCTCTAAAGTACTTTCTCTCTCTTCATACTAGTGGTTGCTGATAACATCAGACTAGATCAAGTTGGATAGAGTCATCATGGCTAACAACATCATTCTCATGTAATTAGGGTTTAATCTGATCAAAGTATTTACTCAATTGACCCTTCAAGGGTAATTTGGTAATTCACCCCATTGACCACCTTCATGGGTCCAATCATTAGTCAACTGATCCCTTGATGTCCTAGGTTATCATTAGAGCCTATATTAGGCATCATTGAATCATGATGGTTTCAAGACCGAGAGGGCAAGTTGGGTTGAGGTCGTTTGATGGCTCTCGGTCTTGAGACCGTTTGATGGCTCTCGGTCATGAGACCGTTTGAGGTCTCTCGGTCTTGAGACCGTGAGCCCTCTCACGGTCTTGAGACTATGAGCCCTCTCACGGTCTTGAGACCGCGAGCCCTCTCACGGTCTTGAGACCGCGAGCCCTCTCATGGTCTCAAACTATTTAGCCATCAACAAGGTTCAAAGTTACAACCAATTATGTCAACCAATGTTGAAGCCCTCTAAAGGTCAAATCCATGATGACCACTTATAGATTAAGTCAATTAGGGTTATGTTTAACCATTTGGTCATTTAATTGACCCTCAATTGTTGACCAATTAGGGTTGAAGTCGATTCAAATAAGGTCTATCAATGTTCAACCATCAACACTCAACAATGTGCATCAACACAAGGTTGAACCCTTCAATTGAGCTCCAATTGGGCCCAAACTTGGCCCAAATGGTCTTGAGGTCGTGTGGATGAACTCCACACGGGCTTGAGACCGTTTTCCCAAGATTTCATCAAAATCTAATGTGATTTGATAGGGGTTGAACCATGATTGAGTCACAAAATCAGTATTTAAATCAATTTGATAACTTATTGTAATTGGGTCCTCAATTGATCAAATTAGCTTAACCCTAGACCTTCAAACGGTCTTGGGTGATTGCCCTCGCGGTCTTGAGACCGTTTGGATGAGTTACAAACGGACTTAAGACCGTTTGCCCATCCAATTTTGGATTCTAGTGAAAATTCATCAAGGTTGGATCAATTGAGTTGATGATTATAGCAATACTTAATTGCAATGTATTTTGGTATAATTGTTCCTTCAATTGGTCAACTATTCTTGACCCCAGACCTCCAAATGGTCTTGGTTGATTGCCCTCGCGGTCTTGAGACCGTTTGGATGATTCCCAAACGGTCTTGAGACCGTTTAGGTCAATCAACCCCAAAAACCCTAATTAAATTATTATAATTTCAGTACTGATTTCATGTAGGGTTTGCCCTAGTAATCACCCTTCAACTCTTAGCTCGATTGGAAAAAGTCCATAAAATTTGGTGAGTTGTTAATTAACATTATTTTAAACAGTAAATCATACGGTCAATGCCTGGTCAACGACCTTACACGGTCTTAAGACCGTTTGCCCAAAAAGGCTATTTCAGACCGTTTGAAAATCAGGGATAAATTCGATTAAAGTTGTTGATTAAAATGGCCATATCTCCTGATTCCTTTGGAGTTAACCTCTCAATTTTTGAGGGTGGTTATTTTAAACAATTATGAAGAGGTTTCTTATACGGTCCACGCTCGGTCAACGGGGTTAAACGGTCTTGAAGAGCATTTTCCCTCTCGCGGTCTAGAGACCGTTTGCTCACCTCGCGGTCTTAAGACCGAGAGGGCAAGTTGGGGAGACCGTTTAACAAAGTGAAAAGCGGTGGATTTTTCTTGGAAATAACGCCTTCATCTCCTAGCTCAAGAACAGCACGGATTTCCCATGGATTTGCTTGCAAAGTGGCAAAGGAAAGTAGGGAAAAAGAAGAACTATCATCTACATGCATAAATGAGATGTATATAATAAAGCATGGGTTTAGAGTTATAAAACCCGCCTAAAGCTTGCTCCTTGAGCTCCAAGCTTTCAAGCTCTAAGCTTTAATGGCGTCCTTGAGCTTCCACAGGTTGGCCAAGGTGAAAACTCCAGGGAAAGTCAAGAAGAGATGGCTAGAAAGGTGGAGCTTTGTGAGCTAGTCATCAATTTGACCTTGAATTCGAGTTCTAACCATGAAATTAGGCAAGAAGAGGAATCCAAACCTACCTTGCACACCTTGGGTCGTCCTCCTGAGCTCCAAGCTGTTCCTTAGTCGGTCAAGCAAGGGGAAATAGTGAATTGCACGAAGGAAAGGTTCCTTTGCTTGAGAGGTAAAGTGTATATATACTTGGGGTGGGGTTTCCAACTTAAGCTTATAAGTTTTTTTTTCATAATATCAACCAAGTCCCGCCATCTTTACTTGCTCGTCCCTTCCTCTTAATTCTAAGGACAAAACTTCTCTCAAGGTCAAGAAAATAAGGGCAAGGAAAATTAACCTAATACTAAGGTACATATATAAAGAGCTATTGTACATACACCCTGATTATTCAATCACAAGGTATATTTCATAACTTGATTATTCAATTGAGGTGACTCCCTCATCATTTCTTCTATAAATGATGTCAAGAGTCTTAAAAGATACATTAGATGATATATTTTACACATAGCATCCCTTAATTTGGGTAAATTGCATTTTACCCCAAATTAGGGTTTCAAGCACCGGGATTTCTTCCACATCTGCACCTTGGTGCCCAAGCTTGGGAAATCCCTCAAACTTTATAAAAATCATTCTCATGATGTTTCTACATCAGAGGAACACTTCAACATGTGCAATTTGCAAGTTAACCCTTCTAAATGGGTGATTTGCACATAGGTCCTTGTATTACAAAACAATGCTACAACTTTATATAAAAAGGAGCAAAAACTGAAATATATGTTTCTGAGAAACTTAATTACATGCCCAAAGTTAATCACAAGGATTTAATTACATATTTAGGCAAAACACCTAGGGTTAGCTTATAACCCAGGTCAGGGATGTTACAAATTATCCACCCCTTACAAGGATTTTGTCCCCGAAATCGATAAGACATATTAAGAGAAAAGGGCAGGATACTTCCTTCTCATCTCATCCTTTAGTTCCCAAGTGGCTTCTTCAACACCACGGTGGTTCCAGAGGACTTTCACAAGACTTATATCTTTCTTCTTTAACTTTTTAATTCTGTTATCAAGGATTGACACTGGTCCCTCCTCATAGGATATATCATCATTCAATTCTACCTCCTTAGGTTGTAGAACTGACTCGGTGTCTGGGTGACATTTCTTCAGCATAGAAATGTGAAACACAGGATGTAACCTTTGTAACTCAGGTGGCAGCTCTAGTTTATATGCTACCTTTCCAATCCGTTCAATGATTGGATAAGGTCCCATAAATCTAGGAGCTAACTTCCCTTTCCTTCCGAAACGAAGGACTCCTTTCCAAGGCGAGACCTTGAGATACACTCTGTCTCCAACTTGGAATTCTAAGGGTCTACGACGTTTGTCAGCATAAGATTTCTGCCTATCCTGTGCAGTCTTAATCTTTTGTTGTATTACTTTAATCTTTTCTGTGGTCTGCTGCACAAGATCAGGACCCAACAACTGATGTTCACCAGTCTCAAACCAACACAAAGGTGATCTACAACGTCTACCATACAAGGCTTCATAAGGTGCCATATCAATACTATGCTGATAGCTATTGTTATAGGCAAACTCTATCAAGCTTAGGTGTAGATCCCAACTTCTGATAAACTGGAGAGCACATGCTCTCAACAGGTCTTCTAAGGTCTGTATGGTCCTTTCCGACTGTCCATCAGTCTACGGATGAAAGGTCGTACTAAACCTTAGTTTGGTGCCTAAGGCTCTGTGCAACTGTTCCCAAAAACGACTGGTAAACTGGGGACCTCTGTCAGAAACTATAGTGACAGGAACTCCGTGCAAACGCACTATCTCTTGCACATACAACTGTGATAACCTTTCAGCAGAATAGGTTGTTTTGACAGGTAAGAAATGTGTTGTCTTAGTCAACCTATCAACAACTACCCAAATGGGATCATGTCCTTTGCTTGTCCTGGGTAGGCCAACAACAAATTCCTTGGTCACATGGTCCCACTTCCACTGTGGTATGGGTAAAGGTTGCATTGTCCCGGCAGGTTTCTGGTGTTCAGCCTTTACATGCTGGCACACAGGACATCTCAGAACAAACTCAGCCACATCCTTCTTCATCCCGGGCCACCAATACATATCTTTCAAATTCTGATACATCTTGGTACTCCCTGGATGCATAGCATACATTGAATAATGAGCTTCCTCCAGGACTAACTTTCTCAGGTTATCTACATCCGGCACTATCATCCTTTCATGATAGCATGCCACATTATCATCTGAGTCGTGGAAACCATCTCGCTTCTCATCACCATACTCTGACCTAATCTGTTGAACTACATCATCCACTTGCTGTGCTTCCTTAATCTGCTCTCTAAGGGTAGGTTTAATATGCATCTCAGCCAACAACCCGGCTAACAATGACACTTTCAACTGTACATTGTCTTGCCTTAAAGAGATAAGCATATCTCTCTTAGAGCATACTAAAGAGTTTAGTTGTGCTCTATCCATGGTTGATGTTGCTGACTTCCTACTCAAGGCATCTGCAACAACATTGGCCTTGCCTGGATGGTAATCAATTGTACAATCATAGTCCTTGATTAACTCCATCCAACGACGTTGCCTCATGTTAAGCTCGTGCTGAGAGAAGATATATTTAAGGTTCTTGTGGTCTGTGAAAATCTGGAATGTCTCTCCGTAGAGATAATGTCTCCAGATCTTCAAGGCATGAACCACGACAGCTAACTCCAGATCGTGTGTCGGATATTTCTCCTCGTGTTTCTTAAGCTGTCAGGAAGCAAAAGAAATCACTTGTTTATCCTGCATCAACACACATCCAAGTCCATTCTTAGAAGTATCACAGAAGACTACATATCCTTTTCCTTGTTCAGGTAGTACAAGAACAGGTGCACTTGTCAACCTCTCTTTCAACAATTGGAAAGACTTGTTGACACTTATCACTCCAAGAAAAAGGAACCGGGTTAACTTAGTCAAAGGTAAAGCTATAGAACTAAAGTTCTTAATGAACCTTCGATAATAGCCAGCTAACCCCAAGAAACTTCGAATCTCCGTCGGTTTCTTCGGTTGTTCCCATTGTAGAATAGATTCTACCTTTGTAGGGTCAACACGAATTCTCGAGGCAGATATCACATGTCCAAGAAAAGATACCTCCGGTAGCCAGAACTCACACTTGCTAAACTTAGCATACAGCTTATGTTCTCTTAGCAAGGTCAAAGCTTGGCGAAGATGCTGCTCATGCTGCTGAGCATCCTTACTATAGATCAGAATGTCATCTATGAAGACGACAACACATAGATCGAGGAAGGGTCGAAAAACTCTGTTCATGAGTTCCATAAATGCAGCCGGTGCATTGGTTAGTCCAAACGACATAACCGTGTACTCATAGTGACCATACCTTGTCCTAAATGCAGACTTGGATATGTCACTATCCTTAATACGGAGTTGATGATATCCAGATCTCAAGTCTATCTTTGAAAAGACGGTTTCCCCACGCAACTGGTCAAAGAGATCATCAATCCTTGGTAGAGGATACTTATTCTTTATTGTTATTTTATTGAGTTGTCTGTAGTCGATGCACAACCGCATTGACCCATCTTTCTTTTTAACAAACAAGACCGGAGCACCCCAAGGTGAAGTACTCGGTCGGATAAAACCCTTCTCAAGTAACTCTTGGAGCTGTTTCTTGAGTTCTGCCATTTCGGCAGGCGCCATCCTATACGGAGTCTGGGCTATGGGTTTCGTATCTGGGATCAAATTGATTTCAAAATCAATCTCCTGAGGTGGTGGTATACCAGGAAGTTCTTCAGGAAACACATCTTTGAATTCCCTAACTATAGGAACTTCAGCAGGATTGGAACTTTCCTTGGTAACATATACCACATGGGCTAAGAATGCATAACATCCTTGTCTCAACAACTTATCAGCAACCATAGCTGACACAAGGCAGGTGGGCAGAATCTTTCTCTCACCTTGAAAGATCCATGTGTTGCTTTCATCAGCAAACACAGCCAACTTGGACTCATAATCCAAGACAACTCTATACATTTCCAAGGTATCCATCCCAAGGATTATATCAAATCCATGCATATCAAGTGGTATAAGATCCACTTGAATGTGATGATCAGAAACGAAGAGGATGCAAGGAGAACATACCTCCTGCAAAACGGCAGACCCACTCAACGGAGTCTCCAAAAACAAACTATCTATCCTATGACTAGTTGTCATATTGCGGTTACGTATCACTTCAAGAGTGATGAAAGAGTGTGTAGCACCCGGGTCAATCAGAACAGATACAACACAGGATGTAGACATATCAGAATATAAAAATTTCATCTGACCTGCCACTACCCGTGGATTGACCACCTCTTCAGGTGGGTTCATAGCATAGAACCTCGCAGTCGCCTGGTGTAGAGGTGGTGCTGATGATCCAGCTTGAGACGCTTGTCCACGTCCTCGAGCTGCTCCTTGATGTTGTCTACTCTGAGATCCCTGTTGATTCTGTCTCGGAGGCTGTGTCACACTAACAGGCCTAGAACGACAATCCTTCATCAAGTGTCCCACCTTACCACAGTTGTAGCAACTCCTCTCCTGTTGTTGTAGCCTGGGTGGTCCAGTAACTGACACTGATGCAGAACTGTGAGTTCCTTGAAGCGGTTGACTCCGTCCTCTACCTCTGCTCGGTGTCCATTGAGTTTGAAAACTCGATCTGGGTGGTGGAGGGTTAGGTGCAGAGAATCTAGGTTTCTTGGAATCCCTAGATGAAGAACCCTGGAACTGTGGATATCTTTTCTGAGTTTGTCTCTTCTCAACCACAGATCTCTCTATCCTTCGGACTGACTCCACGAAGGTAGAGAATCTCTCTCGGTTTTCTAAGGCAGACATGGGGGTTGACATATCAGCATTCAAACCCTTCTCAAATCTTCTGATTCTTTCCTCCTCTGTGGCAGCCATGTGCGGACAGAACCGCAGCAACTCCATGAACTTAGCTTCATACTCGCTAATGTTCATCATACCCTGCCTTAGTCTCTCAAACTGAGAGATCTTCTCATCTAGGAAGGTCTTTGGAAAATATCTATTGATAAATTCCCGACGAAACTCTTCCCATGAGAACTCTACTCCAGGTCTCTTCTGCTCTTCCATGTTCCACCAGTGACCAGCACTACCTTTGAGAAGATATACAGCATGTCTAACCTTCTCAGCTTCCAGGATGATAAGAATCCTGAAAGCCTTCTCCAACTCTATCAACCAAAGGTCAGCATCGGCGGGGTCGGCAGTCCCGAAGTACTCGGTAGCTCCGACACGACGAAGTCGTTCGAACGTCTTACTGATACCTTGTGCTTCAGGATGGACAAGTGCCCTAGGTGCAGGCATGGGCATCCTGTCGGTTATGTGTGTCATGGCAGTCATAAACTGCCCGAACATCGTCTGTACAGCTGGGTTACCCATGTCGGCTGGGTCAAACTGGGGTGGCTCTCTTGGTGACTCAGGTGCATGTTGTTCTATTTCTGGAACCCTTGCACCGCCTCGAGGTGCACTAGCACTACTCTCCGCCACGTACTCATCATGTGGCTCAACCATTCTTATGTATCTTCTTCTCCTGAGGAGCAGAAGATTCTATTAGATAAGGAAGGAGTACTAAAGATAGACTCGACATCTTAAGTCCTATGCCTCTGTAGACTCAACTGACCTAGAGCTCTGATACCACTTAACTGTGGGCTCTGATCTCCAAACCGCGATATAATCTCGATTTAAACTTAGCGGAAGCGATTCGATAAACAGCGGAAGACAAAAATCACGGGAAATTAAAACTTTTTGGGACAAGAGCTTGAATTCATAAAAACTTCTTTCCTAACAAGAGATAAACTGTTTACATATCATGATAATTACTTCTTGAGTAATTATATACATCAAGATACAAAATCTCAAGAACTCACACAAAAGACTCCAAGACCTGAGAGTACAGAGGACACATAGGACTGACTCTAACTACACCACATGGCAGGCTAAATCTCCACCTGAGATTACTGCTGCTCCTGGTGCTACTGCTGCTGCTGAGATTGGTCACCTGTAGACCGGTTCCTCCGTCTACGACGTCCACCTAAAAAGTTGAAGTCTACGGGGTGAGACAATTTTACATAATTGTCCCAGCGAGAGTTATAACTCTCCTCCAGAAGCTTTATTATAACATCAAAGAATATCTTAAGCAGTAAAGCTTTCAAAGTATTCAATAACAGTTGCTGCTATATAAACAAGAGCTCAACATTTAAGAGACATGAAGAAGTATAAGCACTATCACAGTGTATCATCAATCAACTAACTCGTAGTTATCTCTAGCAGGTATACTACGTGGTTGATTATGTTTTACAAACAACATTATGCCCTGTGGAGATGAGGCATACCACTCATACTCCAACTGATCGCTGAGAAGTCACATCAGTATCATTCATAGGTCATTAAGAGAGCCGGATTCTCATGACCTTCACCTTCCTCAGTCAGTAAGAGGATCACTTGTAGGACATCTCGTGTCTCTACTACTATAGCTCACCAGGGTAAACTGGTCCTTCGCTATTCTAGAGTCACAGTGGCGTTCTGTAATCTCTTCGTCATCAGGAGATTTCATGTTTATCTCCACTGATACGGATATCTGTGATTTCTTCGTCATCAGGAGGTTTCATGTTTACCTACCACTGATACGGCATGGAAATACAGTGAAGGATTGACGGATTACACATCTACATCACATTCCTACACTAGGATGTAAGGTTCTACACATCCATGTACCCCACATACTCAAAAGTATGTGCTCCAGGAGTTCCCTGAGGAAAACCTGTTTCACCATCACTTGATCTCTGACAATGATGGATCTATGATCAGGGCTCTACATTATACTTGATTATTTAGGTACATTTAGTATTCTTTAACAACATACATTGTTCTTCAAACAATAACAGTAGCATAATAGCTATAAAAGAAGAATACTAAATGTAACAAGCCTAACTCATATCAATCATAATTTCTTATTATACTCATCACAAGTCATCTGTAAAGCATGACTTTGATGGTATTCATGGCTCTCACAGCCCATTATCATCATAGAATGCCATTGACAAGGCATCAAGTTACTTTCTTATTATAAGGCTAACAACATGCCTTCAATGAATATAACATCAACATCCGTACCTGGATAAGATCACCTTCATATCAGAACCTGCATGGTTAATTTAACTGAAAAAGGTAATACAAAAATAAGGAATACATTTCCTACTCTTGTCATAAGAGTTAAATCCTCTGATTCTCATCAATTGGAGTTTAATACTCATTTGCATGCCATTACCCTTGAATTAGGGTTTACTATTCACATTACATGTCATCACCCTTGGATTAGGGTTTGCTATTCACATTAAGGTGAATTGAACTCATATCATCATCATGTATGAGTAACATCATCATTGATGCTCTCAGATTAGTTAAAGGTTCATCATTTATCATAATTAGGGTTTCTATGACCTCTCACAAGTAGATCATACCCTAATTATGCACATTCATGTGCATTGAAGATGCTTTACTTAAGTTTCCACCCAATTAGGGTTACTTTCTCTCTCTAGGGTACTTTCTCTCTCTAGGGTACTTTCTCTCTCTAAAGTACTATCTCTCTCTTCATACTAGTGGTTGCTGATAACATCAGACTAGATCAAGTTGGATAGAGTCATCATGGCTAACAACATCATTCTCATGTAATTAGGGTTTAATCTGATCAAAGTATTTACTCAATTGACCCTTCAAGGGTAATTTGGTAATTCACCCCATTGACCACCTTCATGGGTCCAATAATTAGTCAACTGATCCCTTGATGTCCTAGGTTATCATTAGAGCCTAGATTAGGCATCATTGAATCATGATGGTTTCAAGACCGAGAGGGCAAGTTGGGTTGAGGTCGTTTGATGGCTCTCGGTCTTGAGACCGTTTGATGGCTCTCGGTCATGAGACCGTTTGAGGTCTCTCGGTCTTGAGACTGCGAGCCCTCTCACGGTCTTGAGACCGTGAGCCCTCTCACGGTCTTGAGACCGCGAGCCCTCTCATGGTCTCAAACCGTTTAGCCATCAACAAGGTTCAAAGTTACAACCAATTATGTCAACCAATGTTGAAGCCCTCTAAAGGTCAAATCCATGATGACCACTTATAGATTAAGTCAATTAGGGTTATGTTTAACCATTTGGTCATTTAATTGACCCTCAATTGTTGACCAATTAGGGTTGAAGTCGATTCAAATAAGGTCTATCAATGTTCAACCATCAACACTCAACAATGTGCATCAACACAAGGTTGAACCCTTCAATTGAGCTCCAATTGGGCCCAAACTTGGCCCAAACGGTCTTGAGGTCGTGTGGATGAACTCCAAACGGTATTGAGACCGTTTGCCCAAGATTTCATCAAAATCTAATGTGATTTGATAGGGGTTGAACCATGATTGAGTCACAAAATCAGTATTTAAATCAATTTGATAACTTATTGTAATTGGGTCCTCAATTGATCAAATTAGCTTAACCCTAGACCTTCAAACGGTCTTGGGTGATTGTCCTCGCGGTCTTGAGACCATTTGGATGAGTTACAAACGGACTTAAGACCGTTTGCCCATCCAATTTTGGATTCTAGTGAAACTTCATCAAGGTTGGATCAATTGAGTTGATGATTATATCAATACTTAATTGCAATGTATTTTGGTATAATTGTTCCTTCGATTGGTCAACTATTCTTGACCCCAGACCTCCAAACGGTCTTGGTTGATTGCCCTCGCAGTCTTGAGACCGTTTGGATGATTCCCAAACGGTCTTGAGACCGTTTAGGTCAATCAACCCCAAAAACCCTAATTAAATTATTATAATTTCAGTACTGATTTCATGTAGGGTTTGCCCTAGTAATCACCCTTCAACTCTTAGCTCGATTGGAAAAAGTCCATAAATTTTGGTGAGTTGTTAATTAACATTATTTTGAACAGTAATCTCATACGGTCAATGCCTGGTCAACGACCTTACACGGTCTTAAGACCGTTTTCCCAAAAAGGCTATTTCAGACCGTTTGAAAATCAGGGATAAATTCGATTAAAGTTTTTTATTAAAATGGCCATATCTCCCGATTTCGTTGGTGTTAACCTCTCAATTGTTGAGGGTGGTTAGTCTACATAATTATGAAGAGGTTTCTTATACGGTCCACGCTCGGTCAACGGGGTTAAACGGTCTTGAAGAGCGTTTGCCCTCTCGCGGTCTAGAAACCGTTTGCTCACCTCGCGGTCTTAAGACTGAGAGGGCAAGTTGGGGAGACCGTTTAACAAAGTGAAAAGCGGTGAATTTTTCTTGAAAATAACGCCTTCATCTACTAGCTCAAGAACAGCACGGATTTCCCATGGATTTGCTTGCAAAGTAGCAAAGGAAAGTAGGGAAAAAGAAGAACTATCATCTACATGCATAAATGAGATGTATATAATAAAGCATGGGTTTAGAGTTATAAAACCCGCCTAAAGCTTGCTCCTTGAGTCCAAGATTTCGAGCTCTAAGCTTTATTGGCATCCTTGAGCTTCCACAGGTCGTCCAAGGTGAAAACTCCAGGGAAAGTCAAGAAGAGATGGCTAGAAAGGTGGAGCTTTGTGAGCTAGTCATCAATTTGACCTTGAATTCGGGTTCTAACCATGAAATTAGGCAAGAAGAGGAATCCAAACCTACCTTGCACACCTTGGGTCGTCCTCCTGAGCTCCAATCTGTTCCTTAGTCGGTCAAGCAAGGGGAAATAGTGAATTGCACGAAGGAAAGGTTCCTTTGCTTGAGAGGTAAAGTGTATATATACTTGGGGTGGGGTTTCCAACTTAAGCTTATAAGTTTTTTTTTTCATAATATCAACCAAGTCCCTCCATCTTTACTTGCTCGTCCCTTCCTCTTAATTCTAAGGACAAACCTTCTCTCAAGGTCAAGAAAATAAGGGCAAGGAAGATTAACCTAATACTAAGGTACATATATAAAGAGCTATTGTACATACACCCTGATTATTCAATCACAAGGTATATTTCATAACTTGATTATTCAATTGAGGTGACTCCCTCATCATTTCTTCTCTAAATGATGTCAAGAGTCTTAAAAGATACATTAGATGATATATTTTACACATAGCATCCCTTAATTTGGGTAAATTGCATTTTACCCCAAATTAGGGTTTCAAGCACCGGGATTGCTTCCACAGCTGCACCTTGGTGCCCAAGCTTGGGAAATCCCTCAAACTTTATCAAAATCATTCTCGTGATGTTTCTACATCAGAGGAACACTTCAACATGTGAAATTTTCAAGTTAACCCTTCTAAATGGGTGATTTGCACATAGGTCCCTGTATTACAAAACAATGCTACAACTTTATATAAAAAGGAGCAAAAACTGAAATATATGCTTCTGAGAAACTTAATTACATGCCCAAAGTTAATCACAAGGATTTAATTACATATTTAGGCAAAACACCTAGGGTTATCTTATAACCCAGGTAAGGGATGTTACAGGTTGGTACATAAAGGAATAAATCTCGTTTTGGCGCAATGTACCATCTTGTTTAATACTAGCTTGAATAAGGTGACATTGCATCCCATCGAGGATAAGTCAACCCAACCCTCTGGATGATCACATGTTAGAGGAGATGATCTTTAGTGAGGAACTTATTATAGGTGCCAGGAAGGGGGTGGTTTTTTCCTCAACCTATCGCCATGGTGCTTCGGGAGTGAAAGGACGAGGTAACGGTAGTGTGGGAAGAATATCGACCTCATCTTGCCATGATCTTCAGTTGTGATCATCCTCTTTGACTGAAGGGGCTAGTCATGAGGTGGATCATAGATGTGGCATCATGGTTTTTGGTGTTGGTGGAAAGCAAGCTTTTTGTTGTTGTGTCCCAATTTCAGTGTCAATCCAACATCCAATATATCGTTCGGTATGCCTTTGCCAAAATTTTCATTGAGGTCGGTCTATGGTGTGAGGTTGTTTTAGTAAACCCATCATTTATTTATCTTTGAACAGGTGATTTTCTAGGAAAATGGGTGACTCCTATTGGAGGCCAATTTGGATATCATTTAGGGTGAAGGAAGTGATAACTTAATTTTTTTAGCATTGTGGGTTGCCTCTCAAAATCTCTTTATGTTTAATGTCATTTGTCTCAACGTAGTATTGTTGCTATGTGTGGGGTGTACTTAATTGTTTTAGCATTGTGGGTTGCCTCTCAAAATTTCTTTATGTTTAATGTCAATTGGCTTGATGTAGTATTGTTGCTATGTGTGGGGTGGAGCATAGACTTTGAGCCTTTTTATGTTGTTCCAATATTCCATTATTGGTTTGGTTGTCTTCTTAATATATGAAATTATTGGAGGAAGAGTATCAATTTATTTGTTGGCCATTAACAATGAATTCACCTCTTGCTTCATCTTCCAACATGTAAGCCCCATGTGAATAAATGTTTTTCACCACATATAGGACATACCACCTTGTTTTCAGCTTTCTTGGAAAAAGTTGCAGCCTCGAGTTATACACAAGAACTAGATCTCCCACCTTGATGTCCTTCCTTCTTATATGATGATCATGCTAGGTTTTAGTTCATTCCTTGAACATGCATGCACTTTCATAGGTTGACATTCTAAGTTCATCGAATTCTTGAATATGTAGCAATTTACTCTCATTGGCCATTGATAGACCAAAGTTGAGGGTTTTTATTACACAGCTAGCTTTGTGTTCCATTTTGACCAACAGATGGAAAGCTTCCCCAAAGACTAGGTGAAAGGGAGTTGTGTGTAGTGGTGTTTTGAACATGGTTCGATAGGCCCACAAAGCGTCACTCAATTGTAGGGCCCAGTCTTTCCTTATCATATTCTCAATTTTCTCCAGTATTTCTTTTATCGATCTATTACAGACTTCAACCTATCCGCTGGTTTGGTGGTGATAAGGTGATGTTGTCTTGTGGTTTACCCCATATTTCTTTAAAAGTGATTCAAATTTTCTTACGGAAAAATGGGAACCTCCATCTGAGATCATAATTCGAGGCACTCCAAATCGTGGGAAAATGATGTCTTTGAACATTTTGATAATGGGCTTCCAATCGCACGAGACTGTGGGAATAGTTTCAACCCACTTAAAAAAATAATCTACTACTACGAGAATGTAGGATAATTTGCATGAGTAAGGGAATGGCCCCATGTAATTTGATTCCCCAGACATTAAGAATCTCCAATTCTTGCCATTGTATAAGAGGCATCTCATCCCACATTGATATATGTCCATATCATTGACACTGGTCACACAAACGATTATAATCATAGGTTTCTTTAAAGATGGTGGGCCAATAGAACCTGCATTGTAGAACTTTAGCGGCAGTCTTTTGGGTGGACATATTGATGCAGCCCTATTTTAGGGCTTCATCTTGTGTCTTTTTGCTCCTCAATCACATCTATACTTGTTAGATTGCATGTCATTCCTCCCAATATGCTTATTTGTATAAAATGCACTTATGGACATTATTTGTATGTTTTTAGGCATTTGGACCACACTTGATGGAAGAGAGAGAGAAGGAGTGATCCTACGGTTCCTCTACCCTTGGAGAAACCCAAACTGAAGTCTGAGGCCCCCTCGACCTACCCCTAGTGGCCAAAGATCAATTGAAGAAAAGATGTCTAAGAAAAACCAAAGAACCGAGTCAAAGTGCTGATCCAGGACCCAGCACAGCCGTGGTACCACAAAACAGCCATGCTAGGTCACTTACAAATCAACAGAACAACCTCCAACAGAAGTAGAGACCAGCACAGCTGTGTAGAATAAAACGGTCGTGCCAATGATAGACACCACAGACATGCTCCACAAAACGTTATGGCTCAGCAGACCAGAATGGTCATGCAGCACAAAACAGTCGCACTACCCTCAGTTCACCATGGTCGTGGTGCCCACCATGCTCGTGGCATTTTCATCCACCAACCTGACATTTGGCCTATTTTAATTCCCATGATTATGTGCATACACCACGTCGTGGTCTACCCTACCCACCACGGCCATGGTGACCCACCACGGTCGTGTTACTCACAAAATCTACCCACTTTTCTGCTGCTTTCCCCATTTTACCCCTAACTTAACCCTAGACCCCCTAGACACCTATATATACCTAAGTGTCAGTTGGAGCATGAGGCTAGCTACCTTCCACCATCTCCTAGCTCCCCAAATCGCCATCCACTCCATTCCACTCCATATCCACCTCAAATCCACTCCATTTCACCATTTCCACCACCAAAACACTAGTTTATACTAGTTCCTACCCATAATCCCCTTCATTTCACACCCTTGCACCTTGGAGTAGGGAGGAAGATGCCCTGCAGCTGCTGGAGAGGAGGACTTCTTCATCTACACCGAGCTCCATGGCTTCTTCTACCTCCTTCTCCTTTCTTTTTATATTTTCCATTTCTATGAATAGCTAGGCCCTTGTGGGTGGGCTGTTTGGGAGAAATTATGTTACTTTAACACCATGTTGGGGGAAAATGATATGTAAACATTGTAATTCCATTTGTTAATGATTATATTCTATTTTCATCTCATTCTCCATGCATTGCTTGTTGGTTTGTGTGTGGAATCACCTAGGAATTTAGGCAAATTGCTTATATGTGTGAATTTTGGGATTTGCCCCTAGGTCCAATTCTTGGATCCCTAGGTTGCCTCCCATCTTCCTACATCCTAATCAATCTCCCTAAACCTAAGTGATAGATCTAAGTAGCTAGATTAGATAATTCTACTGCAATTAGCATGGAGTCTTATCAAGGCTAGAATGTGGGGAAATTGGGGTCCAAAACCCTAATCTCACCTCCCCATTACTACCCTCGGTCCCTAATTGCCCTAGGAATGCCTAATATAGAAACCTAGACTTGATTAGACTCTAATTGAATTGTACTTAATCCCTAACCCAATTGAGCCTCGTAAGGGTAGTAGGGGGTGTTAAGGACTGGTTCCCCTATGTACAACCTAGCATATCCATGGCCAGTTAGTAGCTTAGGTTAATTCATTAGACTCTAACATGTTGTTTGGTTTGGATAATCTAAATGGAATCATAATGTTCATATGTCACCCCCCAACTTAAGTGATAAGTTCATACCCCTAAACAGCCCACACATCTCTTTATTGCTTAAAACCCTAGTTTTGTGCTTACTTATCTTAATTAGTTCTTTTCTTGCTTAGTTAGCTTCTTGCTCTATTCTTGCCTTGTTCATGTTAGTTTATCTCTTTAATTGCTCTTTTGCTTCTATCTTGCTTTCCTTAGTGTAAATTGCCTTTTCCTACCTAGCTTAGTCTTTCATTGCTTGCTTAGTCTTAATTCAGTCTAGAGTTAATGAGATTTCATTATTGCCTTTAATTCCTCCTTTGTTCATAGTAGTTTGACAATCAAAAGAACCTTTAAACCCTTAACCCTAGTCTCTATAGTAGGAACCTAGCCAAACTAAACCTATCTCTAGTGCCCCCTCTTTTCCCTGTGGATCGATCCTATACTTGCCACCTTCCTATACTACGACACGACCTCGTGCGCTTGCAGATGTAGTTGTTTTAGTAGATGTAGGTGTGTTAGTTTAGGTTTATAAATTTTGAAAGCAAATTCCCATAACATGTGTTCCGACCTCGTGGGGCGCATCTAGTCGGGTCAAATCGGCTAGTGTGTTTCGCCTCTAGCGGAAGCGCACCAAGCTTTCTGGCATCGTTTCCGGGAATTTAGAGGTGTTCGGCCTAGCTAGTTAGTTTTTCTTTGACTTTTCTTACTGCTCTCACCATTGCTATTCTTTATTCATTTTTCTTTGCATTCTTTGTGTATATTGGTTTACTAACTTGTTCTCTTTTGTTTGGTTTTGCTTTGTGCATGTGACAAGCCATTCGGGAGGAAACGAGATGGAAGACCAAAATGCACCTCGCAAGTCCTTGCAAGATTACTTCATGTCGAGCAACTACCAGTCACCTATTGCATCTAGAGTCACCAAAATGCAAGGGGAGCAATTTTCTATTTCTCCAGGTCTTATTGGGCTCCTGCCCACCTTCTACGGCTCAGAGAGTGAAAACCCCTACAAGCATGTGGATGCCTTCCTAGAGATGTGTGCCACCTTCGGAATGTCAACGGCAAGTGATGGCTCAATTCGGCTCACATTGTTCCCTTTTCACTCAAGGATAGGTCCAAGGAATGGTATGATTCAAGGAGAGACATCATGAGTTGGGGCGAGATGAAGATGGCATTCTTGAGGAAGTCCTACTCTATTGCAAGGATGACACAAATGCGGTGGTCAATAGTGAGTTTTAGCTAAATGGATAATGAAAAGTTCCATGATGCTTGGGATAGGTTGCAAAAGTTGTTGAGAGAGTGCCTGCATCATGAGATACCTTTGTGGAAGCTTGCACAAGCATTCTACTCTGATTTGTCATCGAGGGATCAAGATATAGTGGATTCTTCTTGTGGAGGTGTTTTCATGACAAAACCATCAGAGGAGTCATGGCCATTGTTTGAGTAGTTGGCGGAAAATTCAAGGAACCGAGCTTCTAGCATGATCTATGATGGGGATCGGTACTTTAGAGAGCCTTCTATTTCTAATGATCCCAATGCACAAGTGATGAAGTTTGTGGGAGAAATGATGAAACTCATGAAAAGTCAAGGAGGAAATGGTCCTTGCCATCTGGTCAACTACATTTGTTCTTTTGAGGGAGAAGTGAAGACGCCTTACTCCTATAGCTACTTGGAACCGCAAAGTCCAAGATACAGCTCTAGGTTTGAGGAAGAGGTTCTCTCTAGATTGAAGATCTTTGATGATGTCCAAAAAGATGTTGCAAGACTTGAAGAAAGGATAGAGCATCTCTCTTCCACACTTGCTCTTTAAGAAGAAAAGTTAGCTTTAAGATCCATCTTGAGTTACCATAAAGCAAGTGGGCCCATGCCCTCTTCACAAGTTTTCTGAAGTCCACCCCCCATGAAAGTGCATCCCATTCACTCCTTCCAAGGCTATCCCCAGCCTTACACTCCTCCACCACCTTCACCACCACAATTTTTCCAGTGCATCCCATTCACTCCTTCCAAGGCTATCCCCAGCCTTACACTCCTCCACCACCTTCACCACCACAATTTTTCCAAAACTTCACTTTCCAACCCCAATTCTCTACTCCCCCTCAATTCTCTTCTCCACCTCAATTTCAACCTAAAGTGTCACCCCCACCTCCTCCATAGCCACAACATTCTCCCTCTCCCCATCATGATCAAGATAATGTTGTGACAGTTCTAAGGAGTGGGAAAACACTCGAGCAGCCTGCAAGTCAAAGAAAGAGTGACAAAGCAAAGCAGAAGTACTCAAGTGGTGATGTTGTGATTGAGATTGCCAAAGATGATCATTTGCCACCCCATGTTGATATTGGGAGTCCTAGTGCTCCACCTCATGCTACACCATAGGAAGATCGTGTTGAGTCAAGTAGGCCAATACCTAGTGAGCCACCATTTCCCGAAGCTCTAGATGAGCCCCTGGCTGTGAAAAGAAGACAAAAGCACAATATGGACATTCTTGAGGTCTTCTGACAGGTGAAGGTCAACATTCCTCTCTTGGATGCAATCAAGCAAATTCCATCATATGCCAAGTGTCTCAAAGACCTATGCACTGTGAAAAGAAGGTCAACGGGGAGGATTCCATAGAAGGTGAGATTGACTGAACAAGTGAGCTCCATCATACAACACTCACTTCCTGTGAAGAGAAAGGACCCAGGAGCCCCACTCATACCTAGTTACATAGGGGGACATCGCATAGACATGTCCTTACTTGATTTGGGATCTAGTGTGAATTTGATGCCATATCATGTCTATGTTGAGCTGGGCTTAGGCAAGTTGAAGTCGGCACATTCCACTCTCCAGTTGGTGGATAGATCCATAAAAGTGCCTAGAGGTAGAGTGGATGATGTCTTGGTGATGATAGACAAAGAAAAAGGTGTGGTGTTCCCAGCGGATTTCATTGTACTTGATATGGAGCCGGAGGATAAGAAGATTCCCATCATCTTGGGGAGGACATTTTTATCTACAGTTGAGGTTGACATTCATGTACGCAGTGGCACTATGACAGTCTCATTTATGGACATGAAGATCAACATCAATATGTACAAGACCCCAACCTGGCGACTCCGAGATAGGGATATTGGACATGATCATTTCACAAGTCCAAATGGGCATTTGAGAGGACACCAAGGTGAAGAACTTGGTGATGATTGTTGTGATGAAAGAGATGAGGAACCAAGGTTGAGTGCAAATGAAGGATGCATGTTTTGCAAGAATGGGCACATGAGGATTCCAAATGGGTGAATTTTGAAGAATAACCAAGAAGCCTAGCTGAAGGCAAGAAACTCAGTGCTTGTGGGAGGCAACCCACCTAGGTTTGGGAATTTTGACCCAATCTACATTTTTGATACTTTTGCTTTGTTTTTACATCTTTTCAAGAAAGCACACACACTTGTATTTGATAGTTTTTGTATAGTTTTGATTGTGCAAGTGAGAACATAGTGAATTGAAGAAGAATAGATGAAATTTTGACAAAGAATCAATAGAATATCAACATGAGATCAATTTTTGATGTTTGAACAAGATTCGAGTCTCCTACTGCTGTTACAGTGCACACCACGGCTGTGGTGACATGGAACAGCCGTGGTGGTGCACTCACATTCAACAGAGAAATCGTCAAAAATTGAGAAAATCAACTAAGTGTAGAACTAGGGCAGCAGGGCCATGCAAGGCAGTACGACCGTGGTACATGAAGCCACTACAGTCGTGCCGCACACCATGGCCGTGCCGCAGCTTGATTCCAGCAACTTAAAATCAAATTTTGCAAAACTTCTATTCACTTGCTCATTTCTCCGAAGAACAGAACGACCGTTCTCCATGCCCTAGCACCCATGTAGCATGTCGCCCACCCTCTCCAGCCCTCGAATTCTCACCAAATCACTCCCAAACCATTCCCAATCATTCCCCCACCATTTCCACTACCTTAATCTTCAGATTCCGCCATTTTCCATCCACAAACGCACCACTTTCTCTCCATTCCGCCCCAACAACCCAGTTCTTCAGAGAAATCCGAAATTTTCTAATTTCACTTCCATTTTCGAGAAAGAATGAAGAAATTTGCAAAGAGGGAAGTAGAGAAGACTAGGGGCGTCATCACCTACCAAAGGAAACCAAAGAACAGCCACCCCCAGTTGATAGATGTCGATTTGGATGCCATAATGGATCCTATCATTGAAGAAGCCTCTAAACAGCCATAGCGGGGGATACCGTCTTCGTCGCAGCCACCTTCGTCCACCTCTCGGCCATCCATCTCATCTGAAAGACCCTCCGCTACCGCTACACAACCATCAGTTTCAGCTGCCCGACCATCCGTCTCCTCGGCGGCATAGCCACAGCCCGAGTCGCAGCCACGACCGCATCGACGGCTCGTGTTAGATGATGAAGATGATATAGATATGCCTGATTCTGAGAAGCACGAGGTTCCACCACAACGCCCGCTTCCACAACCTGAGGTTACTACAGGCAGGGAAAAGGAGCCTAAGCACCGAGAGTGCTTGACACGCAGAGTTTTAGCAACTCAATATGCATGCCAAGAAACAATGGAGGCGATGGGTTTCTATGCCTACTTTCAGGGATTGATGGACAAAATGGGGCTATTTGAGATCATGACACTGCAGCAGGAGACCTACATCGAGCTGACCCTGCAGTTCTTTGCCACGCTAGAAAAAACAACTGATGATGGCGAGAATGCAATCAAGGTAGTGATTGGGGATAAGAGGTGGAAGATAACCTCACAGATGCTAAATCAAATTTTTGCCCCAAATGGGGAGGTGGCGGACCTCCTAGACGGAGGAAGGACAAAAAATGATTCTAGTTCCACATATCCAGCTATGTGGAAATGCTTCATTGGCCAAAGTACATTTGTAGCGGGGAAGTCCAAGACAAGTGCCATCCACAGCCCATTTCTCCGCTATGTTCAGAAGGTGTTAGCAAACACCATCTTTTCCAGGTACGAAAACTAAGGCAGTTGCATAAGGAAAGATCTTTTTGTTCTTGGTTGGATAACAAAAGAGAAGCATGTGAATCTGGGGGCATTTCTTATAGATCATATGAGAACAATCCCGTCCAAGAGCACAAATGCATTTGTAATGGAAGGGATTGTGACATCCATAGCCACTGCTTTAGGACATGACATGACAGGCTATACAAAGGCAAATGGTGGCAAGTTGGTTGATTTGCACTACTTAGCTCGCTCATCCATGATTATAGTCACAGATCAGAGGATCATTTACCATATCAACCCACCTTACCCAGGAGTGACATTGGAGTTACCTTACCATACTCCACCCCTCATGGCACAATATCGACAGACGCCAGATATTCTGGAAAAATTAAGGGGGTATGAGGCGGAGAACCCGAGAGGAGAGGCAGTCCCTGAGGTGATTTTTTCTAGAGGTCTAGAAGAGCCTTCATAGGCAGCTGAGTAGAGGTGGACAGCAGAGGAAAGAGCGACAAGACATGTGAGGTAAAGAGAAGAAAGGATGGGAGCGTCAGAGCCACAACAGCCTTCAGTGAATGCATATGATATGGGTACCATTCATGCACAGCTGGAGAGCATTCAAGCGACGCAGGACAGAATTCTATGGACCCAGGAGGGATTCCAAAGGACACAGGATGCCATGTGGTTGGACCAACAACATATGCATTACTAGGTCAATCACCTTTATAAGTTTCAAAATGCCCAGGCCCAGAGGAACCCATAGTGGGGTGAAGATTGGTGGAGCTCTTTATCTGCATTCCAGGACAACTACCCACCTCCAGAGTCAGACTACTGGGGTGCCTATTACAGACAGGGAGGAGCACCTCCACCACCACCACAGTGATCGTCTACCCTATCATCCTAGACTTTAGTGTCATGCTGAGGACATCATGATTCAAAAGTTTGGGGTGGTAGGGCGGTATGCCCTCGTTCTACTTTCACTCATTTTTGTATCTCACCCGCTATTTACTCTTTGTTTATTATTTTTCGCATTTTTTCTTGTTTTGTTCTCTAGCTTAGGAGTTTACTACTTTGCATACCTGCATGCCATGTAGTTTACTTTCTTGTCATTTTTGCGTAATTTTCAAAAATTTTACTCTTTTTCCATGCATTGCATATCATGTAGATTTTTGGTAATTTTTGCATGATTTAGTTAGGATTTGCTTCTTTACTACTTTAAGTTCAATAATATAGGTTTATATGTGATTGAAGGCAACTTGGCACCGTTTTGGCCAATTTTGCCCAAATTTGAGATTTCTTGTCTAAAAAGTATGTTTTGACCCAATCTCTACTATTTTGAGTAAAAATGACGACCTTTGACTAGTGCAAGTGAAATGTCATGCTTTATTGCTAAGCGGTATCAATGTTTTACTTTTTACATGTGCATCACCTCTCTCATGATTGTGATTGATTTGACTGAATTGTGAACTTGAGCAAGCTTTGAACGCTTAGTGTTTGTGGATTCACTTGTTTGATATATCAATTTCATCTCGTTCATTCATGTGGTGTGATATCTAGGATGAAGTATTGGATTAACTATCATGCAGGATGTCTTATGTGGAAAATCATACCAATGACCCCTCTTTGACCCGAATCTTCTTCCACCATCTTCATACCCCCTTCGCCTCATAAAAAGATGCCCCAGTGCACATAATCAGCCTTGGCCACCTCCAAAAGTTTGGGGTGGCCACATCTCTACCTCTCCGCTTCACTCTATTCACCATATGCCCTATCTACACCAAGGGAAAGAAAGAAAAGAAAAGAAAAAGAAAAGCAAAAACAAAATAAAAGGATGCTCCTATTTAAGAGCATTCAAATAAAGAAAAGATGAGTGTGTAAAAACACTCCAAAAATCTTACTGCAACCCTTTCTTCCACTTTCATACCCATTGATCTAGGAAACATCAAACTTAGCTCATTTTTCCCTTTTCCGCAGCCACGTGAGTCATTTGGTATGATATGAAATATAAGACTAAATGCATGAATGTGAAACAACACTCCTAGTCATCCTTGATTAACACCATCATGAAATGGTTTACCCGGAACTTTATGGAAGGAATATAGATAACTTGTGTATTCCACGTGCTATATTTGAAGTTCATATGCTTTGTGCTCTTTTCATGATTGGATTGTGAAAGCAGGAGAGGAGAGAGGTGAAATGCAAACACTCAGTCATCTTTGATCCCATTCAACAATAATCATCTTTTACATTGCAATTGTCATTTCTTGATTGTGGAAAATTTGTAGAGAGATTGAGTTGGAGCATAGTTGAGGACAAGTATGTTTCAAGTTTGGGGTGGTGATGCAGCCCTATTTTAGGGCTTCATCTTGTGTCTTTTTTCTCTTCAATCACATCCATACTTGTTTGATTGCATGTCATTCCTCCCAATATGCTTATTTGTATAAAATGCACTTATGGACATTATTTGCATGTTTGTCAGGCATTTGGACCACACTTGATGGAAAAGAGAGAGAAGGAGTGATCCTAGGGTTTCTCTGCCCTTGGAGAGACTCGAAGTGAAGTCTGAGGCCCCCTCAACCTACCCCTAGTGGCCAAAGATCAATTGAAGCAAAGATGTCCAAGACAAGCCAAAGAACTGAGTCAAAGTGTTGATCCAGGACCCATCACGGCCGTGGTACCACAAAATGGCCGTGCTAGGTCACTTACAAATCAACAGAACAAAACAGTCTTGGCTCAGCAGACCAGAACGGCCGTGCAGCACAAAATGGTTGTGCTACCCTCAATTCACCACAACCGTGGTGACCACCACGGTCGTGGCATTTTCAGCCACCAACATGACATTTGGCCTATTTTAATTCCCACGAACGTGCCCATACACCACGGCCGTGGTCTACCCTACCTACCATGGTCGTGCAACTCACAGAATCCACCCACTTTTCCACTGCTTTCCCCATTTTACCCCTAACTTAACCCTAGACGCCCTAGACACCTATATATACCTAGGTGGTGGCTGGGGCACGAGGCTAGCTACCTTCCTCCACCTCCTAGCTCCCCAAATCGCCATACGCTCAATTCCACTCCATATCCACCTCAAATCCGCTCCATTTCACCATTTCAACCACCAAAACACTAGTTTATACTAGTTCCTACCCATAATCCCCTTCATTTCACACCCTCGCACCTTAGAGGAGGGAGGAGGATGCCCTGCAACTTCTGGAGAGGAGGACTTCATCTACACCGAGCTCCATGGCTTCTTCTACCTCCTTCTCCTTTCTTTTTATATTTTCCATTTCTATGAGTAGCTCGACCCTTGTGGGTGGGCTGTTTGGGGGAAATTATGTTACTTTGATACCATGTTGGGGGAAAATGACATGTAAATGTCGTAATTCCATTTTTTAATGATTATATTCTATTTTCATCTCATTCTCCATGGATTTCTTGTTGGTTTGTGTGTGGAATCACCTAGTAATTTAGGCAAATTGCTTATATGTGTGAATTTTGGGATTTGCCCCTAGGTCCAATTCTTGGATTCCTAGGTTGCCTCCCATCTTCCTACATCCTAATCAATCTCCCTAAACCTAAGTGAGAGATCTAAGTAGCTAGATTAGGTAATTCTAGTGCAATTAGCATGGACCTTCTCAAGGCTAGAATGTGGGGGAATTGGGGTCCAAAACCCTAATATCACCTCCCCATTACTACCCTCGGCCCCTAATTGCCCTAGGAATGCCTAATCTAGAAACCTAGACTTGATTAGACTCTAATTGAATTGTACCTAATCCCTAACCCAATTGAGCCTCGTAAGGGTAGTAGGGGTGTTAGGGACTAGTTCCCCTATGTACAACCTAGCATATCCATGGCCAGTTAGTAGCTTAGGTTAATTCATTAGACTCTAACTTGTTGTTTGGTTTGGCTAATCTAAATGGAATCATAATGTTCAAATGTCACCCCCCAACTTAAGTGATAAGTGCATACCCCTAAATAGCCCACACATCTCTTTATTGCTTAAAACCCTAGTTTTGTGCTTGCTTAGCTTAATTAGTTCTTTTCTTTCTTAGTTAGCTTCTTGCTCTGTTCTTGCCTTGTTCATGTTAGTTTAGCTCTTTAATTTCTCTTTTGCTTCTCTCTTGCTTTCCTTAGTGTATATTGTCTTTTCCTACCTAGCTTAGTCTTTCCTTGCTTGCTTAGTCTTAATTCAGTCTAGGGATAACGTAGATTTCATTATTGCCTTTAATTCCTCCTTTGTTCATAGTAGTTTTACAATCAAAACAACCTTTAAACCCTTAACCCTGGTCTCTGCAGTAGGAACCTAGTGAAACTAAACCTAGCTCTAGTGCCCCCTCTTTTCCCTGTGGATCGACCCTATACTTTCCACCTTCCTATACTACGACACGACCATGTGCGCTTGTGGGTGTAGTTGTTTTAGTAAATGTAGGTGTGTTAGTTTAGGTTTATAAGTTTCGAAAGCAAATTCCCATCATGTGTGTTCCGACCTCGTGGGGCGCATCTAGTCGGGTCAAATCGGCTAGTGTGTTGCACCTCTAACGAAAGTGCACCACATATGCCCGCCCGTGCTCCTAGGTGATAGTGTAGCAAGATATTCTTGTATTCTTTGTAAGTTATGGATCGCTGATAGCGATCATCTGAATATAATCAAAAAAGAAATATACATCTGAGTAATTTTTTTAGACATCATATAAGAGTTTCTTCTTACTTTGTCCTTTGTATTCTGGGTGAATGATTCCTATAGATAAATAGTTAATGTTGTCAGCAAACCATGGCAAAATCACCTCAAGACATAGAATGTGGTCATCCAAGAGTGATTCATTGATTATCGTTGGTTTATCATCTTCATGGATGAGTCTGCTCAAGTGGTCAGCAACTACATTTTCACTTCCTTTCTTGTTCCTAATTTTGAGGTCGAATTCTTACATGAGAAGGATCCAACGAATGAGCTTTGGTTTGGCATATTTTTTTGACATCAAATATTTGATACTGGTGTGTTAGTGTAGACAATAACTTTGGATACCACCAAGTATGATCGGAATTTATCGAAGGCATACACAATGGCCAACATTTCCCTCTCCATCATTGTGTAGTTCTATTGTGCCTTGTTGAGGGTCTTTGAAGCATAATAGATCACTTGGTGTTTGTTGTCAATGTGTTGTTCCAAGATGGCTCCGACCATGTAGTCACCTACGTCATACATGATTTCAAAGGGTTGACTCTAGTCAGGTGCATGGATGACAGGGGTGGTGTTGAGAGCCTCTTTCATACCAGTGAAGCTTTTCATACATTCTTTGCTAAATTCAAACTTAGTTTCCTTCAGCAAGAGCTTTGTGATAGGTTTCACAGTTTTTGCAAATTCTTATATGAACCTTCTATAGAAACTCGCATGGCCAAGGAAAGCATGTATCTCTTTCACAACCTTGGGTGGTAGTAATTTTTTTATTGCCTCCACCTTAGCCATGTCAACTTCTATCCCCTTATTAGAGATTTTATGACCTAGGACAATGCCCTCGTGTACCATAAAGTGACATTTTTCCCAATTATGAATGAGATGGGCCTATTCACACCTTGTGAGAATGATTAAAGGTTCTTGAGACAGTTGTTGAAAGAATCTCCATAAATAGAGAAGTCATCCTTGAAGACTTCCATGATGGATTTAGTGAGACCAGACAAGATAGATGACATGCAGAACTAAAAAGTAGCTGGAGCACTGTAGAGACCAAAAGACATGCGTTGAAAGGCATACATTTCAAAAGGACATGTAGAGGTGGTTTCTTCCTAGTCATCAGGGTGGATCGAGATTTGATAGAACCCAAAATACCCATCAAGATAATAGAAATACTCCTGGTGAGCTAGTCTCTTCAGGACTTGATCTAAGAATGGGAGGGGGTAGTGATCTTTCCTACTTGCTTTATTAATCTTATGGTAATCAATACACATTCTCCATCTTATGATTGTCTGTGTATCTATGAGTTTCCCTTGGTCATTTTGAACCACTGTCATCCCATCCTTTTTGGGCACCACCTAGATAGGGCTCACCCATTGAGAGTCTGATATTTGATATATAATCCATGCATGTAGTAGATTTATCACTTATTTTCACACAACTTCCTTCATGCTCGGGTTGAGTTTCCCTTGAGGGTCTCTTCAAGGTTTGTGATCCTCCCTCATTGGTATCTTGTGAATACACAGGATAGCGATGATTCCAGTGAGGCCACTCATGCTATATCCCAAGGTTTTTGTCCATTTTCACAGAACCATTATTAGTTTATCTTCTTCCCCTTGTCTGAGTTTGAATCTGATTATGATTGGACCTAGGTCTCCTTCATTGGTAAATTGATATTTAAGTCCTTCGGGTAGCATCTTCAACTCAGGTTTTGCTTGGAGCGATGCTTCCATGGAGATTTTTCCAACCATTTGTAGATCTTTGAAGGTTTTAGAGGGTCTCTCTTCCAATTTTGCATTGTCTAATTGCTTTATGTACATGGAGACTTGAGGGTCTTTCTCATTGGCATCATATCCATCAAAAGCTTCTTATAGGGTATCTTCATAGGATATTTGTATGAATTGGTTTGTATCTTCGATAGAGTCTGCAAAGAAAACTTTTGCAATGAAGCCTGGTGCCTTTAATCCATTGAGGACTCGATACTCAAGGGTTTCCCCACCTAGCCACAAAAGGAGTGTTCCTACTTCGACATCTATCAGAGCTTGTGTTGTATCCAAGAAAGGTCTTCCAAAAATCAATGGGTCGAGATCATCCTTTTTAATATCCATAATCACAAAATCGCATGGTATGTAAGTGTTTTTTAATTTAACTGGTACATCTTCTATTATCCACAAAGGCTTTGTCATGGAGCCATCAGCTGAGTGGATAGTCATGGCAGTCGATAGAAGGTCAGTGAACCCTAAACGTTGACACAACATGTATGACATTCTAGAAATGCTCGCTCCTAAATCAGTCAGTCCTTTGTGACAAGTGTCGTCCCCCAGGAAATAGTCTATCCTAAAGGATTTTGGGTCTTTTGTCTTTCAAGGTGTCTGACTTTTCACTATCTCATAAGCAATTTTTTCAAGCTTCACTGTTTCACATTCTCTTGTAATATATTTTTTTGAGAGGAGAGTCACTGAGATATTTGGCCCAAGTTAGCATTTCAATAACTGTGTCAATCAATGGAATATTGACATGGAGATTATTCATAGTATCTTTGAATTTCATAAATCAATTGTCTAGCTTGGTTTGTCTCAGACGTCCCTCGTAAGGTATACGAGGCTTGTGTAGACATGCATCGATGAGCATTGGATATTCAGAAACAACTGTCATCGTGATGTCGGTCATCTTTTGGCTGATCTCTAACTCAACCTCTGTCATGGGTGACTTTCCTGTCTACACCTCTTCTAAATCTTTCCCCTCTTCACTGGGTTTGGTAGGAGGGGCAGAGTGCTCATTTCCCGACCTAGTTTTTATTACGTTTAACTACTTCAATTGTTTGGGGTTGACTTCAGGCCGGAAAATGTTTGCGATTGTTGGTGATGACTGATTGGTTGTGAAACGGTTGATTTGTGATTCCAGTAGTTTTTTATTGGCCATTGTTTTAGAGAGTTAGGTCTTACATGCTGCAATCATTTCCTAAAACATCATTATTGGATCCTATGTTGATGGAGTCTCTTCTCAAGGCAATGGTACTTGTGGTAGCCTTTGATAGTCCTAAGTGAAGGAATAAAATCCCATTTTTTCCAGACCATGAGCACTCGGGAGTTGACCATAGGTTGCTTAATGAAAAAATTCATAGGTCGGTGTGAAAAATTGCACTTGGGAGATTTGATGCTTCTGATCATATGTGTTAAAAGATCTTTCGATTGTGTCTTTCTTGGCAATGATGGCCTTTAAAGTATCAAAAATAGATCTGAGTTCTGAATGATTTTTCATCCGGATAGTTTCTAGATTGTTTTCTCTTGGAGGTCCAGCCCAATGGGTTTGATTTTTGGCCACAAGCTCAACTATCCTTAATGCACTATCTAGACCTTTTCGCATGGAATTCCCATTAGAAGAAGAATCAAGGAACTTCTTGATCTCGATGTTGACTCCCTGATAGAAAAATTCAAAGACATGGTTTTCGGGGATATCGTGATGTGGGCACTTGCGTAAAAGTTTGTTGAATAATTCCCATGCTTCATGCATGGATTCCTCAAGTGATTGAATGAACCTGGGGATTTTTCCTCACATCAAATATGTCATCGAAGGTGGGTAGAAATTTTCTAGGAATTTGTTCTTCAAGGACTCCCAATTAGTGATTGGACCTCCTCGAAGTGCATTATACCACGCTCTGGCTTTTTCTGTGAGGGAGTATTTGAAAATTTGTGGTCATATAGCATCATGGGTGGCACTCAATGGCTTCATCATCAAGAAAAGGTTTATCAACTTAAGAAGATGTTCTTGACAGTCATGTCCAGTTCTTCCTATAAAGGGGAAGTTTTGCACCATGCTATCCCATTAGGCTCTGAACTCAATCAGGTCTTTTTGGGGTTGGAGTGGCTGAGTCAAGTTGGTGCCTTTGGGGATGGAGAAATCATGTATTTCTTTCACACGCACTACAACTTGGGTGGCTTCTAGGTTGGTCTTGAACTCAGCCTCTGCATGTTCTCTAGCTTTTGGGGTGAATAATTCTTGCTGGGCCGCGATTAGTGCATTGATACACGCTTGGATTGATGCTTTCGCATCTGCCACGTCCACCATGGCTCTCTCCTTGTGAAGTTTTCTAAAAGTTCTCCCAATTTTAGGATTGAAAGGAAATCCAGAGTCAAGACTCTTGGATCTTTGCATAGGCTATAAGTTCTTTAAAAGAGAAAGAATGCTTGTGCGTGATGTGCTTGGTTCTAGAGGATTTTCAATTTTATTGAGAGAAAAAAAACCTAATTATGACTATGCTTCTAACAATATTTAACAACCATTATCCCCAGAAATGGCACCAATTTTTATGGGGTTATGAATGTTGCACCAATAAAAATCCTAAAGGAATAACTTCTAGGTTTATCTAAAAGTAGTACACTAATACCCCACTCCACACAAGTGAATGCCTTATTGCAGTATACTTAAGGATTGAACCCAAGGGAAACCCTCTTTAAGAAGTTTTGTACATGCAAAAGTAATAAGAGTAATATTAATCACTGAGTAGTTGAAAGATTGATTGAACTAAGATGTTGCCAAAAGCAACAAAGATTAAGGAAGTAAATAACATGTAATAAAGAGCACCAGGGCATGGGGTTTCACTATTTGGGCATGTGTAATTATCATAACAAGATCTAACTCTCCGATAATCATTGCTAAATCGAGGTTTAGCTATTGCACCCTCACAAAATATAGGTTGTCGCCTGATATAGACTCCCTTGGAACCGACCATCCTCGGCACCCAAGTTCCTTTCTTGTGCTATTAAACTCCTTTACTTACTTTCGACCATCCTCGACACATAGCAGATCAAAGTCCAACCACCTCACTATCCCTTATTGACATCTTAGGGGGATAATAAGATCATTTTATGCTCTAATGACGCTCACAATGACCCGCATATCCATAATTATAATTGATATGCAAAACAAATCATCAATTGGCAAAGCAAGGCATCGAGCAGAATGATACTTTGTTTAGCAATATATTATTGAGTTTAGATACAAGATAACATAAAATATGGGTGATCGGAGTTAGTCTCCATACCCCATCACAAAGTGTCTACTTGCTCATGGAAAGGGACAACAACAAAGAGATAGCAGGAATGATGGAGAAGGCCATGACACCTAGTGTAGGAAGACCAATCTCTCTGTTGCAGTTGCAGCCTCCTTGCTAGGGTTTGTGATGTAGAATGTGGCTTATAATCACCAATGATAGACCCCTTGAATTGACAATGAGGGTTCCTTTTTATAGATGCATTTCTCACCTCTATAATCCTAAAGTTGAATGCTTGCAATCAAAGGCATCTACTTGCATGTCATGTACTCGATCCAACAGGCGACTCATGTGGGTTGCTCGATTTGAACCTCACGCTCCGGTCCTTTAGCGAGCCAGCATGGATGAACCAGAATGGGCTGGATGTTGAGATCACGCATCAAGATGCAGGAATCTAAAAGAGTTCAGTTGGAGAGTGGCCCGAGTCAGGCGATTTTCAGAGCCGCTCGCTTGAAACAACTAGGTGGTTGGAAGGTGGTCGTAGAGAAAGCTTAAGGGCCTTCCTTCCCTTGAGGTGTACCATCATGAGGACTCAATTGTCCATCTAGATGTCGTGGTGCAACTTTGACTTATTCTATACAATATACATATGAAAATGCATTAAAATACAAAAAAGGATAATATTGGCATTTGAGTGAATATAAAGCTAAAACTAAGAAATAGATACACAGTATCCCCTAAAAATTGAATAAAACAACATGTAAAAATGGGTAAAAATATACTCCTCAGTGACCATCATCTCATGATGAAGTATTGTCCCTATTTGGATAGGTAATGATTAGGATGGACTTGTGATGACCCAATGCCACATGAATGAGATTACTCAGACAAAACATGTAATCAACAACTAAACTACCATAAAAGTAGGTAAATTAAAACTTATTCATGTATTACTATCATGTGTGGAAACATTACATAAAGGTCCATCATCTTGCATCATATCACATACCCAGCCAGATATTTACATCTATTCATTGGATGAGGCCACAACTTGTATACAAAATATCGTGTTACACGCATACATGCCATATATACAACAAAGGTACACTATCAAAAATCACATGTTGATATACAAGCGTCTACAGAACACATCCCTTCCTAGACCTGAGAGTACAGGAACAACACTAGGACTCTACTACACAACACTAGTAGTTATCCAGCCTTCAATGGCTATTGATCTCCAAGCTGCTCTTCCTTAACAGCACTATCTCTACCATGTCGTTGAAAACCACCTAAAAAGATGTGGTAACCCAAGATGTGAGACCCATGTCCCAACAAGAGATATAACTCTCAGCCAACGGTTATTGCTACCACAGATATATTATTATTAAATAGGATGACCAGACTTAGCTAAATGAATAATTTAAATTATTTACATAGGTTAACCATATTGAACAGCTATAACAGATAAAGCATAGTATCATGATAAGAAGGAATATGAAGAACATGTATAACAGTTGATTTCTCTTATTGTATTTTATAACAGCTAAGTAGTATTAAAAACAAGGCAAGGGTAAACATCAAATGTGATTTGTGTTTAACCCTAAACAAATATGCTACACGATCCCTAGGGAATTTGATTCGTACCACCCAAATTCCAACTGACCACCACTTGGTCGCAATCAGTTCCATACAAGATCTAGGAAGAGTCAGAATCCTAAGATCTTCTTCCCTACGACCAGTACGAGTGACACCACAGTGACATATCAATCAAACTTCCATCATCAACATATAGACAAGCTGAAAACACCTAGTCTACCTCAGTATAGGACACAGCACTAGAAATCAGGGTATACAACCCAAGCATCTGAGGCACAACTGCATCTATCCTCCATCATATCACATATACACATATCTGATACATGACCACAGTTGTTCTCACATAGAGGCATGACTGTAGTCATCATCTATACATCTTGGGGTCAAGATGACAAGGACACACAGTCACTTGGACCTTGTTTACTCAATAATATACAATATGAGTTTCCCTTAGGATGACTCATTTCACCATCCATCAAGTGTTGACACTGAAGATGGCTCTATGGCACAGGGCACTACATGATTAGGGTTTCACTTGATTAATTAAAGCCAAATGGGTATCTTTTAATGTATCAATCAAGTTACGTACAAAACCTAAAAAGATTCTATAAATATAAGGGTGGATTGCAACTTCATGAGATATAAAATATACAAAAAGGTTTATGACATCACATAGAGAATATCACCTCAATTCAAGCACAAAGCCAATGTCAATGTCATAATACCATTCACATTGTTACATGTAGGAACATTATTATATTCCCATGCCTCGTCAAGGCTCATAACCATCACACATGTGTCTCATAAGTGATACGACAATCTATCATTAGATATGATGCTTACTCAACAACAAATTTGGGTTACAACATTAGGGAAGAGAATATTTTTTATCATCATGCTAATTACTCAAGAAACTAGGCAACATCATTATGTACTTGCAAGTAGGGTTAGTTTTCAACATTGTAACCGAATTAGGGTTTCAAATCAACAATTAACACTCAACCCTAATTATCACCATCTCCAACATTCTTGGAAGAAAAAGGGTCAACATCCATGATCAAGGTAACAACATGAGACAAACAAAGAATCCAGGAATTCTCATCAACCAAAGGGATTGGGACTCATCATCTTCATCAGTCGAATAGATGCATCATCCACAATGACCACTTAGATCAACACATAGCGATCGAAGAAAAGCAAGGTCATGTGTTCCACCCAAGAGAACTAGGTCAAATGAAAAACTTGGTGATCAAAGAGAACCTCACCACTTCATCAACTTAATAGAGCTAAAATCATCAACAACCACATGAATTGAGTCTTGGCAACTGAAGGAAAACATCAATCTCTTCATTGATCAAATAATATGGTCACCCTATTGACCACTGAAGGAGATCCAAACTTAGCAACCTTCAAACCATTAAAACTCATTGAGCACATAGACCATAGTTTGACAACACATCAAGAGAGAAAAAAATCTCATCCAGGACAAGATCACGTGTTGTTATTCACCATGATCCTGAAACCAACAAGGAATAAAACATAAAAATAAAATCATATTCCAAAAACCCTAATTTTGATCATCAACGTGAGAGGAAATCGAATCAATGAATCTAGAGAGAAAACCAATGTTCCCATCATCATGCACGTATCCCAAACCTCCATCATCAAGAAAGAAAGAAAAACCATGATTATGAGGAAGGAGACCAATATTTAGCCACATGTATATGAGGACCAACACCTCCATCATCAACAAGATAAATGTACAATAGATTAGGGCTTAGTAAAAAGGGGTTTATCTCCTCAAGAATCGCCAAGAAACTTAAACCCTAACTCAAGAGATCATCATCATTCCACGTGGAACCATGTTTTTAGAGATAGTGTACTTGCATGAAAAAATTAAGTGCAACAATAATTTGAGGAGAAAGTAACATAACTCACCTTTACAAGGATGAAGCAACTCCAACAGCAAGGAATCTCCAAGAAGAGATAGAACTGTAGCTTGATCATCACTCTGGCCAATCTAGCACCACCTCAAAGGGAGAAGCAAAACCCTAGGTTAAAGGAGCATAAGATAAAGCAAAACCCTAGGCCAAAAAGTCCAAAAAAGAGGTGGTCTTCTACTCAACTTAGGCACCACCATGAAGAACCATGAATTCGGTCAAGAAGAGAGAAGTTCCTCAAGCTCAACTCAATCACCACAATGGAGAACCATAGTTTTAGCCAAGAAGAGAGAAGGAGAAAGGTAGGTAAGAAAACAAAGGTCAAGAGGGGTATATCACTTACCAAGAACAAGGAATACCAAACAATCATCAAATAAAGGTTTGCTCCAAACCCTAGATCAACATGCAAGGAGGGGTTCAATCACCTTCTCTAAGCTCAAGCACCACCTTTACCACCAAGAACACAAGGGGGACAAGCTCCAAGGATAAGAGAGAAAGCAAGAGGTTATAAAAGGGATCACTTTCATATAAAGAGAGGGTTATATGTGTAAGGGGGTTATGTGTCATGCAAACATGTGCCACGTGTCCATCAAAACTCGTCATGCAAGCACCACACCGCTCATGCATCATGGGTGACAAAAACAAGGAGAACCAGTGACCTCACTTGGCCCAGAAAGCCATTAGTCAAAGGGATTCTTTGTGACCAAAACATATTAAAAACTAAACGATTGCATAACATCCAAAAGCCATCAGTTGACCAAAACTTGTTCAAAACTCAATGATCACATAACATCCAAAAGTCATAGGTCGCATAGAATGCACCCTAGGGTTTCTTGGCTCTTCGACTGCCAAGATCACTAGGTTTACCTCAAACATCATCGATATAAGAAACTAAGGTTGAATAAACAACATGGTGATCATTGAAAAACCAAGGGAAACCATCGGTCAACACTAAGGTCAAAATCAAACTAAGGCATCCAATCAAACCCTAGAACGTCAACACATGATACCACCTCATCAAACCAAGGTGAAACAAAGTGCCCTAAAGTGCCAACATCTCCAACATGATGCTAAAACATATGAGGTACAATAAGCATGTGAAAATTGTAAGATGAACCCTAAACATGGGTAAATTGCAATTAGGTCCAAAATAAGAACATATAAGAATAGCTAGCTCAAACAACATCCAAATAGGACCAAACTTGAAAACAAGCATGCAACATGTTATCAAAGCACATCACATGATTAGATTAAGGTTTTAAGTATCTTATTATGTTAAGCAAGCAAGATCAGCCAAAAATCTAGGTTAGGGGTCTTACAACCACAAACCCCTAACAAGGATTTCGCCCTCAAAATCCTATGCGACAAAGATGGGTACTTCCTACACATCTTGTCCTCTAACTCCCATGTGGCTTCCTCCATGCCACAGTGATGCCACAAAACCATAACAAGAACTATATCTTTCTTCTTCAACTTCTTCACTCTCCTATCCAACATCAACACAAGACCCTCAACATACGACATATCCTCCTCCAACTCAACCTCCACTAGTTGCAACGTCAACTATGTATCTACGGTGACACTTCCTTAACATGGAAACATTGAAGACATCATGCAACTTGTGCAAATCTGATGGTAGCTCCAACCCATAAGCCACTTTCCCAAAACTTGCCACCACAAGGTAAGGTCCCATAAACTTAGGGGCCAACTTACCCTTCTTTCCAAACCTCAACACACCATTCCAAGGAGAGACCTAGAGATACACATGATCTCCCACTTGGAACTCCAAAGGTCTACAATGATTATCAGCATAAGACTTATGTCTATCTTGGGCTGCCTTCAGTTGTTGTTATATCACTTTGATCTTCTTTGTGGTATGTTGTACAAGCTCAGGATCCAAAAAATTGATACTCACATGTCTCATAGCAACAGAGCGGAGACTGACAATGTATCCCATACAGAGCTTCATAAGGTGCCATGTTGATACTCCTCTGATAAGTGTTTTTGTAGAAAAACTCAATCAAACTCATGTACACATCCCAACTGCACAAAAAATACAAGACACAATCTCTCAAGAGATCTTCTAATGTTTGGATGGTCCTATCAAACTGGACATCTATCTATAGGTGAAAAATTATATCGAACCTCAATCTTATACCCATGGATGTGTCCAGATGTTCCCAAAAACAACTGGTACCAACTTCTCTAATGTATATGTTGTCTTGACTGGAAAGAATTGAGCTGGCTTCGTCAACCTATCAACTATGACCTAGATGGAATCATGATCTTTAGCTAGCCTAGGAAGACAAATCACAAAGTCCATTGTCATATGACTCCATTTCCAGTGTGGTATAAGTAACAGGTCCAACGTCCCTGTAGGTTTCTAATGCTCATCCTTGACCTGCTAAAGCGCAACACATCTTGCCACAAACTCTGCCACGTCATGCTTTAAGCCAGACCACCAATACAAATCCTTTAGGTTATGGTATATATTGGTACTACCTGGATGCATCACATACATCCAAAAGTGAGCCTCTTCAAGAACCATCTTCCTCAGACCATCAGCATCTGGAACCATTATCTTGTTGTGGAAACAAATTGTCCCATCCTCTACCTCATGGAAACTATCACTCTTCTCGCTGCCGAACTCTGATGGGATCTGATGTATGACAGTATCACCTAGATGAACATCTCAAATTTTTTGTATCAATGTAGGCTTTACTTGCAACTATGCTAATAGGCCTGTCAACAAGGAGACTTCCAGTTAGGCATTCATATAATACAATGACACCAACATGTCTAACTTACAGCGCACCAAATAACATAATTTTGCCTTCTTAGCAGACGATGAGAAATAAGAATTCCTTCTCAATGTATCAGATACCATGTTTGCCTTCCATGGATGGTAGTCTAATGTGCAATCATAGTCCTTCATCAACTCCATTCATCTCCTCTGCCACATGTCCAGCTCCTACTTTGAGAAGATATAATGAAGGCTCTTGTGGTCGATGAAGATCTTACACTTCTCACCATAAAGGTAGTGTCTCCAAATATTCAAAGCATTGACCACAAATACAAGCTCTAGATCATGTGTTGGGTAGTTCTCCTCGTGTTCATTAAGTTTTCGCAAAGCAAAAGAAATCACATTCTTGTCTTGCATCAGCATGCATCCCAAGTCATTCTTTGATGCATCACAGAAGATGATATAACTTTTTCCTTGGTCTAGTAGAACTAACACCAATGCACTTGTTACTTCTCCTTTAAAATCTGAAAATACTATTAACACTTGTCACTTGAGATAAAAGATACACATTTCCTTGTCATCTTGGTTAGGGGTAAAGCCACATCACTGAAGTTTTTAATAAATCTTCTGTAGTAGCTTGCCAAGCCTAGAAAATTGTGAACTTCTATTAGTGTCTTAGGCTTCTCCCATTCTAGCACAGACTCAACCTTCTTTAGGTCCACACAAATGCCTCTAGCAGATATCATGTTCCTAAGAAAAGACACCTCCTTCAACCAAAACTCACACTTTTTGAACTTGGCATACAACTTGTGTTGCCTCAAAAACATCAACGCTTGTTGTAGATGCTTCTCATGCTTTTGGTTGTCTCTAAATTATATTCGGATGTCATTAATGAACGCAACCATGAACTGGTCAAGATACAGCTCGAACACCATGTTTGTCAGATATATTAAAGTTGTCGGTGTGTTGGTTAGCTGAAACAGCATAACCACAAACTCGTAGTGACCATACCTAGTCCTAAAAGCTGACTTGGGTATGTCATCCGCCTATATCCACAACTGATGGTAACCTAACCTTGGATCTATCTTCTAGAACACTACAACACCTCTCAGCTGATAAGTAGATCATCTATCCTCAGAAAATGGTACTTATTCTTGATTGTCACCTTGTTCAACTGTCAGTAATATATGCACAACCTCACAGATCCATACTTCTTCTTAATGAATGACATCTGATCACCCTAAGGGGAAGTACTCAGCCTGATAAGACCCTTCTCTAGTATCTCCTACAACTTCTTCTTCATCTCTTGCATCTCTACTAGTGCCATTCTATAAGGTGAGTGCACTATTGGTTGCATACCAGGTCCAAGATTGATCTCGCAGTTAATCTCTCTAGGAGGGGAAACTCCATGAAACTCTTTAGGAAAGACATCCTCAAACTCATGCACCACCAACACCTCCTACATACTAGGACTCCTCACCTTGCCATCCACCATAGCCAAGAAATCCTCACATCCATGCCTCATCATCCTATCCACGGTTATAGTTGACACCAAGCACGTTTAAAGAATCTTCATATCTCCTTAGAAGATCCATGAAACATCATCATCATGGAATGTCGCCACCTTGGAACTATAGTCAAAGACCAACCGGTACTTCTCCAATGTATCCATCCCAAGGATGAAAACAAATTCATGCATGTCAAGTGGCACAAGGTCCACTTGAAATATGCTTCCCGAGAAAGAAAGAAAGAACGCAAGATGGACACACCTCCCACAACTAGAAAAAACTGATAAGAGGGGTTTCTAACCGAAGACCATTAGATATATGACAAATAGGAAAATAACAACTACTTATCACCTCTCTAGTGATAAGAGAGTGTGTCGCACCTAGGTCAACCAAAATAGATACAAAAGAAAAAGTAGACAAATCAGAATGAAAAGGTTCCATTTGACTTGTCACGACCCATGGATTGACCACTCCCTCTCACTGACTCATTGGCATAGAATTGAGTCCTTGCATGTTTTGTTCCTCATCCTCTACTAGCTTTCCCAAAATATCCTTCATGTGATGCCTGACTGCATCCTTTGCCACCACCACTATTGAATTGCTAGCTTTAGGAACCATGATGCCTCTACCTCAGTTTATGTGTCACCTCCTTGTCTTTTATAGGGAAAAACCACTTAGTGTTCCTGATCTATCCACACCTATAATATGTTATGGTATCATAATGTGGCCTAGATGGATCTATAACATATATTGATGTTGCATTGAGAGCTCCAGTTGGCAGAAAACTACGACATCTGCTCTTGCTTGGGAACCACTGTGACTATACTAGTGATCTCTGGTGTGACTATCACAAAAAAAAACTTAGGCTTCTCAAAGCCTCCAGCATACTACCCCTAAAATTGAGTCCTCTTCTTATAATTGGCTTCATGCTTCTTTATAGTAGACCACTCGATCCATCACACAGACTCCACAAAGGTAGCAAAGTGCTCTTGATTCTCTAAAGTGGACATTGTTTTTGTCAACTTTGTACTAAAGCCCTTCTCAAATCGTCGGATCCTATCCTTGTCTGTAATATGATCCCACTATTATAATTCATACACATAAATCTGAACTTATTTTTCTACATCAAATTAGAGTTATTAAAGACAATTCACCTTTTTATTTTGAATTTCACTATTTTGCCACTCTAATAGAAAAGCACTCATGAACTGCAAGACTAGAAGTAACAACAATTGTATAAAACTGAGTCAGACTACCGATATGAATGATTGAAACCATAAAACGCATTCCAGTTTAGTATGTTGCTCACACATTACAATTGAAGTCATATGTAAAACAAATTTGCATCCCTTGATACGCCTTCAACAAACTATACTTCTTTAAAACAAATTCACATATTGCTGAGAGCAATTTCTTTTCTCCGATTTCTCTTCTTATGCATTACAACTTATTCTTACTTATCCTTCTCATTTTTATCATCTATAATAAACATCCCTAACATTAAAACATTCAAGGTAAGAATAGATTATTCATTATTCTTGCCATCACTATGAAAAATTATTTTAGATTACACTTTGCTCATGTTGCACTTCTCCTTTTGTTCAAATCACACTTCTTATATCTCAAATCTATTTCTTATCCTTCGTTCATACTCATTTCCATATTGTTTATTTGTCTTTCACATTTGCAACCTTTAAACCCATGAATACTATAACTACTATTTTCTTCTCATATTGATGATCTCAGGATTTAAGTTCATGCTCAAGGTCAAATCACTATTGACATCCCTTTAACTGTTACAACCCTATACTATCTTGGGTTTGATCCTTATTAAAAAACATGGTGTTATTGCGACATGATTTTACTCCTTTATTTTGACATGTGAACCTTATCTCTATTGAGGTTTACCAAAGTCTTCCTTGTCTTTACCACTTGAATTTTCTTTATATTACTTAACAATTTTGATAGATTACTTTTTTGATCTACCCTACTAGGGTTTCATCATCATATTATGTGTCATTAGTGTATTCAGTAGATGTGTCTCTCATGACGATTGTGTATAGTTTATGATTTATTTCCTTATCACTTCATCACATGTTACACTCACTAAGGAGGATACATAAGAGAAGCTGATTTTGAGACATAGAATTATAATCTTTGAGTATTCACTAAACACAATTATCATATTATTCATTATCAAGGAGGGTAGACTATTTCACATTTCCTCACATCTCCCAATCTCCCTCTCTATCATTTATATTACTCCCTCATGTTTCAGCCCCTACTTTATTTTCTATCTTCAGCCACCTATTTGCTACTCTTCCCTATGTCATTATTTACTTTTACTTATCTCTTCGGATCATGTTTGTCACTCCTGTGTATGATTCCATATTTCATGCCATATAAACTTCTTATCATCCTTTTACTTTTATCTGGTTAAAATTCTAAATCAATATTCCCCTTACTAGTTTCATCTTATGCATAATACATTACATGTCCTTCATTTCAAATCAAATGGCTCATGTAGGGGTTAACTATAGTTTCTTTTCAATCAAGCCTTAATATTCTGAATACAGTTTACCTTTATATGAGTTTTTCATTCATTTACCCGTACATTTGTTCTTCTTTTAAGAACTAGTTCCATTTCATCACTAGGAACCTATTGAACACATTTGATGTCAACTAGGTTGCTACTATATAGAGACATTGAATCAAAAGCTAGTAAGGATGAATATGTTAAACATTATGATAAGAGTACACATTCCATGCTCCTCGTTATATCATGTAACCCTTCTTTCTAAATCAAACTCATCATTTCTATCACTTTCTTTCTATTTTTGTTTCATCTTAGTTTCTTATCATATTCTTATAATTTACATGTTTATCTAGTTCTCTTCACTTTCATTTTTCTAAACTTCAATCATATGTATTTATTGCCTACTTAGTTCTTTTCTCCTATTTTCTTTTTGTTGTAGAGTACATATGTACATTTTATTCGATTATATGATCCATTCATTCTAATTGATTCTTTCTATCTTGGCTTTCCATGTAGTTTTCTCTTATCTTTCCTTGATTTCAGATTGGATAAAGTGCCACAATTAGTTATATAGTTTAGTTCTCTTTATCCATCCTTTCTTCTTCATTTTGTATGTTACATACTAATGTATGTCTTGTATCTATATCCCTCTTCCTTCATTCCCAACTTAGGGTTTCTTATTTGAGGCCCCAAAGTTGGATTTCAGATATCAACTCCAATCGATTCTTAACTATTTTAATATTTCCCTTATATTTCAACATTTTAATGTAAGTACATTCTCACTATGATGTGGGTCTGATTTATCATGAGTCTGAAAAACACTAGAGGGGGGGTGAATAGAGTTTTTAAATATTTTAACAATTACTTAACTCAAAATAACCACAATTGAAAATGGAAGAAGGAGACAAGTGTTTAGAGTGGTTCCAACTTTAGCAAATACTAAAGTTTTCAGTCCACTACCCGGTTGCTTACCCAATCGGGATTTTGAAAGTATTAATTTTATTACCTTTACAAGGATTTACACAAAATACAATACTTTCTTTACACCCCTTGAACAGCCTTCACTTGAAGTAGATGCACCAACTTGAGGTAGCCTTCTTGAAGTAACTCCAAGCTCCCCCTTGAAGTAGCCTTCCTCTCTAGAAGTAACCTCCCGTTGCACCAGCCTTCTTGAAGTAGCTCAAGGTCCCCTTCTTCAGCAAGAAGATATCCAACCTCTCCAATCCGCAGCCTCCAACCTAGGAGTAGCCAGGAGAGTACAAACAATAATAGAGAACAAGAAAGGAAAAAGGAAATTACAACTTATCCTTTTGTAGCACAAGGCTTGATTTGCCTAGATCAAGCGTGAAGATCTCCTAACCAAAGTGTATGGAATAGTAATTGAAGTGGATAGGAGATGCTAGCCTATAGGACACGAAATTTGAGCTAAGAGAAGAAGTAGCCAATTGTCACTATGCTCAATTTGCTCACAAATAGGTTGCTCAAAGTATGCTTAAAGATTTCTCAAGTGTAACAAGTGAGTTTAGGTGTCCTAAGGCATGTCCTATTTATAGGAATGTCCTACAAGTGCTTAAGGATGTTCTAGACACCTTCTAGGGGTTTCTAAGTGCTTAACTAGCTGTTAGGTACAAGTTTGTTGCTTTAGCAACGGCTAATTATTTAATTCTGTAGTTGCTATCAGAGTCCATCTCGGTCGAGAAATGGTCGACCGAGACACCTACTCGGTCAAACTTTTGTCGACCGACAGGCTCTCTGAATCAAGTGTTTTGCAACGTTTATCTCCAACTGCCATCTACCTTGTCAGATGTGTCTAACGGCTACCTGGGTCTTTTTCGGTCGAGAAAATTGTCGACCGAGAGTGTCTCGGTCGAGGAGTTAGTCGACCGAGATTGACCCTGTTTCAATTTTTCAATTAAAGCACTAAGTGTGTGTATGAGTGTGCATATGTGACACTTATTTGAAGGGGATGACCTATCTAAATGTGATGTTTATCTAGGGAGAATCTAACGCTTGATTTACATGAAATCTAAGTACTTGTACATTATATATTTGTACAAGTTTTTTTTAAAAAGTGATTACATTTCATGAAAATATAAATATGTAAGCATATGGATTTCCCTAATTGCTTTATCATCCACCTTATTCCTGCAACACTCAAGTAGCACGTTAGATTAACAAGAATGAAATGTTTATCATTATCAAAACAAAGGGATTTACAAATGTCCATTTATCCAACAGAGTCTACTCTTATTATATTGTTAATAGGAGTCATCAGATCCCAGTAACGCATCTTGCTAGCAAGACCAGGCCAAACCTATAGTCCTGAAGCCAAGAGCTACTCAGGATTAACTAACTTCTATATACCTCAAACATATAGAAAGTATATCCACTCAGGGTAAATTTTAAATATAACTACCAGTCTAATTGATACAAAGAATGTAAACAATAATTGAATTAACTTCATAATGTATAAGAATATTAAAGGACCACATATATTTATAAGAACTGGATATTTGAATTCAAATATATAAGAGCATTTTCATTGATATCCAATCAAAGAAACAATATAAAACAAGAGTTACCTCACATTCTATTCTTATGCTCAATTCATTCATTTCTTTCTAGTCTTCTAACCCTAATATTTCTAGGGTTTCCCTTTAGCTCATCCTTCCTCTACATACCTGGCCAAGGTATCTAGAGAAGAATAGATAGAGTATCTTGATATTGGTCAACCTCAGTAATCAAATATCGGGCCAGGTTATCTAAATACTTAGACCTCCCAGAGCTATAGATGCATCACCTCCTAACTGCCACACTAATAACTCGGACTTTCTATCATAATGGTCCCTGACAACTCATCCTAAGCTCTGATACCAAGTTGTTACACCCACATCCCACGATTACCACTAATCATGAGATAAGGACATGAGCTTGAGGATTATACTTAATATAAATTTCACTCCCAACTTTTTCTTTTTCCTTTATCTCAAATTCTTCTTTTTTTCTTTTTGCGTTCAATCACTTTAACAAACTTTACAAAGGAATTAAACCTTGATTACTCAAATATGATCTCAACATTAATGATACACATCCAGACATTCAGTTTGTTCCTCACACTTTCCATGTACATACAACGTGATAACCAGATCTATACTCTATCATTAAGGAAACAAAGATACAAATCATCATTTAGAATTCTCTCTCAACTCTACACAAGGACCTAGAGTGACAGGGACTGACTGAACTTAACTAATCTCATACTTAACTCTTGTGGTAGATCTATGTTAATGTAATGACATTTTCAGTCTACAAGTTATCCCTAAAAAAATTGTGAGTAGAGGGGTGAGCCTACTCGCTCAGTGAATGAGTACTTCAAAGAAACAGTCTAAAGCACTGATATAATTACAACAGTCTCAAGCACTAATATAATTATAGATATACTGCTTTGCAACTGATATCAATTATAACAGCAGTAAGCTTTAAAGAGACTAATAATTCCCAAACATAAATATGGCAGAATACTCTAGACACCTACAAGAGTGAATCAATATATGAACATGCTTTATGATCATAAAGAAAACTAATTATCCAGAAACATACAAAGAATAATTGAATAATTGCACACACTTGGTTAACCTCTCATTCATCTTATTATGCATCAGTAGTAATATACAAATATCCAAACATTTTCTCATTATTCTCTTTGTAATCTTTCATTAACCTTAACTTTACTTGACTACTGAACTAACTACTACTATGTTGGCCAGTTAAACATAACCGACTGATTTGACTATTGTACTCTTTATCCAAACTCAATTGAACTCAAATAGCTTTTCTTTTTACTTTTCCCCTGAACTCACTTGGATTGTACTATCCAAGTAAAAGCCACTACTGTGTGACTTACCGTATAGGTCTTAAGGTAAACTTGGGACCTTAAGAATACTACTAACTACCTCGGTCTACAGCGAGGTTTCCACATCTGGCCTAACGGCGACTAAACAACGTTCGTAAATTGTGGCCCCTTGTCCTAGGTACTCAGGAGGGGTGCCTCTAGGCTAAAAAGCCTCAATTCTATGTAATACGGTTCCACTAGGGCTGACATGCAAAACGGAGTAACTACTAGAAGAAGTAGGTCTACAAGGATTGTATACTTCAACTAGTGGGTACCACTAGATCTCCAATTATTATTGGATACCCCTACTACTAAAATAGTACCACCAAGATCTCTGGTTATTGTTGGATACTATGCTACTCAACTGAAGTACCACCAGTATCCAATCAATAGATGTAATATACTCAGTTCTTGGCTACTTCTTCCTATTTTATAGTCCATAGCTTGTTTCACCCATCCCGATACAGACCTCCAGGGAGTGTTCCATGGTGTTCAGGGCATCTACTATTGCTATTGTAGTTATACTGACTACTTGATCTATTAGACTGAATTTACTGATGATACTTAGTTGAATGCATAACACATTGGTTACCCTTATCTTAGGATTTCTCATTTCTTAGATGCTTAACATGTTGATTACCCTTCTCTCAAGGTTTCTCATTTCTCATGCACATAGAAGAATTTCTTATATGTTCAAACATATATCATGTTTAATGATATAAACATCTACATTCAACATTTCTCGTATTCATGGATGGCATCAACGACATCCCTATCTAGGGAAATTCCTTTTCTATTTTCTTAAATTACCTTAACAACTTATGCATTTCATGTCAATTAACTCAGCTAGAGATTTTGCATCACAAATCAAATTGTGTATGCATATAAAATGGCATTCAGTTAGAAACTCGAATTGTCACATAACTCATTTCAATCAGTCATGCATATGAAACCCTGGTATGAATTTAACTAGGGTTTCCAAGCTATTCATTGAAGTATCATGCATCAAGAATAACTTTAAATAAATGAATTTATAACAATAAAGAATCACATCAGTTGAATTCATGAATCTATTCACAAACTTCCAAATTTCCATTCATTTAGAGTTTCACCCTCTTTACTGATGTATCAAGCAAATATTGATATCATCAAATGAAATACAAGATCTTATCTGACATATATTTACTACGCATTTAGATAAAACAATCTTTTGTAACCAGGGAGATTCAACTAGACAAACTTCTTTATTCAATTATACAACAAATTTTGTCATAACTGGAAACCCTAGATTTTGTTATTTTCATATAAACCTTGCAATTACTTTAGGAATTCTCATTTAGATAATTTGTATGCATTTCTAGTATTATTTATCCATTGAAATCCATCACAATAGAGAAATAATCTATTTCATATCATCTTGCAAAAGCTAGGTCAAAGGGTGGTTTAGGGTTTGTAGTCGCATACAAAACAAGTAAAGATTATTGATCATTAAACCATTTTCATGCAATCTACTGTTTAAAGGAAGTACCCACTCACCCTAAGGTGTGAAAACACCTTAAAAACGTAGCTCATTTCTGAAAAACTCAAATTCATATCAAAACCTTAGCAAATCACCAGATTCTTCTTCCTTTTAACTTGAAACCCCTAGAATTGGGGGATTATGAAGAAAGAGTGAGAAAAGGGGAAGATTTGATACCCTTTCAAATCAAATTAGAGGAGGATGGAATCTTGACATGTGAGAGAAGATTCACCATGAAAGGCTATGCAAAGAAGCAAAACATACTTGATTTCATCATATCTCGGATAGAGAAACCTTAGATCAACAATTCCACCACTTTCTTCTCTCAAACCCTAACTCTCCCTCTTTCTCTAGGATTTCATTTCTCTAGAATGGATCACGAAATATGAGAGCTACTTGGGTGATAGCTTGCTCATATAGAGAAATTTACGTGCTTGGGTAATTTACACATTAACCCCTCACTATACTTTTTCTTATTTCAGCAGATTTTTCTTTTATAAAAAAGTTACTGTAATTCATTTATTTCGGTGGTCAAACATCCTCCAAAAATTATAAAAATTATCATGATGTATGAAATGTAATCCAACATCTCTAGTATAAATTTCAATTCATTTGGAGTTACTAGTAATTAATTAAAAATCAAACACTACACTGTTGAAGAGCACACTGTCAGCATTTCGGTCAAAGTATAGTTTGACCGAGAACCACATTCAAAGAACACCCAAATATTCTGAAATATTTCTCCAATATGAATGATTTAGTTATCCATATCATATCGAAAATTCAATTAAATACAAAATTCGTAGAAAATATGAAAAATCATTTACCACACTGCTGATCAAATTCCATATTCATGTACCATCAAAACCCTAATTTTTGCCAATTAGGGTTTACATTTCTCAAACCCTAATTCTTCAAACTAAAATTATAATTAGAGTTTCTTATTAGGTGTAAAACATCACAATTCGGCTACTATCATTAATCAAGTCTCAATAAAGTTCAATCTAATCAAGCATGTAATCATTCAGGTAAACCCTAATTTACCAATTAAGCACAAATGTGGTCATTACAATTCTCACCCCCTTAAAAAATTTTGTCCCCGAAACATAAATACGCAAACAAAGTATATTCAAAGTTTCTTTTAAACTTCTGAATTCTTATATGTCACTATACTCTTGTATTTCATATTTGATTTTTTTTTTCAATATTGAGTCATTTGTTTCTCTTCTGATCACGACATATTTTAAGCCAAACTTCTCAATGATAGACGGAGAATATATTTTTCTAACAATTATTTATAGGAAAGAGATAGATAAACAACTATATTTTTTTGTGCCATACCCGATTGAGATGTTACCTCGATACTGGTAATCTGATCCCACTATCTTAATTCATACACATCAATTTGTACTTATTTTTCTACATCACATCAGAGTTACTAAAGACAATTCACCTATCTATTTTGAATTTCACTATTTTTCCACTCTAATAGAAAAGCACTCATGAACTGCAAGACTAGAAGAACAACAACTGTATAAGATTGAGTTAGACTACTAATATGAATGATTGAAACCATAAAACTCATTCTAGTTTAGTATATTGCTAGGACATGTACAATTGAAGTCATATGTAAAACAAATTTTCATCCCTTGATATACCTTCAATAAACTATACTTCTTTAATAAAATTCATATATTGCTAAGAGCTATTTCATATTATGTGTCATTAGTGTATATATTAGATGTGTCTCTCATGACGGTTGTGTATCGTTTATGATTTATTTCCTTATCACTTCATCCCATGTTACACTCACTAAGGAGGATACATAAGAGAAGCTGATTTTGAGACATAGAATTATAATCTTTGAGTATTCACTTAACACGATTCTCATATTAGTCATCATCAAGGAGACTAGATTGTTTCACATTTCCTCACATCTCACAATATCCTTCTTTTATCATCTATATTAATCCCTCATGTTTTGTCCCCTTCTTTATTTTTTATCATCGGCTACCTATTTGCTACTCTTCCCTATGTCATTATTTACTTTTACTTGTTTTACTTCTCTTCTGATCATGTTTGTCACTCTTGCGTATGATTCCATATTTCATGCCATATAAACTTTCTTATCATCCTTTTACTTTTATCTGGTTAAAATTCTAAATCAATATTCTCCCTACTAGTTTCATCTTATGCATAATACATTAGATGTCCTTCATTTCGAATCATATGGCTCATGTAGGGGTTAACTATAGTTTCCTTTCAATCAAGCCTTTATATTCTAAATACAATTTACCTTTATATGAGTTGTTCATTCATTTACATGCACCTTTGTTCTTCTTTTAAGAACTAATTCCATTTCATCACTAGGAACCTATTGAACACACTTGATGTCAACTAGGTTGCTACTAAGTAGAGACATTTTATCAAAATATAGTAAGGATGAATACTTTACACTTTATGATAAAAGTACACATTCCATGCTCCTCGTTATATCATGTAACCCTTCTTTCTAAATCAAACTCATCATTTCCATCACTTTCTTTCTTTTTTTGTTTCATCTTATTTTTTTATTCTAGTTTTATAATTTACATGTTTATCTAGTTCTCTTCACTTTCATTTTTCTGAACTTCACTTCTATGTACTTATTGCATACTTAACTCTTTTCTCCTATTTTCCTTTTGTTGTAGAGTACATAAGTATATTTTACTAGATTATATGATCCATTCATTCTAATTGATTCTTTCTATCTTGGCTTTCCATGTAGTTTTCTCTTATCTTTCCTTGATTTCAGATTGGATAAAGTGCCACAATTAGTTATATAGTTCAGTTCTCTTTATCCATCCTTTCTTCTTCATTTTGTATGTTACATACTAATGTATGTCTTGTATCTATATCCCTCTTCCTTCATTCCCAACTTAGGGTTTCTTATCTGAGGCCCCAAAGTTGGATTTCAGGTATCAATTCCAATTTATTCTAACTATTTTAATATTTCCCTTATATTTCAATATCTTAGTGTATGTACATTCTCACTATGATGTGGGTCTGATTTATCCAGAGTCTACTCTTATTATGTTGTTAATAGGAGTTGTCAGATCCCAATAACACATCCTGCCATCTAGACCAGGCCAAACCTACAGTCCTGAAGCCAAGAGCTACTCAGGATTAACTGACTTTTATATACCTAAAACATATAGAAAGAATATCCACTCAAGGTAAATTCATTTAAAGATAACTTTTGGTCTAATTGATACAAAGAATGTAAACAATAATTGAATTAACTTTATAGTGTACAAGAATATTAAAGGACCACATATATTTCTAGGAACTGAATATTCGAATTCAAATATATAAGAGCATTTCCATTGATATCCAATCAAGGAAACAATATAAAATAAGAGTTAGCTCACATTCTATTCTTATGCATAATTAATTCATTTCTTTCCTGACTTCTAACCCTAATATTCCTAGGGTTTCTCTCTAGCCCATCCTTCCTCTGCATACTTGTCCAGGGAATCCAGAGAAGAATAGACAAAGTAGCTTGATATTGTTCAACCTAAGTAACAGATATTGGGCCAGGGTATCTAAATACTTAGACCTCCCAGAGTTATACACGCATCACCTCCTAACTGCCACACTAATAACTCTGACTTTCTATCATAATGGTCCCTGACAACTCATCCTAAGCTCTGATACCAAGTTGTTACAACCACATCCCACGATTACCAATAATCATGGGATTAGGGAATAAGCTTGAGGATTATACTTAATACAAAGTTCACTCCCAACTTTTTCTTTTTCCTTTATCTCAAACTCTTTTTTTTTATTTTCACATTCAATCACTTAAAAAAATTTTACAAAGGAATTAAACCTTGATTACTCAAATATTATCTCAACAATAATGATACACATCCAGACATTCACTTTGTTCCTCAAAATTCCATGTACATACAACATGATAACCAGATATATACTCTATCATTAAGGAAAAAATATACAAATCATCATTTAGAATTCTCTCTCAACTCTATACAAGGACCTAGAGTGACAGGGACTGACTGAACTTAACTAATCTCATACTTAACTCTTGTGGCATATCTATGTTGATGCAATGACATATTTAGTATACGAGTTATCCCTAAACAATTGTGAATAGAGGGGAGAGCCTACTCACTCAGTGAATGAGTACTTCAAAGAAACAGTATAAACCATTGATATAATTACAGATATACTATTTTGCAACTAATATCTATTATAATAGCAGTAAGCTTTAAATAGACTAATCATTCACAAACATAAATATGGCAGAATACTCTAGACATCTACAAGAGTGAATCAATATATGAACATGCTTTATTGATCATAAAGAAAACTATTAATCCAGAAACATACAAAGAATAATTGAATAACTACACACACTTGGTTAACCTCTCATTCATCTTATTAAGCATCAGTAGTAATATACAAATATCTAAACATTTTTCTAATTATTCTCTTTGTAATATTTCATTAACCTTGACTCGACCTGACTACTAAATAGACTACTACTATGTTGGCCAGCTAAACATAAGTGACCGATCTGACTATTATACTCTTTATCTAAACTCAATTGAACTCAATTAACTTTTCTTTTTACTTTGCCCCTAAACTCACTTGGATTGTACCATCCAAGAAAATGTCACTACTGTATGACTTACCGTACAAGTCTTAAGGTAAACCTAGGACATTAATACTACTACTAACTACCTCAGTCTGCAGTGAGGTTGCCATGTCTGGCCTAACAGCGGCTAAACATTGTATGTAAATTGTGGCCCCTTGTCCTGGGTACTCACGAGGGGTGCCTCTAGGCTAAAAAGTCTCAACTCTACGTAATGTGGTTCCACTAGGGCTGACACACAAAACAGAGTAATTGTCAGAAGAAGTAGGTCCAAAAGGGATGTATACTTCAATTGGTGGGTACCACTGGATCTCCCGTTATTATTGGTTATCCCTACTACTAAAATGGTACCACTAGGATCTCTGGTTATTGTTGGGTATTATGCTACTCAACTGAAGTACCACCGATATCCAATCAGTTGATGTAAGATACTCAACTTCGGGCTACTTCTTCCTATATCTGATAGTCCATAGCCTATTTCAACCATCCCAGTACAGAACTCCAAGGAGGGTTCTACGGTGTTGAAGGCACCTACTATAACTATTGTAATTTTACTGACTACTTGAGCTATTAGACTGAATTTAGTGATGATACTTAGTTGAATGCATAACATATCAGTTACCCTTATCTTAGGGTTTCTCATTTCCTAGATGCTTAACATATTGATTACCCTTATCTCAAGGTTTCTCATTTCTCATGCACATAGAATAATTCTCATTTATTCAAACATATATCATGTCTAATGATATAAACATATACATTCAACCTTTCTCATATTCATGCATGGCATCAATGAAATCCCTATCTAGGGAAATGCCTTTTATATTTTCTTAAATTACCATAACAACTTATGCATTTCATGGCAATTAACTCAGCTAGATATTTTTGCATCACAAATCAAAATGTGTATGCATATAAAATGATATTCAGTTAGAAACTCGAACTATCACATAAATCATTTCAATCAGCCATGCATATGAAACCCTAGTATGAATTTAACTAGGGTTTCCAAGATAATCATTAAAATATCATGCATCAAGAATAACTATAAATAAATGAATTTATAACAATAAAGAATCACATCAATTGAATTCATGAATCTATTCGCAAAATTCCAACTTTCCATTCATTTAGGGTTTCACCCTCTTTACTGATATATCAACCAAACATTGATATCATCAAATGAAATACAAGATCTCATCTGACATATATGTACTATGCATTCAGATAAAACAATCTTTTGTAACCAAGGAGATTCAACTAGACAAACTTCTTTATTCAATTATACAACAAATTTAGGCATAGCCAAAAACCCTAGATTTTTCTATTTTCATATAAACTCTGCAATTACTTTAGGAATTCTAATTTAAATAATTTTTATGCATTTATAGTGTGATTTATCAACTGAAATCCATTACAACAAAGAAATAATCTATTTCATATCATCTTGCAAAAGATAGGTTAAAAGGGCGGTTTAGGGTTTGTAGTCGCATACAGAATAGGTAAAGATTATTGATCATTTAACTCATTTCCGTGCAATATAATGTTTAAAGGAAGTTTTGATAACCTAGATTTTAGGATTCTCAATATTCAAATTATGTGAGATTCATATATGATATTTGATCTAGATGTAGGGATGGATACCTATTTTTGTTATAAAAAGGTTTTACCTAAGATCATGAATATATGTTGACGAGATTTATACATATTACTTATCTTTTGGGTACTTATGAGACTAGGGCCCCTATCTAATAGTCTTGATGAACTCAAGTGAAAATTTGATGAATGGTGAGGTTATGAGGATCATAAAAAGTCTGTTGGAATTTATTTGATGAAGATTCGATCATCAATTAAATTTTAGTTGAGGTTTATGCACATATTTATAAGGTTAATTGAAGAATTATTTACATGATCATATGATAGAGTTTCACCCTCAAGCTTTTGTTGATTAAGGATTATACAATATAGAAGTCATATCTCAAATATCGAGATGATTGGTGCTTACTATGAAGAGATATAACCATTTGAAGTTGAAGACATTCAATGATATTTAAATTGAGGAGCTTTGGTCTTTTAATCATTTAATATCTAGGCTATGGTTAATTTGGTGTCATGTTGCCTTACTCTCTTTTCTTGGGCACGACCCAAAGCTAGGAAACGTGACCCAATCTGACTATGAGACTTCATCTCCCTACTCCTATTTCTGTGGAGGAAGCAGTCTCAACCCATCCCAACGATGCCCACAAAAATTGGATCAAGGAACTGATTGCCAAATATCTCATACTACTTGTTATTTCATAGACTACCCAGATCTGAAGGCCTCTTGCACAAACCCTTTAGTCCTGAATCCAAAGAGTTTGATCCCTCACTACCCTGCCTTGTTCAACCATCATTCAGACATAGGCTGGAGGTGGAGGAAATTGTTGGAGAGGTGTTGTACAGGAAATCAACAATGGTTGTTTGGATCTATGAAGAACAACACAGACATCAGAGAAGGAGAGTTGGGTCTGGGCTCTCCACCATGATGTACCACAAACCGAAGGCTGGGACCAGTTATAGTAGGCATCGCAAGCTTCCCCTTTTCTTCTCTAGGCAGCGATGGGTTGCGGCAGAGCAATACTTTCTACCCTCCCTGGTTCCTGCAGCGGCAATAAGGAAGCACCAACGGCCTGATAGTGCTCGCCCCTCCTTCAATCGTCCATAGTCATCAGCTCCATGGTGAATTTCATGTTCCCCCCTTTCTAATCTTGGTGGCCAGAGAAGCTTCAGGAAGGCTCCATGATCGAGCTTGGGTGCCTAATCTTAGGGAGGAGGTGCCTCCTAGGACCTTTACACACCCGATTCAACACCCAACGCCATCCTTTTCCCCATTATGAACCTCACCACGGCGGTGCTCAACAGGAAAGCGCATGTCTCCAAGCTTCTTCTCTTCCTGATGACAAGCTTGCGGTGGTGGTGTCTCGGAGGTGTAGTCCGATTTCCAACCAGCAAAAGGCAGGGATCAGGAGGCGTCAAGATTCCTTGACGGAGGTCAGAACGGATGAGGAGGAGGAGGTTCTACCTGCTTGCTCACCATGAGGACCAATCAGCTGAAGGTGCTCACGCAGGCCATCATTCATAAGGAATGGACACCGCATCTCAGCTTGCCCCTCATCAGCGTCTTCTACAGCGGCGGCACTCTCACCTTCGAAGACCGAAGTCTCAAGGATGGGCAGCGAGATCAGTAACATTGGGCTTTGGCCTTCATCAGATAAGGGGGAGTGAGGATGAGATGATCTTCTCCTGGAGGTTCATTGTTCCTTCACGGCCATGTCATAGACAGACCTCACAGTGGTGCTCCTATAGCCAGGCGGGAGGATGATCTCTGGGACCTGCGAACTTCGACGGAGGTGAGGGCGACAAAACCCTGATCACGTGGGAGGAGAGAGAGGGAGTCAGAGGACCTGAAACTACTACCCACCCATTTCATTCATCCTGGGTTGGTGGCTCAGAAGGCCCCAATTTGCAGATGATGTGGCGACCATTCAGACCACCCTAAAGATGATATCGACGGCCCAAACAAAATCCAAATAGGTGAATCTCATCTTAATTTACAGAAATGTTGTGATCTTATGAAATTCATAGTAAATAGCCTCGTTGTCCTAAAAATCTACCAAAAATACCCCTAGACTCAGAAAAATGTTCTCTACATTACTAGACTCCTATATTAGACCCTTGAACCACTTTTAATGATGATATTTAATTTATTTTGTAATGCTCCTTTTAACGGTTTATTGAATGAAATAAATAATATCTAGTTGAGATTAATTCTCATAAAATTGTCCTAGAACCCTAATGATGATATAAATCCATATTTCGACTATGATATGAGTATATATATAAATAATAGGTCTTTTCTATTAAAGACTATTTAGATGCTTTCAATCCCATTTTAATTGTAGAAAATAGACTTAGCATCAGAAAATTATGAAATCTGAACCAGACCTCTAAAATGATTGCATGATCAGTAGAAAAATATCAGATACCATCCTAAGAATATATGGAACCTAGATTTGGCCAAACCCTATTCAGGACCTGAATATCATTAATAACAGTGAACCTTGTATTAATGATGAATATTTGTTATTAATCAGGTTCTAAATAGATTATCTAGATGATCATGGATATATGAGGAATATATGAACTCAGGTACGTGGATATAATTATATGACTAGATTTGCTGGATGTTAAATATATGTACTTGCTTGCTTGTATTTGAAATACATTGTTGGATGTAGATCTATATGTATTGTCATTTCTGCCTTGAACAATAAGAACACTAAAGAAAGAAAATGGAATGTAGTTACTAATGGTTCATTAATCTCCCTATTAGAGAGGGAAAGTATTAATGTTGACTAGCACCTCCCTAATGGTACAAGGTATGCGGGGAGATCCCTAATGGTACAAGGTACGCGAGGATAGGGCCCAATAATATATGTTTGTGCTAAGTCCACCATAGTAATACATGTCCATTGAAATATGGTTAATAATTTGGGTTTACCTGATTTTCTTCCATAAATAATGCTTTCATTTTTCTTTCTTCTTCAAGTATTTTAAATATGCCAGCATAGTATAGTATCTTTCAACCATGTACCAACTTTATTTGATTCGTTGTTTCACGTATGTTTTAGGTTCAGAGATAGAATGGGATAAAAGGATGGTATGTGAGAAGTTGTACAGGTTTACCTATTGTGTTAAGCTCTTGATTAGCATACATGTGCATAGACTTATGTAAAATTTTCTATTCAATATGTAATTGTAAATCATTGTGTAATAATTTATGTTGTATAAATATACATGTTGAATTTTGAGAATGTTATGGTGTATGCTTATGGTTGAATGTTCATGTATGCATATTATGCTTCTGCATCTCTCTCTGAAATGATTATCTAACATTTTTGGATTTGTCCTCTCGGGCCTTCTAAGTGTTACGACCCCATCTGAGCTTAATTGGTAAACTAGGGTTTACCTAGACAATTGCAAAGATTAATTGGAATAATCATTCTTAAAATCTAATTAATGACGATAACACAATTAGGATGTTTTAACTATGATAAGAAGTCTAAATGTTCTTTTGTCTTGAGAATTAGGGTTTGAGAAACATAAACCCTAATCGGCCAAAAATAGGGTTTTGATGATGCATGAATACAGAATTTGATAAGTAGAATATCTCACTAAATGATTTTTAGTATTTTATTTGTAACTCTGATTTACTTCAAATTTGGATATGATTTGGATATATAAAATGTGAACAACATTGAAAATTATCAGAATTTTTGAAGAATTCTCTGACCTGTTTATCGGCCGAGTTTCAAATTCGGCCGATCACATTTCCAGAATTTTACAGCAGTGTGGTAATTGAATTTTATCTTTTTATTGGTATATCCAATTGATCTCAAATTTTAACTGTGCCTGAAAAACACAGTTTTAGATACTCTGTTAATTTGGCATAATTTTGGGATGACTTTTGAATCCCTACAGTAAGGGTGTCGGTCGAGTTTGTGCAGGACAAACTCGGCCGAATATTTTGCAGACTGCAATATAGCAGTGCACTGTTCGATTTTTAATTAATTATTGGTAACTCCAAATGATCTCAAATTTTAACTAAAGCTTTATAGATCAATTATAAACAACTTGATAAATTCCCATAATTGTTGGAGAATGTTTGATCTCTGAAATAAACGAATTACAGTAACTTTTGTATAACTGAATATTCAGCCAATATAATTAAAGTTGAGTGTTGGGTCAATATGCAATTGACCCAAGCAGCTCAAATAGTCTATATGAGCAACCACACACACACACAGCTCTCATTCTTCGTCATTCACTCCAGATAAATGAAAACCTAGAGAGAGAGGGAGAGTTAGGGCTTGAGTGGAGAAAGTGGGGGAATTGCTGAATTAGGGTTTTACGATTCCAGGAAGGGTGAAATCAAGTAAGTTTGGATTCTTTGCATAGACATTTATGGTGGATCTTCTCTCTCATGTCAAGATTCCGTCCATGCTCTGATTTGATCCAAGATGATGTCGAAATTCCCTCTTTTCTCACCCTTTCTTCATAATCCCTCATTTTCAAGGTTTCCGAGTTGAATGGAAGAAGAATTGGGAGATTTGCTAGGGATTTGATAGGAATTCGAGATTCCCTGAGTTGAGCTGCAGTTGAGAGGTGTTTTCACACCTTAGGGTGAGTGGGTTCTTCCTTCAAACATTCTAATGCACAAATTTGATTATAACATCCAAATCCCTAAATGCTTAGCATGTGAATTCTAAATCCTGAAATGTCCATTTGATTTAAGTTATTGTAAATTGATATGATATGGATTCCTTCTCTGTTTGAATGACTCCTAAATGGTAGATTCATATCAGATACGTATACAACACTTTCAAGTGAGAATGCTTTTAGATTTATATCAAATGATGTAATTAGGGTTTGACCTAATTGAGATATCGCTAGAGTTTCAACCTTATTGAAAAGGACTAGTAATCCTATAAGTGGTTAGGATGTACCTCGTGGGTTATCTTAATTGAATCTTATTCTGGATACATGATATCGCAGTGATGATATGGAAAACCTAAATTTAGTTAAATTTCCATGGTTTCATGTCTATATTGATTGCATACGATTTGTTGGAAACAATCTTTATTTAGTGAATGCTTATATCCTATGAAATCCTTATGAGAGCCATGTGACAAGTGAATGAGGTAAATGAAAAGGTGAATGAGGCAAATGCAACCCTAAGAGTAGGGTGTTGGCATGTGATGAATGAATAAGGCAAATGAAACCCTAAGGATAGGGTGTTCAATGAATCATGCTATGGTAATATGAAAGGTCTCAATATGAGATGTGGTGATGCTTAATTGTTAAATTGTATGTTTCTAGTGCATTTAACTTTATATGCTTGTTCTCCCTGAAATGATATTTACATACTGCAGGGCTTCTTATATTTCAATACATATCTCGTAAATTGCAGGTGATGAGATATGACATGCCCTAGAAAGGGATGTTACTGAGACATGGTATATGTTGAATACATGAGCTAAGATATTTACATGTTAATTAATTAATAGACCTAAGTGCCCTAACACCGTAGAACCCCTAAGAGGTATCTGCAACTTAGGGGTGAAACTCGTGTTGCAACATCATCCGTGCTTGTGTCACGGACAAACGAGGAAAGAGAAAATGCAGTGTCTAACAACAATCGTGCTTGTGTCACGATGGCACTGGGCAAAAAGGAAAACACGGTTATCTAACACCATTCGTGCTTGTGTCACGAAGGTAACCCTGTGACTCTCCGCCGGTGTACTCAGGTTTAAGGAGGAGTCTGGTGCACTCAGAGTAGTGCTTTAAGGCCGTAGAGCCTATGTTTCTAGCCAGCGAGCCAGTGACCCTGTGGCAGAGCAGGGCTGGCGTCAGACTTAGCATTTCCCGGGTGTGTCGCTAAGTCTTGTACGGTGGGATCGTAGCATGAATTTGTTACGGATCTTTATATGCAGAGTACAATGCATATGATTAGGGCATAAGTTGAAATATGATCATATAGGTTCACAGAGTTCTTTATAAATGAAAGAGTTAAGGAAGACTAGGAGCATAGTCTTCTTGTAGTTATTCTTTGGATGCAATATTTACATTCTTTGTTATTTCAATTATATTGTTTTAGAACTGCTCAGTGTAGTATTTACTGTTGTTAAATTTCATATCGTTTATGCAAATTATATCTATAATCACATTAGTGCATTAGTCTGTTTCCATGAAGTACTCATTCACTGAGCGAGTAGGCTCACCCCTCTACTCAAACATTTTTTAGGGTTAATCGCGTGGACTTGAAGATGATCAGAGCGTCAGAGTAGATCTGCCACATGAGTCAAGTATGAGATTAGTTGAGTCAGTCGGTCCTTGTCACTCTAGGTCCTCAGTAAGAGATAAGAGAGAGAGTTGTAAATACGATGTGTAATGTTGTTCCTCTTTGATATGTATGCTAATTAGCTAGTTTCATATGCATAATGAGTGAGAGGCATTATGAATGTTTATACATGTATCTTTTCTATTAGAGTCTGATTAATAAAAGAAGTGTTCAGATTCCTTTGTTAAGATGTTATGTGGTTCAATGCGAAGAAACAAGAGTTTAAAAGAAAAGAAAAAGTTAAGGGTGTTCTTTGTGTTACATATAAATCCTATCTTATGTCCTAATCTCATGTTTTGAGGAAATTGTGAGATTGGGGTGTAACAGCTTGGAATCAGAGCTTAGGGTGAGTTGTCAAGGACCATTAAGTTAGTAAGTTAGAGTCATATGTGTGGCAGATAGGAGATGTTTGATGTTAGATTTGGGGATTTGAGTATTTGGATATCCTGGCCGGATATCTGAGTACTTGGATCAGCCAGTTTAAGCTACTCTGTCTATTCTCTCACGTATACCCTGGCCAGGTATACAGTGGAAGAATGGGCTAGAGAGAAACCCTAGAAATGTCAGGGTTAGAAAACGAGAAAAGAAACAAGAATTAAGAGCATAAATGTAAAAGGAGATAGAATTTACATTTCATAATGTTGTTTTTGTTGGAAATGTATAGAAATGCTCTTATATGCTTGAATTGAAATATTCAATACTTTGAAATATGGGTCTTTAATATCTATTGTACACTATGCAATTGTAGCATTTATTGAGTTCATTCTTTGTAACAAGTAGACTAGAATTGACCTTTGAATGAGCTTTTGTTTCTATAGTTTCGCCCGTTGATTCGAGTGAAATTGACATCAGCAGGTCTATTTAGGTTTTCAGTCTGTACACGGTTCGGTCGAGTTGTATGTGATTCGGCCGAGTTTCCTTAATAGGCAATCGAACAGCAAACTGATCGGCCGAGTTGTATGTAATTCGGCCGAGTTTCCTTTTTCAAGAAATCAAACAGTAAGTTAATCGGCCGAGTTTCAAGCGGATCGGCCGAGTTGTGAAGCAATCGGCCGAGTTTCTGACCGATCGGCCGAGTTTCTGAGCTGTGAGTGGCAGTTCAAGAAGAATGTAATCCTTTGTAGTTCTTGGCTTTAGGACTTCAGGTTTGGCCTGGTCCGGTTGGTAGGATGCGTTACTAGGATCTAATGAATCTTATCTATAACATAATAAGAATATAATTGGAATAATTAGACCCACCTCAGAGTAAGAATGTACATACAGTAAGATGTTGAAACATATGGGCAAGGTCTGAACAACTAAGAATTAGTTGAAACTGATATCTGAGGTTCACTTTTGGGGCCTCATATGAGAAACCCTTAATTGGGAATAAAGGAACATGATATGAGATTCATAATCAGCTTATTGATTAATATTATATGAACTATACATATGAAATATAGAAAAGATATGTGAAATGTATGTATGTATGGTTCAAGATAACAAGAATCAATCATGAAGAATGAATCATATAATAGAGTATAATACTTTTATGAACTCTAAAGCAAAGGCTAAGTAGAAGAATAGAGTGAGCTTTCAATAGGTCCATAAAAGTAAAAAGGATCGTATGAACATGTAATTCATAAGACTAGAACAACAAACTAGTTTCTAAGCAAAGAACATAGGTGTAGTTTAATGAATGAATAAGTCATATAAAGGTGGACTGTATTCAGAAGAGAAAAACTTGATTGAAAGAGAAACTATGTTTGACCCATGCATGATCCACTTGATTTAAAAATGAAGAATATGTAATGTATTCAACATGAGGAAAAACTAATAGAAAGACTATTAATTTAGAACATTAACTTCACAATAGTATAAAAATAAAGGAGGAAATATGTGCAACATGGTATACATGACCATACATATGAATAAGCAACATGGTCATAAAAGAAAAATTTAGAATTAAAGATGACGGGTTAAAGAGTAGTATATGGTAAGAGGACTATGAAACGTAAGATAGGGTTTGAAATATGATAGAGAAATTATAAAATAAAGAGGTTGTGAGATTCAGGCAAGTGCTAATTAATCAAATATCTCTGTTGATAACTAAGTAAATCTGCATACGAGAATGTATTGAGGGAATGTTTGAATACAAGAATTCCAAGTCTTAAAACCATCTTCTCTTTCATATATTCCTTAATGAGAGCAAGATGGGAATGAAATGATAAGAGAAAATGAGTCATATATGGTGCATAACTACCTTGGTGGGGTCATCTAGTGAATGTAATAGTAACATTCAATATGATGAAGTGCGATAATAAATAAATTCTTGTGTGATAGCAAGAATGATGAATAAGCTATTCCTATCTTAAATACTTCAATGTTAATGATGTTTATTGTATATAATCATATGAAAAGGATAGGTAGCAAAAAGTAAAGAAGTAATGAATGAGCAGAGAGATATGGGGAAACACTAGCTTTGTGTAATATGTAAATTTGTTTTTACATGTATGATTTGTTGAAAGCATATTAAGGTATGAAAGTTGGTTCTACATATGATTTTAGGGTATTTGTGTAAGATATATGTTAAATTAAAGGCGTATGATAGTTGTAGTAATTCATACCTGATATGCATCCTAGTATTGTGTATTTGTGATATGGTGATACGGTTTGGATGATGTCAGAACACATGGAGAGATACCCTGAACAAGGTAGTCATACTTATTCACTCATATTAATAGAAAGGGATGATAATCAGATTGTCTGGACAAGTAACCCTAATGAGGTGTAGCTTGTTATACCTAGATCTAATATAACTGAGTGATGGTAATTGAGTATGATTAATGCTTGAATGACTGATACAATTGTGGATTACCTTATTACTGTTGTTGAAACCTTAAATTGATATAATACGATGGTTACACTTTGAATTGTGTGTGGGCGCATAACCCACAGGTCCCAGGATCGAAACAGGATAGTATGGAATGAGGTGGTAATGCTTCACCTCATGCATCCATGACCCAATGGGGATGCCAAGAGTAGTATTGTGCAATTGATTGTTGAATCTAGTCTTTTAATTCAAGATTGTTTTGCTATTTGAATAGCACTTGATTAAAGTTTAAAACAGCATGGTGAACTTGCTTTTGTCACTTAAAGATGATACAGAACAATAGAACTCTCTGAACAGCATAAGTTGAGATAGTTGTATCAGAGTATCAGAGTTGCGCAGTGAAAGCGTGGTGGTTTATCTTTACATTCTATGTTTGACTGTGGCATAAAGAATTTGCTTGATATCATTGAGAACTATTTGAAATATGTTGTGATTTAGTAAAGAATTAAAAGACCTAATGTTGAAAACTACATTCAGGTATGAAATACAAGAGTATAATGACATGGAAGGCTTTAGAAGCTTAGAATAACCTTGAATGTATCTTTCTTGTAGGTTCATGTTTCGAGGACGAAACATTCTAAGGGGGGGAGAGTTGTTACGACCCCATCTGAGCTTAATTGGTAAACTAGGGTTTACCTAGACAATTGCAAAGATTAATTGGAATAATCATTCTTAAAATATAATTAATGACGATAACACAATTAGGATGTTTTAACTATGATAAGAAGTCTAAATGTTCTTTTGTCTTGAGAATTAGGGTTTGAGAAACATAAACCCTAATCGGCCCAAAAATAGGGTTTTGATGATGCATGAATACAGAATTTGATAAGTAGAATGTCTCACTAAATGATTTTTAGTATTTTATGTGTAACTCTGATTTACTTCAAATTTGGATATGATTTGGATAAATAAAATGTGAACAACATTGAAAATTATCCGAATTTTTGAAGAATGCTCTGACCTGTTTATCGGCCGAGTTTCAAATTCGGCCGATCACATTTCCAGAATTTTACAGCAGTGTGGTAATTGAATTTTATCTTTTTATTGGTATATCCAATTGATCTCAAATTTTAACTGTGCCTGAAAAACATAGTTTTAGACACTCTTTTAATTTGGCATAATTTTTGGAAGACTTTTGAATCCCTACAGTAAGGGTGTCGGTCGAGTTTGTGCAGGACAAACTCGGCCGAATATTTTGCAGACTGCAATATAGCAGTGCACAGTTCGATTTTTAATTAATTATTGGTAACTCCTCAAATTTTAACTGAAGCTTTATAGATCAATTATAAACAACTTTCTAAATTCCCATAATTGTTGGAGAATGTTTGATCTCTGAAATAAACGAATTACAGTAACTTTTGTATAACTGAATATTCAGCCAATATAATTAAAGTTGAGTGTTGGGTCAATATGCAATTGACCCAAGCAGCTCAAATGTCTATATGAGCAACCACACACACACAGCTCTCATTCTTCGTCATTCACTCCAGATAAACGAAAACCTAGAGAGAGAGGGAGAGTTAGGGCTTGAGTGGAGAAAGTGGGGGAATTGCTGAATTAGGGTTTTACGATTCCAGGAAGGGTGAAATCAAGTAAGTTTGGATTCTTTGCATAGACTTTTATGGTGGATCTTCTCTCTCATGTCAAGATTCCGTCCATTCTCTGATTTGATCCAAGATGATGTCGAAATTCCCTCTTTTCTCACCCTTTCTTCATAATCCCTCATTTTCAAGGTTTCCGAGTTGAATGGAAGAAGAATTGGGAGATATGCTAGGGATTTGATAGGAATTCGAGATTCCCTGAGTTGAGCTGCAGTTGAGAGGTGTTTTCACACCTTAGGGTGAGTGGGTTCTTCCTTCAAACATTCTAATGCACGAATTTGATTATAACATCCAAATCCCTAAATGCTTAGCATGTGAATTCTAAATCCTGAAATGTCCATTTGATTTAAGTTATTGTAAATTGATATGATATGGATTCCTTCTCTGTTTGAATGACTCCTAAATGGTAGATTCATATCAGATACGTATACAACACTTTCAAGTGAGAATGCTTTTAGATTTATATCAAATGATGTAATTAGGGTTTGACCTAATTGAGATATCGCTAGAGTTTCAACCTTATTGAAAAGGACTAGTAATCCTATAAGTGGTTAGGATGTACCTCGTGGGTTATCTTAATTGAATCTTATTCTGGATACATGATATCGCAGTGATGATATGGAAAACCTAAATTTAGTTAAATTTCCATGGTTTCATGTCTATATTGATTGCATACGATTTGTTGGAAACAATCTTTATTTAGTGAATGCTTATATCCTATGAAATCCTTATGAGAGCCATGTGACAAGTGAATGAGGTAAATGAAAAGGTGAATGAGGCAAATGCAACCCTAAGAGTAGGGTGTTGGCATGTGATGAATGAATAAGGCAAATGAAACCCTAAGGATAGGGTGTTCAATGAATCATGCTATGGTAATATGAAAGGTCTCAATATGAGATGTGGTGATGCTTAATTGTTAAATTGTATGTTTCTAGTGCATTTAACTTTATATGCTTGTTCTCCCTGAAATGATATTTACATACTGTAGGGCTTCTTATATTTCAATACATATCTCGTAAATTGCAGGTGATGAGATATGACATGCCCTAGAAAGGGATGTTACTGAGACATGGTATATGTTGAATACATGAGCTAAGATATTTACATGTTAATTAATTAATAGACCTAAGTGCCCTAACACCGTAGAACCCCTAAGAGGTATCTGCAACTTAGGGGTGAAACTCGTGTTGCAACATCATCCGTGCTTGTGTCACGGACAAACGAGGAAAGAGAAAATGCAGTGTCTAACAACAATCGTGCTTGTGTCACGATGGCACTGGGCAAAAAGGAAAACACGGTTATCTAACACCATTCGTGCTTGTGTCACGAAGGTAACCCTGTGACTCTCCGCCGGTGTACTCAGGTTTAAGGAGGAGTCTGGTGCACTCAGAGTAGTGCTTTAAGGCCGTAGAGCCTATGTTTCTAGCCAGCGAGCCAGTGACCCTGTGGCAGAGCAGGGCTGGCGTCAGACTTAGCATTTCCCGGGTGTGTCGCTAAGTCTTGTACGGTGGGATCGTAGCATGAATTTGTTACGGATCTTTATATGCAGAGTACAATGCATATGATTAGGGCATAAGTTGAAATATGATCATATAGGTTCACAGAGTTCTTTATAAATGAAAGAGTTAAGGAAGACTAGGAGCATAGTCTTCTTGTAGTTATTCTTTGGATGCAATATTTACATTCTTTGTTATTTCAATTATATTGTTTTAGAACTGCTCAGTGTAGTATTTACTGTTGTTAAATTTCATATCGTTTATGCAAATTATATCTGTAATCACATTAGTGCATTAGTCTGTTTCCATGAAGTACTCATTCACTGAGCGAGTAGGCTCACCCCTCTACTCAAACATTTTTTAGGGTTAATCGCGTGGACTTGAAGATGATCAGAGCGTCAGAGTAGATCTGCCACATGAGTCAAGTATGAGATTAGTTGAGTCAGTCGGTCCTTGTCACTCTAGGTCCTCAGTAAGAGATAAGAGAGAGAGTTGTAAATACGATGTGTAATGTTGTTCCTCTTTGATATGTATGCTAATTAGCTAGTTTCATATGCATAATGAGTGAGAGGCATTATGAATGTTTATACATGTATCTTTTCTATTAAAGTCTGATTAATAAAAGAAGTGTTCAGATTCCTTTGTTAATATGTTATGTGGTTCAATGCGAAGAAACAAGAGTTTAAAAGAAAAGAAAAAGTTAAGGGTGTTCTTTGTGTTACATATAAATCCTATCTTATGCCCTAATCTCATGATTTGAGGAAATTGTGAGATTGGGGTGTAACACTAAGTCTCGAGACGGCGGAAATTCGGGGACGTTATAGAAGTACCCACTCACCCTAAGGTATGAAAAAACCTTTAAAACGTAGCTCATTTCTGAAAATCTCAAATTCATATCTAAACCCTAGCAAATCATCGGATTCTTCTTCCTTTCAAACCAGAAGCCCTAGAAATGGGGGATTATGAAAAAATAGTGAGAAAAGAGGAAGATTTGATACCATTTTGAATCAAATCGGGGGAGGGATGGAATCTTGATGTGTGATATTAGATTCACCATGAAAGGTTGTGCAAAGAAGCTAAACTTACTTGATTTCATCATATCTCAGATAGAGAAACCCCAGATCAGCAATTCCACCACTTTCTTCTCTCAAACCCTAACTCACCCTCTCTCTCTAGGATTTTGTTTCTCAAGAATGGATCATTAAATATGAGAGCTACTTGGGTGCTAGCTTGCTCATATAGATAAATTTAGGTTCTTGGGTAATTTACACATTAACCCCTTACTATACTTTTTCTTATTTCAGCAGATTTTTTTGTTATAAAAAAATTACTATAATTCATTTATTTAAGAGGACAAACATCCTCTAAAAATTATGAAAATTTATCATGATATCTGAAATGTAATGTGATAGATCCCTTATAAAATTAAAATCATTTAGATTTACGAATAATTAATTAAAATTAAACACTACACTACTGAACAACACTCTGTCAGCATTTCGGTCGAATTATAGTTCGACCGAGAACCACATTCAAAGAACACCCACATATTCTGAAATTTTTCTCCAATATTCATTATTGAGTTATAAATATCATATCTAAATTTAATTAAATAAAAATTCGTAGAAAATATGAAAAATCATTTACCACTCTGCTATCCTGATTAAATTCCATATTCATGTACTATCAAAACCCTAATTTTTGCCGATTAGGGTTTACATTTCTCAAACCCTAATTCTTCAAACTAAAATCATAATTAGAGTTTTTTCTTAGGTGTAAAACATCACAATGGATCTACCATCAGTAATCAAGTCTCAATGTTGTTCAATCTAATCAAGAATGTAATCATTCAGGTAAACCCTAATTTACCAATTAAGCATAAATGTGTTCATTACATTAGGAGAGAGAAAATACTTTTTCATCATGCTAATTACTCAAGCAACTAGGCAACATCATTATGTACTTGCAATTAGGGTTAGGTTTCAACATTGTAACTGAATTCAGGTTTTAGATCGGCAACTAAATCTCGACCCTAATTATCACCATCTACAACATTCTTGGAACCAAAAGGGTCAACCACCATCATCAAGGTAACAACATGAGACAAACATAGAATCTAAGAATTCTTATCAACCAAAGGGGTTGGGACTCATCATCTTCATTGTTCGAAGAGATGCATCATCCACAACAACCACTTAGGTAAACATATAACGACTGAAAAAAAAAGCAAGGTCATGTCTTCGACCAAAGAGAACTAGGTTGAAGGGAAAAAACTTGACGATCGAACAGAACCTCACCACTTTGTCGATCGAAGAGAGCTCAAATGATCAAAAACCACATGAATTCAGTCTTGGAGATCAAAGGAAAACATTAACCTCTTCATCGACCAAAGAAAATGGTCACCCTAGTGACCACCCAAGGAGATCCAAACTTAGCGACCTTCAAAGCAACAAAACTCATTGAGCACATAGACCATAGTTTAACAGCAGATCAAGAGAGAGAAAACCTCATTCAATACAAGGTCACAGAGATTGTCATTCACCATGATCCTAAAACCATCAAGAAATAAAACATTAAAATGAAATCATATTCCAAAAACTTGAATTTTGATCACCAACATGAGAGGAAACTGAATCAATGAATCAAGAGAGAAAACCAATGTTCCCACCTTCATGCATGTATCCAAAACCTCCATAATTAAGCAAGAAAGAAAAACCATGATTATGAGGAAGAAAATAAACTTTTAGCCACATGTATGTAATGATCAACACCTCCATCATCAACATGATAAACATGCACTAGATTAGGGTTTAGTAAAAAGGGGTTTATCTAGTCAAGCATAAACCCTGCCTCAAGATATCATTGTCATTCCACTTGGAACCACATTTTTAGAGATATGTTATTTGCATGAAAAAATTAAGTACAAAAAAATCTAGGAGAAAGTTATATAACTTGCCTTCACAAGGATGAAGCAACTCCAACAGTAAGGAAGCTCCAAAAAGAGAGGAACCCTAGCTTGATCGCCACTCTAGCCAAGCTAGAACCACCTCAAAGAGAGAATCAAAACCCTAGGTTAAAGGAGTAAAAGATAAAGAAAACCCTAGGCTAAAAGTACAAGAAAGAGAGGTGATCTTCAACTTAACTTAGGCATCAACATGGAGAACCATGAATTTGGTCAAGAAGAGAGAAGTTCCTCAAGCTCAACTCAAGCACCACCATGGAGAACCATGGTTTCAGACAAGAAGAGAGGAGGAGAAAGGTCGGGTTGCAAGAAAATGAAGGTCAAAAGGGGTAGATCACTTACCAAGATCAAGGAACAATAAATGATCACCAAAGAAAGGGTTGCTCCAAACCCTAGATTAACATGCAAGGGGTTCGGCCACCTTCTCCAAGATCAAGCACCACCTTCACTGCCAATAACACAAGGGGGACGAGCTCCAAGGAGAAGAGAGAAAGCAAGAGGGTACGAAAGGGATCACTTGCATGCAAAGAGAGGGGTATATATATTGAAGGGTAGAGAGAGGTAAGGGGGTTAGGTGTCATGCAAACATGTGCCACTTGTCCATCAAAACTCACCATGAAAGAACCACACCGACTCATGCATCATGGGTGACAAAAAAAAGGAAAATTATTGACCTCACTTGTCCCCTAAATCCATCGGTTGAAGGGATTTTCTATGAACAAAATATGTTCAAAACTCAATAATCGCATAACATCCAAAAGCCAATAGTCGCATAGAATGCACCCTAGAGTTTCTTAGCTCTTTCGACTGCCAAGACCACTAGGTGTACTTCAAACATCATCGACTGAAGAAAACAAGTTTTAAGAAATAACATGATGATTTGTGAAAACTAAGGGAAACCATCGGTCAACACTCAAGGTCACCATCAAACTACGGCATCGAAGTAAGTCCTAGAACATCAATACATTATAAGACCTCTGACTTATCTGCCTTGTTCATCTTGCTTACTTAGCATAATTATATGCTTTAAACCTTAATCTAATCATGTGTTGTGTCTTAATAACATGTGACATGCATATGCTTTCAAATTGGTCCTATTTGAATGATGTTTGAGCTAGTTATGATATATGTATGCATGTTTTGGACCAAGTTGCAATTTACCCATGTTGAGGGTTTATCTTGCAATTTTTCAAATATTGGATGTTCCTCCTATTATTTTTCATCATGTTGGATAGAACGATGCTAAGGGGTGCCTTGTTGGACCTTGTTTGATGAGGTGGCATCATGTGTGTCGAAGTTAGGGTTTGCATGAGTTGCATGGATGCTTGAGTTGATGGTGATGTTGACCCTCTTATGTGTTGTGACTGATATGCTTCTCTTTGATTATGTTGTAGCAAAATATGTTCCCTACTTTGATCTTTTTTTTTGCATATGAAGTGTTTTGAATGTGCATTTTGGTGGTGACGATTGTTTGATCTTGGACCAGGGTTGCTATGTGTTGGTTGACATGGTGTAGCAGTCGCTATCATGTTGGGCATCATGTTTGCTTTCACCAAAGTGGTTGGGTGATCAATTGGTTGATACCCTACCTTGGTTTTATCTCCCTTTGTTGCATGCATGTCTTGAGTGCTTGCATGGCCGAGTTTTAGAGGGACAAGTGTCACTAGTGTCTTGACACCTCATCTCCCTCACCTCTCTCCTACCCTTGGATATTTATACCTCTCTCTTAACATGAAAGTGACCCATTTAGCTCTCTCTCTTACTTCTCCCTTTTTTCTTGGAGTTAGCTCTTGTTCTTGGTGGTGCAAGTGTAGGTGCTTGAGCTTGAAGAATGAATCCAAACCCTTACATGTGGTGATCTAGGGTTGGATCATCTCTCTTTTCTCGATCCATTGATGATCCTCAATCTTGGTAATTGGCTTATCTTTCTTGATAGCATTTTCTTACAACCTACCCCTCTATTTCTTCTCTTGGTAGATCCATGGTTCTCCATGGTGGTCTTTATTGAGGAACCTCTCTCTCTCTCTCAGTGGTCAAATCCATGATTTACCATGGTAGTACCTATGTGAGATGTGGATCTCCTCTCTTCTCTTTTCCTTCCTTTTCAGCCTAGGGTTTGTACCCTCTCTTATTTGTGTACCTTTTGACATGGGTTTGTTCTTCTCTTGAGGTGATCTTGCTTGGTCATGGAGTGGAACCAAGCTATGCTTTTCCCATTTATGTTGGGGTTTCTTAGCTTTGGAGTTGTTTCTTCATAACCTACGGCGAGTTATATAACTTTCCCCTCTACTATTTTTGCACTCATCTTGCATGTTAATGATCTATCTGTAAAACATGATGATAACTTGTGTAATGATGATATATTGATTTAGGGCTTATGATTATGTGGTGACCTTGCATTAATGAACTCTTTTCCTAAACCCTATTTTTTGTACCCGATATCTAATGGATGGTGGAGTGGTTGGTTCTTGCACACACATCTTGGACATTTAGTTTTATCACCATGATCATGGTTTTTTTTTCTCTCTTGAATATGGAGGTTTTGATTCTCGAATGCATGTATACAATGTTTGCTTTTCTCTCACTTATCATGGTGTATATGTTGACCTTGTGATGATCATGTTTTAGGGTTTTAGTTTTTATCATCTTCATGGAGTTTTCACCTTGGTGACACTTGGGATTATTGATGTTACACATCTTTTTCAGTTAACATGTTCTTCTATTTTCCGGTGGTGCTAGGTCCATGATGGACGTTGGAGATTGGGGTTCTAGTTTGGTCACTATAACCCTATCCCTAACTCCTTTGGTTGTCATGTTGCTATAATAGTCTCTATGTGTTTCCTTGACCTTGCATGGTCATGGTGTTTCTCTATTTTTCATGATCATTATGTTTTGGCCAAATTGATATGGTTCTTTGCAGTTTCTATGCATGGAGCTCTCTCTCTTGCAGTCATCATACTTGACTCTTGTTGAGGTCACTATGGTTGATGTTTGGTGATGGTCTCTATGGTCGATGTTTGATCTTGGTTGCTACAGTTGGGTCGCTACATTTGATGGGTTTGGTTGGTCGTCGTGCCTTGAGCGTGTTGTAGTCATCATGTATGGTGATGATGTTTGTTTGTCTCTATGATGTAGGGTTGTTGCAGTCACTATGATGGACCTAAACCTAGAGGAATCTAGGGCAACCTATGTCTAGTGGTCACTAGAGGTGTTACCCTTTGCATGGTCATTGTAGTTCCCTGATTCCATGATCTTGGTCATGACGACTTAATGATGATAATGATTATGACTTCTAAGAATATGGAAAGTGGTAAAAAATTAGGGCATGATGTTATTGTTGTTGACAAAACCCTAATCGATTAGCTATTAGTAACCCTAACCCTAATGTGAGTAACATGGTGATTAATGCTTTGCTGCTTAAGTAATTTGCATGTTGACCAATCACTTTTCTCTCTAGTACTTTTTGTAACCTAAATTGTAGGTTGTACGAACACCATAGCTAATGATTGATGTGATAACTCTTATACCACACATATGTGGTGATTATGAGCCTTGATGAGGCATGAGGAGATATGACATTGACAGAGGTAATGCCTAATTTGAGGTGATATCCTCCAGTGATGAGATGAGGGGTTTGTTATCCCATAGTAGTGTGATTATGGTGATAGCATTGTGTATGGTAATGAGACATTATCATGTGGTGATGTGATTAGATTTAGGCCTAATACATTTTATATTTGTTGGAGTTGCAATCTACCCTTATCTTTATATATACTATTTAGGGTTTGTACATTGTAACTTGATCGATGCAGTATAAAAGATACCTGATTGGATTAAATAGTCAAGTGAAACTCTAATAATGTAGTTGCCTTATTCCATAGATCCATTCCAGTATCTGAACTTGATGGATGATGAAACTCAGAGTGCATATTTTTTACTATGCGGGGTGCTTGGAGAGAACATCCTTGTTATCTAGATCTCAAGTATTTTTAGAATGGTTGTGGTCGTGTCTCGGTGATTATATTATGTAATGGGATTTGAGGACATCTATAGTTGTACCTCAGTGACCGGGGTGTCTCTTATACCTTAGTGTCTAGCGTCATGACCTGTACCAAGGTGGGCTAGGTTTTTTCAGCTTGACTTTCATCGGTGGCAGTTGACTTTTATGTCTTTGTGGTGTCTCTCGTACTGACCGAGAGCTAGAGGTGAGAATGAGAATTCCATCTTTTCCACAGATCATCTACGGCACTGATTTCAACTTAGCATTTGTCAATTGGATTTGGGTACTACGACTCAAATCCTCAGGGCTTAATATATGACGTAATATAGCCATTTAATATATATACTTAGGGATAAACACGACTCACATTGGTTGATGCATTGCCCTGTTTTTCATATTGCTCAATTGTATTATAGGTAGTAAGAGAAATTAATTGTTATACATGTTCTTCATATTCCATCTGAATGCATAACTTCTTCTACTGATCAGTTGTAGTTGCTTAACATGTTTAGTATGTATAATCAGTCTTAAAGTAATTCATATAGCTAAATCTACTCATCATGTTAATAATGTTACTTTCGTACTTAAGTATAATATGTGTTTGAAATAGCCATTGGAAGAGAGAGATATATCTCATTAGGACATGGGTATCACTCATGTGGTTTGCCACATTTTTTTAGGTGGTCATGCGCGGTGTGGTAGAGATTGTGCGGTTGAGGAAGAGCAATAAGGAGATCAGTAGTTATTGAAGGTTGGAGATGTTTCTAGTGTTTTGTAGTAGAGTCCTATTGTACTCAACTGTACTCTCAAGTCCTGGAAAGGGTGTTTTGTAGATGTTGTACCATGTTAAGTGTTTTGTCAATTGTCAATATGCCTTGGTTGTATATAAGTGGCTTGTATATGTGAACAAGTTATCTATTGTAACAAGTTGTTATGGGATGACCATTGTACAGTGATGTAACACATTTATGGTATGGTATGTGATATATGTGGTCACAGGTTGTGAACCTTGATGTATATATTTTCATTTGAGATGGTTATATGAGATCGGTTTTAATTTACCATGTTTTGTGGTAATTTGTTTTCTTTAGTTGGTCGCGTGCTTTGGTTTTGAGTTGTCTCAGTTAGTGTGATCAGTGTCACACACAAGATACCACCTTATCAAACCAAGGTGCAACAAAATGCCCTAAAGTACCACTCTCTCCAACATGATACCAAAACATGTGAGGCACAACAAGCATGTGACAAATTGCAAGGTAAACCCTAAACATGGGTAATTGCAATTAGGTCCAAAACAAGCACATACAAGCATAGCTAGCTCAAACAACATCCAAACTAGACCAAAATTGAAACACAAGCATGTCACATGTTATCAAAGCTATCACGTGATTAGATTAAGGTGTTAAGCATCTTATTATGTTAACCAAGAAAAATCATCCAAAAGTCTAGGTCAGGGGTCTTACAGGAGTGGTAAATAGTGGATGTGGTACTCTATACAGATCTAATACAAGCTGAATATATTGAATAGGAAACCCTATTCCACTCTCCTATAATATCAGATAGAGATTTTTTTTGGCATACCCTTCTATATGCTTGAATAAAAGAAAGAGAAAAATTAGACTCTCTTGATGGAATGAGGTAAAGGGGAGTTATGGTTTAAAGTTGTTGACTTTGAGCACTTACAAGATTTGGCACCATTTTTTTAGACTTACATCACAATCTTTTCTCATTAAACTTAACCTTCATTGTTATGATATATGTACAAAAAGTTTTTTTGATGTATTTTTTTTGGAACTAAGTCAACACTTGAGGTAGTCATTAATTGTAGAGACACCAATTTGACATGAAATTCCTAACCCAGACAAGGAATAATTGATTAATTAGATTACATCATGAAATACTAGGTGTAAATATGGAGCCATAGATGACAATAAGATTTGGACAAATATGTATAAGTTGACTTACACCTTGCTAAATATTTAAGTGGTTAATAGGTTGTAAAGCAATCCTTTCTAAGAGGTGGGGTCATGAAACCTCTCTCTCCCCTACGAGTATATTACAACTTTAGGGTTGTCCAAGTTTATTAGGGACTATTCTAGTAACTCAGTGACAATAACTACCATGTTCAATATTGGAATAATCTACCTAACTAGAGTAAATTAATGATAATGCATAGGGGAATACTACACACACATGTAGAATAATTAAGACACCTTTTGGATAATTGAGTCTCTTTTATCCTGAATGTCAAGGATCAAAATAGGTGATACAACTCATTGATAGAAAAGAGTTAAAGTTATATCTATACAGGTAATAGAACAAAGCATCTCATAGAAGTGGCATAAAAACATCAAGACAAAAAATTAAAATCAAGTACAGTTTTTATATGATTAACCTTGGTAACTAAAGATTTTCCAATAATAGTTTCTGCCTAACTTTTAACTTTTGTAAATAATGGTTTAAGCATCATAATTTGAGTCATTGACCTTCATATTAGATCATGATACTAGAAGTTCCATTCAGACCAATCACCACTAAAGTATCCAAACTTGATAATATATATGCTTTTCAAATGGGATTCAAACCAAAATAAATCAATAACTCCATAGGAGTAGTAATATAATTGTTTAGTCACCATATATAAGACATAGGATAGTGTGAGTAGGATTATAAATATATGTTTTAGCCTAAGGTGACACTCAAGTGGACAAGAGTAGCATGGTAAAAAGAATTATAGATCAGACCCTTGTAGGAATATGATTGTTGAGAAAGTTTGTGTTTGGAGGAAAAAGAATCCATTTTAAGGTAGAAGGAGTGTAGCATACTAATTTTTTCTACCAAACATATTTGAGCTATAATTAATAATTATTCTCATTTGAAAACTATAATTTTAATTTATTGTTTTGTGTGAGTTTCTTTGGGCCTAAATAAGTTCCTCCTCATTTGAGAATTATTACAATTTAGTCCTTGAATCTAACTTCCTCAACCACCTTGATATTGTTAATATGCAATTATTTGAGTTTTGATATATTAAATAGACCTTGTAGGAATTGAAGACCTCAAATTTGAGAACATATGGATTTAGGATCAATGAAAAAGATTAATCATATTGAAATGTATACAATTTGAATAAGTTTAATAATATTATCCATTTCAAAATGCTAACTAGAAGTGTTAATATTTTATTAATTCGGTTTAGTAGAAACTATACTCATGCTCAAAGTATCTTAAAGTTCATAA
>OY856415.1:74698834-74701334 GCA_963693085.1 Alisma plantago-aquatica
CAATAATCTTATATTATACCGAATAACAAGTAATAGGACGAAAATCAGCAAGAGAGAAGGTGACTTTCTTCTTCAGAATAAGAACAAGGAATGAATGATTAACCTGTCTCACCATGTTTCTACCTTCTATGAACCAATTCACATAAGCAAGCAAGTCATCTTTAATAACTTCCCAAGTCTTCTTATAAAAGAAACCATCAGACCCAGGCAACTTATTGCTACCAATACTCCATAGAGCTTCCTTCACCTCCTATTCATTGGTTCTTCTTGTAAGAATGTTGTTATGAGTGCTAGTGAGTCTGTACTTCCATTCAACTACCTCCTCTTCATCAATGTCATTAGGGAAGTTTTTGTTATACAAAGACGTGTAGAAGTTTATAGCTTGTTCTTCAAGATCCTCCTGCTTATTGGTCACCATCCCTTCAGCATTAATAAGTTCAGAAATAATATTACATGCCTCTCTTCTTCTCACAGCAGTATGGTAGAGCTTTGTGTTTCGGTCACCATCCATCATCTATTTTTCCCTGCTTCTTTGCCGTAGAATTTCTCCTCAGCCTTTTTTAGATCTTCAAGCATCATCTTTAACTCCATGTCTTTCTCTATCAGATTAGGATTCATTGGATCAGCCAGCAGTCTTTCCCTGACATCTTTGCACTCCCTTTTTGTCTCCTTAGTAGATTTGGGATGTTTACCTCCTCCTTTTCCCACTTTTTGAGAGCCATCTTGGTGTTTATCAACTTCTTGGCAAACACATACATAGGATTACCAGTCACCTGAGTGTTCCAGGTTTGCTTTATGACATCATCAAAACCTTTCCAGTCTGCCCAATAGTTTAGAAATCTGAAAGGTCTCTTTTTCTACTTTTTCTCTATAGTTTGAACTAAAATAGGTGCATGATCACTAATATCCGACCCTACGGCCTTTACCTAGACATTATGAAGAATTTTCAGCCAATCATCATTCACCAAAGATCTATCAAGTTTGCTTGCTATTCTATACTCTGGGGCTCTTTCATTATTCCACATGCATAAGTCACCACCCACCATAGGTAACTCATATAAACCTGCCTTGTTGATGGCTTGATTAAAAGTGTCCACTTCAGTTGTAGTAGCAAGTCTTTTCCCCCTTTTTTCTGCCTGTAATTGGACTGTATTGAAATCACCAATAACCAGCCATGGAGTCATCACCTGTTTGGAAAGTGTGACCAAATCTCTCCATAAGTTAAGTCTTGATCTGACATCATTATGACCATAGACAGTCGTCATCCATATATGCAGTCTACCATTATTTTTGCACTCTACTGTGACATGTTGATCTGACATTTGTATCACTGACACCTGCCAAGCATTGGGCTTCCCGCCACACAGACTCTAGCAACATCACCACACTCCATGTTAAACATGTGGTACCATCCTTGAGGGAAGAGATATGTAATACTATTGCTATTTTGAACCTTTATTTTTGTTTCCACCAAGGAAACTAATGAGTGGCCACTAGAAGCAATCCACTAATGAACCTCCTTCTTCTTATTCCTGTTGCACCCTCCCTTAATATTCCAGAGAAAGTATGGACATATCAAGGGTTTTTTTAGACCTAGTTCGCCTAGTTGGCTCCTTCTTGTTGTCCTTCTTTTTTGCCCCTTTTTCTTTCACAATCTCCCCCTCTTCTTTGTCTGAGTCTGAGAGTGCCCCAAAGATGTTCATAGTATCGAGAATCATCCCCACACCTTGAGATTTTTGGATACCTGTTCATCGTGACCCTGACCTATTTGATGCAGGTGTGAACCCAACTTCTGCTCCTTCAGCTTGATTCTTCTTTACTGCGTCGGATTCCTTGTCCCCATCACCATCCAGGTTGGGAACACCCGACCCTTCTTCACCTTCCTTTATTATCTTTTCTTCATGATGTGTGCTCTGGGTCGTATCAGCAGCAACAGGTCCACCTTCATTGCTCGTGGACGATCTACCCTCAACCTGTTGTTGAGGTTTAGCCTTCCAGACCTGCTTCTTCGCCTTTGCCCGGGGTTCCTTCCTGCAATGCTTGTCGTTGTGGCCAAAGGTGCAGTAGCTTGAACACCTTGGGGGGATGAAGTCATAGCTGATGCGCACTAGGATAGGATCCTTTCCTCTAACATTCAACCAAATGGATTTATGCTTGTTTCCGTCATCCTGAATCTCGACGATTACACTGGCATTGTCACTCTCAAATGATCAATATGCAGTACCCTCCCCACACCATCCGCGATGGTGCCGACGGCCTTCCTCATCCAGGATCTCCCAATCGAGTGGAGTGTGATCCACATTGGGATCGAAGAGAACAAGTCTTTCTTCATCTCATCGACGTAGGAGTAGTCCTTCACGACGACCAACTACACATAGAAGAACCTAGGGCCATGGTCCAAATTGGTCTTGTTGTCCATCGTCGTCGCGAAACACACTAGGAAGATGTCATATTCTTTCGAGATCAGTTCAAATGACCCTTTGGGTCTCCAAGTCTGATG